>VXBO01012643.1:61897-95537 GCA_013400135.1 Rhinoptilus africanus
AAAAAAAGCCACTGCTGAGATGAAGCACATGTACTAAATGAAATAGCATCTCTGTAAATAATACTTTAACAAATGCTGCTGGTAGGGAAAACCATAATGACACAGCTATAAGAGAGTGATGTGCTTGGACCTAGCCTTCGAAATTGAATATCTTGAGCCATGCACTTCTCTGGCAATTTCATGCATTTTCTCAGCTAATCTCACATCACCAATATCAAGCTTGTCATATTGATTTTAAAGGGGAGGTAAAAAAATGGGGAGGTAGCTTGCCTTTGTCAATCCCCCCGAACATGGTTGCCTGGCAACTTGATGACCTGACTTGGGATGGATTGTTACAGTGACCTGACTAAATACCCCCAAATCACCCGAGAATTTGTAAAGAAAATACTGCAAAGTTGAATTATTGCTGCAATAATAAGTATTACATTTCCCTTTTGCCTCTCTAAAGAGTAATACAAACAGGGGGTTCTTGTTATAAAATGCAAAGGGTATTCTTTGTGACAGTTAAAATGGATAATTATATAAAATAGGATTAATGATCTGTTTAGCATTGAAAACTTTTTATAATTTACATTGTTTCCATTTAGAGTGCTAAAATTAAAATATATAGTTAGTTTAGTATAACTTTCTTGTTACAAATAGGGACTTTCTTAGATACACCATTCTTGAGTACTGAGTAGGACAGATGTGTGCAGACTAAGCTACGGAGTTCTAAAGAAAATTTTTGAAATGCTGATTTATTTGACAAATTTTGATACTCATTTTGCTGCCAGTAATGTTTTATATTTTCAGATTGAGGCTCTAAACTTAGTAATACTGAGTATATAAAAAGCATTGCTAATATTATTTTTTTACTACAGTCAAATGTCTGCTTTCAATCACTTTTTAACTTTGCCAAATACTAGCCATACTGATACTGAGTGAAATCAGGAGAATTTTGGTGAAATAGCTGAAAGGATTCAACCTTTGTTTCAAAGATCGATTGTATTAACAGTGTTTCAATTTCTGTTTGCACCAACAACTGCAAGCAAAAGAAAGACACTTGGCCCTATTTCTAACAATGTCTTGCTCTGAAACACTTGATGTTTTCATAGTTTTCACTTAATTGAGTCATAAGAGGGCAACTCTGAAACTGTATTACAGTCTGAAAGATACTGTACTCTGTAGAAATAAAGTATCCGAGAGATGACTTTTCCTACCATGAGGTGCAGAAAACAGTTGAAAATATGGAAGGGTTTCTGAATTATTTGAAGCTGAAGAGTGTACTTTGCAATTCCCTTCATTTATAAGAGGCCTTGATAAGATTATGGTTGGTATGTGAAACAAAACACTTTAAGGAAAGCACTTTGGAAGATGCATAATTTACCACTCCTAAACTCAGTTAGAAATTGCCATGTAAGAGGATTCCAGACTGAAGGTTTCTATGAGTAGCTTTGCCATCATGGGTTTTCTACAATGAGAAGTTAATGAAAAAAAATCTGGCACAGGAAGACATATGGAGCACAGAGTGATAATTCTTTAAATGTCACAAAACACTATGCGGAACTACACCTCCTGAGGCACAAAAAACCCAGATTTAGAATTGGGTGAAAGTACCGTAATGGATTGTATCACTTTGCAGTAATGCATATTTTAGCTGTTGTCAGGCATTGGAAAACTGTGCTTGAACACGGCAGGTGATTCTTCACTAGGAATGACCAGTGGATAACATTCTATAAACTTAGAGTTGAGACATTAGCCTTAAAAGTAACAAAACTTCTAGTAACGGAAAATAATAGGTGTAGAAGTGTTTGCAAACTTGGTCCACTAGATTTCAATAATACTTAGTGTTTCTAATTTCATATCAGATTGCCCCTAAACAATTCAAGTTAAGATGAAGATCAAGCAATTCAGCCTAAAGTGAAGATGAGGTTTAATCTAAGAATCATAAAGATGACAAAGAACAGTTCAGGGTAAACCTTAGTGGATTGTACTGAGGAGGAGTTAGCAGAGAAAGATTCTGGGGTCAACGCTTTTTAATATTGCAGTTAGTGACTAACTTGGTGCTGCAGGGAAGGCTCTATCCACTAATTGGAGGAGAGATCATGGCCAAAATGGTGGCCTGCTCTTTGAGTTTGGTGCAATCTGAGGGACCACCCTGAAAAATACAGATTGATCATCTTGTGGGCTATTGCAAGAGAAATGTGATTAAATGTTACAGAGGAAAAATGAGATGTCAAACTTTGCAGACCAAGCACAAGAAAACCTTCCATTTCTGATATTGAGAGAAAGGAAAATAAAACAAAACAAACAAAACCCAAAGACTATAAAACTGGTTGGCAAATTGGTCCTGGAAATTAAAAGAAATTTCATAACCATAACACATCCACAATTTTTAGTAACCATTCAAATAGAGTGATGGGGACTTAAATTGTTTCAAGATGAGGCTTGATAAGTCTATACAAAAGGTTGTATGACATACTATAAGTGATTTGGCGTTCAAAGTAGAAGCTTGAAGATGAGACTTTTTGGTATTCTTGAAGGGAGTTTTGGTATTCTTGAAAGGAATGCAATCAACAGTTCTTTAGTTATATATTTATACTGAAAATACATTTTAGTCATACATTTATATTGAAATAGCTATATACTTCAGGTCACATGCAAGAAAGTGAAGAAAAGTGAAGAAAATAGTATTTTTCCTTTTCCTCATAGCTGGATTTCCTTCCTCAGGTGCAGTGGGGATTAGCCACAAGACCAGATGCTGGGTGGAGTGCTCTGGAAGCACCTTATGATACTGAGAAACTCAATTTAGCTGGTGTGTCCCTCTGGTGTTCAGCCTAGAAGTGATTGTCAGATGCTGGAATAGAAAGTTATTTTCCCAAGGTCAGAGTCTTAGGAATTTTTTTCCTCAGTACCGTGGGCTGTAATTCATGTTTTCAATCATATCTGCTGTTCTTCAGTGGCATTCTGTGAGATTTTGGGACTTTAGTCCTTCCCTACATAAGTTTGTAAACATGGTGACTGCTGTTAGTCTGTTGTGGCATGGGAGGGCAGAAGATAGAAGTTTATCACACAGTGACCTGCGTAACAAAAATCTGAACTACATGGTTCAAGTAGCTTTTTTGTTTGGTCCTGCATTTTAAGGCACTTCATGTGCATTACTGAGTGGGTATGAGTTGAGATAGGATTGTTATCAAGGTGGGTGTCATTCATTATGAAATTCAAAAATCTGTATAAATCATAGGCAGTTTCCTAGACCAGATATTCCTCACACTATTAAAAGCCTGTTAGGCTTTCAGTAGTACCTGGATCTGGAGATTTTCCTTTTCCAATTTTGTCTGTGTAAAGGGTAGAAATCATAAAGGTCAATCAAACAATAACAGGTTCTCTCAGGAAATTATTTCTTCTCATTGTTCCTGAGGAGTGTTCAATAACAATCTGGTGTTTGCTTAACAAGACAACATCCTTTCTGTCCACAGGTCTTTTTTTCAGAAATTAACAGTCTCCAAAAGATAATGAGCTCAGTGAATCTTATTAACACAAGTTACAGCTGACTGACAAGTAAGTACATGGCTGTCATGTAATCTAATCATGGTGTTATAATTCAATTAACTATTGATTTTAGTTACTAATACTATATTCTAACTGTTGCAGAAAAACATTCAATATCTGTAAAGTTTTATGATTAATACAAATTATGTCAATACCAGACATTATTGAACTCAGACATTATAGAAATGTATGTATTTTATGTCTAATAAAAATGGTGTTCGTTTTCATATATTACTAGCTATGAGCTATACTGAAGTTTCTTCTAGTTGATGAAACTAATTATACTTGGAAATAAAGTGGGAACTATTTGCTCTTTATTAAACACCTATGTAGATCTGATGCTTTATCATTTGGCACTTGTACAGTCATTTGTACCTATGCAAAATGAATATAAAACAGGCATGAAGCCTTATTTTCCGGACTGTTGATTTATCTACCCCTTTGGACTAGCGTAAATGACTGCACAAATGGCAAAGTGTGTTGCTCTCAGGCATGAAGAGAGAGTTGTGAGCCCAATCACAAATGCTAGGCAGAATTGCCAGATGCACTACTACTTCAATGAGTCTCAGGCCACCCTAACACATACTTTACACCAGAGGCTTGGGAAAGGGAAGATAAGAGAAAATTTCTCCGATTTTTTTCAGCTATAGCATTTTTAATGTCTCGTTGATGGTAGTAGTCAGGCAGTCGGGCTGGTGGAGCCATTGGTGCTTTGCTCCCCCCAGTCTTGCCATAGCTGTTATAATAGGGAGAAGCATAGAAAGGCAGGAGAAGCTGTGTCTAGTTTTTTTTTTTTCAGCAACGGAGATAGACAGTATAATAGATTTGACTCCATCTGAGGAGGGAAATAAAGCAACAGATAAGCCACTACATAATACCTACACCCTGATCCAACATTTTAAAAAGAAAGAGCAGCTGTTACTTAATTTGTGATGATTCTTGATCCCATGTTAGCAATGACATATTTTCAAAAATATCTGGTATAATGGTCACTTTAAGGCCCTCATCAACATCATTTCTCTACTGAGTTTCCCAATTAAGATAAGGCAGGAACAATGAGTTGAGAAGTACAGTCACGAGAAGTCTTAAACCTTTTGATTATTGTCATTTGATTATATCAACCTGCTCTATTTAAAGCATAAAAGCCCAGTGTGCAGGTCTTCAAGAGCCATGCCATTTTGACTTGTGTGCCAAAAGTCCAATTTTGGATCTAGGTGCTTAATTCCTACTTTTTTGGAAGTGGCCCTTCATTTAGTTCTGCACCAGTGACTACAGTTCCCAGAGCTGTCTTACAACAGTCTTACAGACTACTGATGTTGAATCCTGTTTGAGCTGTGCCAGGGGCCAAAGACTTTAGACACAGTTTTTACATTGTAAAGTGATACTTTCCCAAAAGCTGCTGATGCTTTTCTTGACTTGCTTGGATTTCAGCTTATGCTGCATTAAAATTAACTGTGCATGTATTTTGCTTTAGTATGATTTTTTCTAGTAGTATGAATGTCCACCATACAGTCTTCCCTGGACCTGGTTACACCAGAAGCTTCAAAATCTTTGGTTCTTTTACCTGACAGATCTATCGATCAACTTAAATGACTATGGCTTGCTAGCTTGCCTGTATACCAGTTACACTAACAGCCTGAAATGATGGGCAAATAACCTAAGTAATTCATTGCAAGAGCCCTTTATGTGTATCACACATAATTTACATGTACGGAATACTATATTAAAATGACTTAGTAAAAAGAAAAGACATTGCAGAGAATTACTTTTTAATGTCATTGTTTACCTCGTTTCTTGTTCCAATATGGCCCGAGCCCAGGCAATTTGTTTTGTCACTGGCACTGCCAGAAGACACAGACGGCAAGTTAAATGTAATAAGCGGTCTGCCTACTTTTGGGAAAGTAATACATTATCTCATTCTCACAAATGGGTACCTACCACCAGCCCCTGTGCATAGCCGTTTTAATATGTGCTGCATCTTGGCTGAACAACACTTCTCATATGTAGTCTTAACAGATAAGCAGTTCTTCAGTATGACTCAACTTTGCTCTGTTCAGGATTCTTTTGTAAGGGATATATCCCCCTAACAAATTAAAGTAGTACAGATAGGGAAGCCTTCTACAGCTTTTGTTTTGCTAGTGTGACTGACACTGAAGAATTGGTGTCAGGGGCATTTGTTATATCCCATAAAAAACCTCATGGGATGCCTGCTAGCCACATTCTCAGATTGCTAGCCCATGCAGTCATTTTACTTCAAATCTGTTCCATGAGATAAATATAAAAAAGCAGCTAGGATATGTGTGTAGCTTTTACAGTTTCACTGCAAGCTGTTTGTAGAGCTTTTCATTGATATTGTGTGTGGTGGACTGTGATTCGTCAACGGAAGAAGAGGGAGTGCAAGAGGGACACATTTTGCCATTCACAGTCAGACTTGTTTTCTTTATGTATATGTACTCAGATTTTGGAGTAATGATGGAATATAAACATCTTTGTTAAATCTTGTTCATTTTATTCAATACGTAACTCCAACAAAAACACGTAAAATAACAGGGCAGGGTAGAAACAAATGTAAAAGGTGTTTTTTAGTATAATGGGGTGAAGAAGCATCCCTCCACCTACTGTGATGGCCCTGCAACATTGTCAGCTTGCAGTCACAGCACTCAGTCAAAACGAACAGCGTTGCACAGATAGCCAAACCTTGTGGAAAACAAACTCTATTTAAGGATTTAATAGCAACACAGAATCATTATAGTTATGATACAGGAAAAAGCCCTGATGAAATAGGGCTTTCTAATTCTTAATACACTTTGCTTTTATGTGTACCTGAGTTGATTAATGTATTAAAAATAACACTGCTGGATGCTAAGAACTGTAGCTTCAAAGATGGCCAGGCATTGGAACAGCCCTCACCAAATCACCCCATCGTCTGCTGCTTCAGTTAGTTTTCCAGGCTCCCAGTACAATCTGGCTGCTTCTGAAGGGGATTTTCATGATCCAGATGACTTAAAAAGCACCTGGATTAAACAGGAATGAAGAAGAAAAGGACCAGGATTTATACTGGCAGGCAAGACATTTATGTATATGACAGAGTCTGCAATATGAGCAGGCAGCCCTGTGGCATGCCTTCAGCCCTATTAACTCAACATGTTTGCAGCTCAGCTCCACACTGGGCTCCACCTGCCCATGAGCTTGAATTTCCCTATGGAGGAAAAGAAGATGTAGACCATTTGCAGGCTGTGGGCACCCCAGTATGTCTCTTTACAGGAACAGTCAAGGCCAGGACTGCATCATCCAGCATGCAACACACTTCTGTACACAGATAGAGCACAGATCCTTAGAGGAGGACCGTGGGAGCTACCCGAGACACTCCTGCTCTCTTGTGTTGATTTGCCAAAATCTTACCAGGACAATATTTAACATCCTTAACTAAGAACACAGAACAGAAGCACCACAACTCAATAAAATACATACAAACTAGCAAAAAAAGGGAGGGAATGATCTGTTTTTTGTGTCTCACAGTAGTAACCACCAAAACTACATGTCTTCCCAAGCAGGGTTTACTTGGAGGAGAATCACCTAAAACCTTTTAGACAGGGAAGGCAAAATTCTGTCACACCATCTACAAATCTAAAATGGCTACATCTGGTATTTCAGTGGAGCTCCCCAGCGTGAGCGTCCCTTTTCTGTCATGGCTTTGCAAAGCGTGTCCCTCAGCAACATGAAGCAGCGACAGAGGCACGCAGACGATGTGGCCACACGTTAGGATGCCAATTGGTGGGGATGGAGTCCTCAAACTGCTGCTGCCAGGGGATATTGCTGACTCCAGCATCTCTCACCCTGGGCAACTGTCCACCTGTAGGTAAAGGTCTTGGCTACGAAGATTCATAGTTTCTTCTAATGACAAATACTGTCAGAGTAGCAAGGTATCTTGTTAGTTATCGGGTTCTGCTACCTGGGAAAGAAAGAGGTCAAGATTTGAATGCTGATATGAAAAATAACTTGAGCTAAACAGCTTCTTGCTCAAATGTGCCATGTTGTGGGCACAGTATTCCAAAGAGCCTAAGGAATGTAGGAGAGCAGCCCCAGGCAATACTGGAAGGGGCACACATGTGTTATTGCACAGATTTAAAAAACAAAGCTGACAAGCAGACTTCCCTAAATTGGGTGGGTTGGTGCTTGCCCAGAGCTGTCACTAATTCAATGCAGATTGTCTGTGTAATATGAGTGCTTATTTTCAAAAGAAACAGGGTGGAAAAAGCGTGTGCAAGTCTCAGGAGAGTCTGATTGCAAAAGGCATGGTTGGAGCTGATTAGCCTGTTTACCCTGCCAGTTTTCACACACAGACAGATAGGCAGTCTCATGCATTTCCCCAAGCAGATTCTGGAGAAGTCTGGTGAAAAAAATGAAATCCAGTTTAATTTCCTTTTTTTTACTCAGCCTTGTGTTGTAATCAGGGATAGTGGTTCAGCTGGACATCTCTTGTCATAAGTGGGAAGAATGGGATAATTTCTGGGACCATCTTTATGGCAGATCAGTAGTACCTGAACTTACTCCCGCTCCTTCGCCTGCAAAGGCTGAGATTTATTAATCAATTGGTCACAGAGCAAGACCCACTTGCTTTTTCTTTCAAAATTTTGGTGCTGGGCCAGATGGGGACTATTTTTTTTCATTGCATTTAAAGTTACTGCAGCATTTATGCTACTTACAAGGTCTTTTTTTTTCCCTTTGCATGATTGCAGAGTATTCAATTTAATGACAGGAATAGAAACCTTCCTTTCTAAATGGTTCCCTGTGCTCCAGTGGTTTGAAGTCACAGCCTGTGTCCTTTCCCGGTCTGTTCTCCAGTCTCAGGTGTTTACATAAGTGTACCTGTACTATTGCAGTTCTTTAACTGAAACAGGAATTTTCTTTCCCTAATTTTCATCTCTATTTTTTTTTTCTTGTAAGTAGGAGCAGCTTGAATGCAAGATAACTTGAATTTTGAATTTGTTTCAGCCTATCACATGGCCCTGGGGAACCAAAGAAGGTGCAGGGAAAAATGCATTAGCTCTGAGGGATTCCCACCATTTACACTGATTTTCCTGAGGATGCCTAGAACAGTTTTAGGAGTGTAATGTTTAGGATCTTTAGGATAAGTGACAATCTATGTTAATTTTATTTTTTTTTATAATTGCTAAATAATTGTGGAGAAATTCCATGAGTGGGGCACATCTCACCAAATTTCAGCCATCCAAAATTTAGGTGTCAGGTATTTTAGTAAATTTCATAGAATCATAGAATCATAGAATCATAGGGTTGGAAGGGACCTTAGTAGATCATCTAGTCCAACCCCCTGCCAGAGCAGGGCCACCTTAGAGCAGGTTGCACAGGAACGCGTCCAGGTGGGTTTTGAATGTCTCCAGAGACGGAGACTCCACCACCTCCCTGGGCAGCCTGTTCCAGTGCTCTGCCACCCTCAAGGTAAAGAAGTTCCTCCTCATGTTTAGGTGGAACTTCCTATGCTCAAGTTTGTGCCCGTTACCCCTTGTCCTATCACTGGGCACCACTGAAAAGAGCCTGGCCTTTCTGCTCTAAATTATAAAGAGAGACAGGTACCGTCAGGCAACAATTTATCCCTCCTTTTATGATGCCTCTTTCATTCTCTCATTGCATCTCACTGGACCCTAGGAAGATAAATTTTGCCTTAATAAATAAATACAGAATTTGGAATGGTAGGAGACAACATGGTTTTGCAAATAGTGCTGTACCCAACTTTTCACTCCAAAACAGCAGTGCAATACATTTTCTAAGTAAGTTATTCGTCTCAGTGATAATATTTGGAAAATATCTCATTTCTGTCCAAAGAAGTTTAGGGCAAGGTCTGTAGCACAGGGACATGTTAGGTTTTTTTATGTGAAACACTCCAAGGACATAGCAGGAGGAACGTGTAGCTTCTGGTACCCAGCTAGCTGGCTTAAGGATGTGCCAAATGCATCCTTCTGATCATCCCTTCCAGAACAAAGCAAATTCTGAGCATCTGCAAAAATGTACCTCTAGGTATTCAGAGGAATTAGAAGTAAAATAAAAAAGCAGAATTGGTTTTGGAGTCCAGACTTCTGAGACTTTAGATGTCTGTACCTCACTTTAGAATTTTCATATGTCTCCTCTATCTTAAAAATTGAGGTCTTCTCTGATTTAAATCCTTAATAACTTTGTCCTTGCTACACCCCAGCATCTCTGCTGAAGATCTGAGACACTGCAACCAAATTATTTTAAGAAGTTATATAATTGTATTGCACCGCTAACTGTACTAAGCACTTTTCCTAAATAACATGTGCAGCTTGCTATGAGTCAGATTCAGATGCCCCTTCTCATGTGGAATATTTCCATGCTGCACATCTAATTAGAAATGCCCAGACTAGCAGTTTGCTTGGTTTTGTTCAGCACCCTTATTTGGAAAGGTACAGAAGGTGCTGACACAAGATGTTCAAATACTTTCCCACAGGGCGAGGATGGCAGTCATCTCAGTATCCCCGGTGTGACATGAATTTACAATTCCCTTACATCACTCCTCCTGAAAGTTCCATATGGCTCTACTGACTGGTAACGAGGCTCTTAGAATATGTTTTTTTACATTTTGGTATTATCACTGGTTTTTAATAATTGAATGTGGGATAACAGGTATGGGGAATTTTGAACCATGTTGCAAAACATTCAGAAAATAATCTGGTCAGAAACAACCTGATCTGCCACTGCAGATGCCTTTAATTTTTCTGATTACCTGGAGTTTCAGACATTAGTGCAGATGATGTTTTCTCAGTCAGGGACAGAAATGCTAACCAGTCTTGTGACCTTACTTCGTTACTACATTGCCATCATGTTTTTCAGAACTGCTTTCTCTTCATTATACTTCTGAAACAAATAAGAAGGGACTGCAAATTGGATCTTTCAGAAGCCTGTAACCTTTAGAAGACAACCAAAACAGGCCCAGTAAGCATGAAAGAGTTCACTCACGCTTTTTGCTCATATATGTAATCACAAAAGATTTGAGACCTCAGTAAATACAGTCTGAACCATCCACACGACTGGTTTCACTTTGGTCCATGCAGACAGCATACCTGTCTGCTGGTTTGTTTTTCAGCTTTCTGGTTCTGGCAGTTTTGGTGGGACTGCTGAGGCCATGCCCAATTCAGCCAATTTTCTTGCACAGCTGGAATGATACAAAATGGATGAGATAGAAGGGGAGGAAACTAGAACTGGCCTTTCCAGCCCCATTGCTCAGTCATTTGTTCATAGTGTTCTCAAGGTGGGTGAAGGAAAACTGCAAAGTTTAATTTAATTTAATTTGAATATCACAAAGTAGAACTACCGGTTCCAAAATCAAGACGGTCACAGAGCAAGATGTGGCTGATGAAGGGATGGCGCTGCAGGCTCCTGGGGAAACCCCATAGCCTGGCAGCCACTGCACTGCGCTGTGGCGGGTTGGGCTCATGCACCTCCAGCATACAGAGGTCTGGGCTCCCACTGAGGTCTGCAGGCGAAGGGAGAGGGGAGGCTGAAACCACCGTCTCGCAGCCAAACAAGACATTGCCATTTTGGCACTTAGGGATGAGGTATATCGCGCCTCTGTGTGAGGCAGAGGCTTTCACTAAGCTCCTGTGGGCATTAGCAATGTAGTCCTTTCCCAAAGACATGTTAAGGAGGGTGAACCTTTCTTTCAAAAAAACTTGTTGTTCCATGTTGTCACTGCATATTCTTCCTCTTCAAGTGCTGAAAATTGTCCTTGAAAGCACGTGCAATCCGTAAACCGATGAAGGTTGAGGTAGAAGCATTACAGAATTGTTGTCTCCCATCTACAGATGCAGTGAGTATAATAAAATCTAGTATGAGTCTACACTTTCTATTTATAAGATGCAACAACATTATCAATCCCATTTCTGAAAGCTTGATAGGGTCTGAAACAGGTTTATCCAACTTCCAGGCAAGTGTCTGCGGCTATCTAAAACTGTAAGTTTCAGTCCTAGCAATCCCGTTTCCTGAAAGCTTCTCTTTTATAAAGAATAATAATTTACAATATTTTCCTAGAAAGCAGGAGAAAGTAAGGGCAAACGTATTCTTTTCCATGAGCACCTAGATATTACTGTCCTACTGGACACAACAGGCCAAATGAATACTGAACTCTATTACTGAAGAGATTTGTATCTTTTAAGTGTCTAAAGAAGTTTATGTGCAGTTTAATAGGATCAGTATTAGCAGCAGGAACGCTGAGGTTTAAATGGGAGCTCTGATCCAACCTTGAGCTCTGTGAGTCTTGAAGACAATACTTATTACAGCAACATAAGTATCATCTTCAATGCCATTAAAATTAAATATGAGTACACATCAATTTCAGTGTCAGGAGACTTACTATAAAGATCAACAATAATTCTAGCTGAAGATCTCTCTGGAAGCCCATAAAGCCTGAATACCACAGTATGAGCTACACAGAAATTAGAGCTGTTTGAATAGTACTTACAGACATAGAATGCTGTTATTTTTGTCTTTCACTTTTATAGAGCATTCCTGCAATTTAGAAATTCATTAAAGTGAAGTGTATCTCGGCATTGTACACAAATGAAGATATTTGAAAAGTCTTTAACTCTTATTTGTGATCTGAATTTCAAACCTGGGTACCTCAGACATTAAAGTGTCATACGAATGTCTTCAAATCAGTTTTGAAATTTTGCAGTTCTGTGGATAGTGAAATACTCAGACCTGGTATAGTTGAACTGAAATGCTAAACATGACAAAAAAATGAGATTCACTGGCAGGTCCTGATTGTTTTGTGCCACTCCAGTGGTGCAAGGAAATAGAAAATCTGTGCTGTCTGTTGTGCTGTGGCTGGTCAATAACTGCTTCACGGCTTCAGGCTAGCACAAGGTAGATGAAGAATATTGGTGAATCTGGCTCAAATATTCACCATTATTCTTTCTTACCTCCATCCAGCTTTGAACAAAATATATTAACTGCATCCAGAATATAATAAAACTACCAGAGTTTCCAGTGCTGAAACAATAATTCTTTTAATAAAAGGTCTGGCAATAGTTCTTACCTCAGAGAGATACCCAAAGTGAGCGCTTAGGCTCATTAAGGGCCTAATGCTCTGGGAGAATGAGCTACTGCACATCAGCTGATCTACAGTAACCCGTCTGCTTTCAGGCTTACTGTAAACACTTCTGTGAGTCTGAGCCCTGGAACATTTCATACAAGATCTTACTGTGGTTCAGGACTTTCCAGGTCTTGTTCCCACAAGCCTTCGACATGGCCTCCAGTACAGGTCCAGCCTCAGCAGAGGCATTCCTCTGAGCAGTAGAGTCTACGGACAAGCCTCTGGTCTTTCCCTCCTTCTTTCCTCATGCACAACATTCTTTGTTATGCTGGGTCACACAAACAGACAAAGATATCCATGACAGCATTTCCAGCCCCATTTCCCTGATTTTCATAGAATAGAAAAACAAGTTTTCATAGAATTGCATTGGTTGGAAAGGACCTTTCAGATTGTTTAGTCCAACCATCAACCTAACACTGACAAGAACACATCTTGTGTTCTTCTACATCCGAACTCTATTCTACTATCTATTGATACTTAGATGTAAGATTAATACCTAAAAAGATTATGTTTGCACAAGATCATCAATTCTGCCAGAACTCAGCTTTTGCAGGTGGCACTCCTGAGAATGCAGCATCCCGGCTGAGTGAAATGGACTTGGTCATGCATGTTTCTAAAGGGTATCTGGTAGCAAACTTCATTAGGCTATAGGAATGACAGAGGGCTGATCTGGATCCTATGGGCTAAGAAAGGGTCTGAAAGACCTGTAGATACTGATGTGGAACTTGCTAGACTCAGGGATGATGTTACTGGAGGAGGAAAGTGGGATGCAAAGGATTTGAAGCACGAGAGCAATGCATTTAATAAAGGTATAAGACTCTGGGATAGCAGTTGTTTTAGAGTGAACCCATAAGGTGGAGCATAGAAGATCTAGCATGGGAAAGGTTTTGAAAGAAAAAGTTGGGTGTAGAACCTTCAAAGATTCAAAGCCAGAGACCAGGGAGGTTAGGGGAAGACCAGAGAGATCATAGCTCTGTCTAAGGAACTTGATTTTTCAGAGAGTGTATGCTCAGAAGGGTCAGGAAGCAGAAAGATCCTGGATAACAAAGAACTCACCATCACCATATGCTGGGGGACCTACTGGTTCAAAACTGGAATTGCTCTCTCCTCTGTTTCCAGTTAAGTGATATGAAACAGTCTCACAACGTCTTTGCTGTTGAATCAAGCAATTCTTCTCAAAAGAAAAAGAAAAAAATGCAATACAAATGTCTCTGATACTGGTTCCAAGGCTGTGTTTAGATGAGGAAGGACCTCTAATGTGGTTCAGAGTTAACCGTGGCTGGCAGATTTGCCATTGCTCAGTGAGTAGCTGAAAGTAACTGAAATTCAATAATAGTGCAGAACAGTTCTGTCCCACGAGTACTTCTTTATCCCAGTTGCACATATTTGTTCAATCCCAGCTATGTTTTATTATTTATCTTTTATTTATTTCACTATTAGTAACCAGTACTGTTACTAATGTAAAACAGGAAAAACACTTCAAAGGAGCTGGGTGGGCTGTAAAGTTATAGACAGAAGGGACTTCCTTCATATATCTTACCCATTTCTCTCTGTTGTAATAGGATGTGCTTGGCTTTTTAGCATTGCCAGGACGTGCCAGCAATAACATGGTATCAGGAGGTGTCTGCAGATAGTTTCTGCAGAAAAAAAGATCACCTCCACCACCACCCCAGACTCTGAGGGGATTCAAAGTACAAGATAAATTATCTTATCGTGCATGCTGTGGGAAAAAACCCTTGCCTACAGGGAAGGCTTTGGCAAATCCCTTCTCAAGGGGAGTCCATTAGGTTCTCAAATTACCTGAGTAGACTAGCTGTTTTCATGGGTAACCTTCTGTCATGTGAGAGGCAGTGACTGGGGAATTAATCTTTAAACATACAGGGATGAAAAATGTCTGTGAGGTCAGAATGTAAATAAACAGCATTTATTTATCTCTTTTCCATCAACCCTTCATTCACCCTTCCTATGTATTAATGAAGTATCAACAGATGTATTAACAAAGAGGAAAACCACACTGAGATTTCCTATGGCAGTGACATTCTTGTAGTGAGGAACTGAAAAACTATTTCATGAGCAACAGCCTCCAAACTACCCAAAAAAGCTACATCCTTCTGGAGTTCTAATGAGTTAATGCTTGTTCATCCATTTCTAATGTGCACACAGTGGAACTCCAGTTACTATAATGTCATATCATGGGAAAAGACAAAAGCTCTTTCTAAAGACCTGGAAGCAGATTTCCCTGCACGTGTCTCACAGCAGCTATGTAAATTAAATTTATAATATTAAAGTTGATACTAGGTGAAACAAAAAGTATTTTACTGTATTCTAGACATTTAACTTTTTCTGCAGAATTTTCCTTATAACCAAAAGCGTATGTGTCACTGATGAGAGGTTTAACAAGGTTAGCAAATGAGAAATGCAAACTGTATTCTGTGCTGAGTTTTGCTCAGCAGAGAGGTTTGACATTTCTGCTGATGTCAGCTGCCACGGTAGACCCTTGTCATTTAAACAGAAAATACAACACCTCATTACAAAGGATATAATTTTTTCCATTCTCTTTTAATCTCACCAATTATACCCTACACTTACAGTCTTTCTGAATGGCACTTTGTTCAAAACATGCTGAACTGTGCTGGTTTGGGACTGTATGTCAATGTGACTAGAACAAGGTTGAAACTAACAGCTAAAATATTTTGATATATAATCTGAAAAGAATGATGAAACCTGTGAAAGGACCTCTTAAACAGTATTGTAAGGATGACTTCTACCTCTTACAGAGAATGAAAAGGAATTGATATAATATCATATATATGTCAAATATATGCATTTTTGTATCCTGTGTATGTAGATTTGTGCAGAGCAGTGGTTTTTATTTACATTACTTGGTTGAAACAATATTTATTTGTCTCACAATGTTGTACATTGAGAATGTTTCCTCTGGAGCTGTTCAGGAAAGGCAGGAGTTAACATTAACAAAGGTTATTGCAGTTCCTGAGGGAATTTTGCCAAGCCTGTTGAGTTTGCAGGGTTGTCAGCCTGTAAAAGGACAATAACAAGCCACTTGTACACTTGGTACTCCTTAAAATCCTGTCTGGCTCAAGAGATTTCAGGGTAAGGTCCTCTCTGCAAAGTCTAATTTCCGCAGCAGAAGTTCTGTGACCACTGTTATACATGTCCTGTGTGAAAATCCCCACTACAAGTACTAGTCACATTGTGAAACTAGCCAGTTCAGAGAGTGATTCAGGTTCTTAACACTAAGGGATGGAAATAAGTATTTTTCCAATTTGAGGGAAGTTTTTATTGTACAAGACATCATTAAATGGAAATCCATCTGTTAGAGCCCCTCAAGCAAGTTCATTCTTCTTATTAGGAAAACTGATAACTTCATTGGACAAGAGGATGAGGAAAAGGCTGTGGATGTTGTCTACCTAGGCTTTAGTAAAGCCTTTGACACTGTTTTCCACAGCATTCTCCTGGAGAAACTGGCTGCTTATGGCCTGGATGTGTGCACACTTCGCTGGGTTAAAAACTAGCTGGAAGGTCAGACCCAGAGAGTGGTGGTGAAGGGAGTTAAATCCAGTTGGCAGCTGGTCACAAGTGGTGTTTCCTAGGGCTCAGTACTGGGGACAGTTCTGTTTAATGTCTTTATCAACAACCTGGATGAAGGGACCGAGTGCACCCTCAGTAAGTTTGCAGACAACACCAAGTTAGATGGGAGTGGTGACCTGCTTGAGGGTAGGAAGGTTCTACAGGGGGATCTGGACAGGATGGATCTATAGGCTAAGGCCAATGAGGTTCAACAAGGCCAAGCACCAGGTCCTGCACTTGGGTCACAACAACCCCAAGCAGCGCTACAGGCTCAGGGCGGAGTGGCTGGAAAGCTGCCCGGCAGAAAGGGACCTGGGGGTGTTGGTGGGCAGCTGGCTGGATATGAGCCAGCAGTGTGCCCAGGTGTGCAAGAAGGCCAACAGCATCCTGGCCTGTATCAAGAACAGTGTGGGCAGCAGACCTAGGGAAGGGATTGTCCACCTGTAATTGGCACTGGTGAGGCCCCACCTTGAGTACAGTGTTCAGTTTCGGGGCCCTCACTGCAGAAGGGACATTGAGATACTGGAGTGAGTTCAGGGAAAGTCAACGAAGCTAGTGAGGGATCTAGAGCACAAGTCTTATGAGGTAACTGGGATTATTCTGGAGAAAAGGAGGCTGAGTGGAGACCTAATTGCTCTCTATAACTAGCTTAAATGAGGTTGTAGAGAGGTGGGGGTTGTTCTCTTCTCCCAGGTAATGTGGTAGGATAAAAGGAAATGGTGTCAAGTTGCACCAGGGGAGATTTAGGATGGATATTAGGAAAATTTTCTTCACTTAAAGTGTTATCAATCATTGAAACAGAATGCCCAGGGAAGTGGTGGAATTGCCATCCCTGGAGGTATTTAAAAGACATGTAGATGTTATGTCTGAGGAACGTGGTTTAGTGGTAACTTGGCAGTGCTAGGTTAACAGTTGGACTTGATGATCTCAAAGGTTTCTTCCAACCCAAACCATTCTATGATTTTATTGTACAATTTTAACTGCTCCTGATTCAATTATAAAGAGGTGGTGCAATCTGCAAATCAGGAACTGTGGAGCTGTGAACACCAGTCATGGAGCAGCAGAGCATGTGTTTCCGTGTGCTGTTGAACTAACATGTTGTTGAGCTGAGCTCAGAGCAAAGGGGACAGGACAGGGGCAGCATGATTGATGATGACAGCTAAATGAAAAGTCGAGATAAAGAAAGGGAGTTACCTTTCCCTTCCTAATGGATGGCAGCTTTTAGTGGTTCCAGTTGCAGCTTTGAACAAGGAAAACAGCTGGACTTTGAGCTGAAAGTATCTTCAGTATTATTATGCCCTGCTTAAAAATTCAGTCTCCTGGGCTGATCCCATTTCCCCATCTACTCCTCTTCCCCTCAAGTAGTCCCGAGGCAGATAAAGCAATCACATAAGTAGAATAATTTACATCATGTCCTGCACCAAGAACATTCACAACACAAGAGTTCTGGTTTAGTTGCTTGCTGTTGGGTCATAGACAAAAGAAGACTTTCCCAACACCTCACCAAATGTGTCTGCACACTAGGAGCAGCAACAAAGGTTAAAAGTTATAAGGGAGATAGAAGAAAAGCAGGTATTTGAAGGAGAAGAGAGATTAGGAGAGGGTGAAAATAATGAATAGGGCTGAACTGAGGGAATGGGGACACAGTAAATGTTTGAGGCAGAACAGAGAGATGTAAATAGAGGTGGATGCTTTCCTGCTGCTCTCACTGAATCCTGACAGCAGCACAGGATGGTTTCACCCATCCGCGCAATCCTCCCCTCCAGTCACTCCATTAATCACTTGCTGCTGCTATGTGTGAAGCACGGAGAGAAAGGGCTGCTCTCGTTAGCATGTAACCATCCTTCATTTCAGTTCCCAATGCCAGTCACATACATCAGTCTGAACAAGAAGCACTCTAAACCTCAAGAAAAAAAAAAAGCATGAGTTGTAAAAAAAGAAAGAAAAAGATTTCTGAGGATGGTGGAGGAAGACAATAAGAAAGGTATTGCTTACAGAAAGGACAGAAAACAGGGACAAAAACCAAATTTCTCTTCAGGATGGGGCAATGTATTCAAAACATTTTCTGCCGGAGTCATGGTTAAAATTTATCAAGCTGTGAGTCTGGATTTTTTACCAAATTCAAGCTTTCCTTAAAGAGTGAATAAGGACTAAGAACCCTTTATTTTCAGGACACTGTCTTTCATATATGTGCCTGAGTCTTGCAAGAACCTACAACTGAGATGTCACCAGGCTTCATGTACTAGGGAGAGAAGTCCAATTACTTTACAATATTAAGAGATGCAAAGAGGAGAACTAGTTGTGGCAACCTAGGAGTTACAAAGGTCTTGCATTGTTCCACAAATCAATTCTCATTGTCTTAATGTCATCTACATTAAAATTTGCTAAAACTGCTGCATTGTATGTGGCATGGATGACTGTGTCCTGTTATAACTGTGTCCACTTAAACAAAGCATTACTGTTGATGTCTCTGTTATGAAAGAAAAGACTACATCCATAAGACTGGAACAATAGGTTCCTATTTGGGAAAAATATTATTGTTTAAGAAATAGATTAATTGGTAAATGGATATTTTATTCTCCAAGTAAGAATTCTAAAATATATGAAATGTGAAGTATATTTTCTGCACGAAAATTTCTTGATGTTCATGTCACAAAGTCTGAATCATTTATCCTGTGCTTGGCTGTTAGCTAAGCGTCTGATAGAGATGATTGACTAAGCTGAATCAGGATCCTCATATAGCCCAGAAATATCTGTTTTTTTCCCTTGATTAGTGAGATCTGTACGCTACTAACATATATGCCTGTGAGTTGAAAAATGCCAAAGGCGTTTGAGTGACTACAGGTAGTTAATTTATTTTTTTTCAGTTGAAATACAAAAAAAAAAAAATTCATTTTCTAAGAGACTGAATTTTCTTTACACTGAGGCCATTTTATATCATTTTGGCAGTGTAAAGTGGTTTTATGTTGAATTCAATTAAATTTATGCCTACTTGAAAGACAGGCACCACTGTACTTGAATGTGAATGAGAATCATATCCAATACATGTCTATATCTTGAATTTTGAACTTACAAATGAATGCGGTGAGAAACGCCAAGTCTCAGATGATCATGCCTCAATGACTTCGTAGTTTCTTTTAAAGTTTTATTATCTCTGCCTTTGAACTACAGGCACTGATCATCTGTATAATTTTCACCAAGAAAAGTGATATTAAAACACAGAATAAAAAGTATGGAACTGTCATGAAGACCTTCCACAATAGCTGGGCACAAAGTCCTGAAAAGAAAACTCATAATTTCCTTGTAATTTTTATGAAAAAATGTAACATACCCAAGGTCCGTTTGAGTCCAAGGCAATTTCAGCGGTAGTTGCAAGTGTTTCATACATCCCATTAGGACTGCCATGTTTATTTTGTGGTTTCTTGCCCCTTGAGTTTTTTTGATGATCTTCATTCACTGATGTGCTAGCAGAAGTTCAATTTTTTCATTCTTTAAATCATCTTGTTAATAGAAGACTAAGTAGTTTACCAACAGATAAATATTCTAATTGATTTCAGAGGGATTTATGGGTTCATAATTAAATAATGAAGTTCACTTTCTAAATTCTAACAATCTCCAAAACTGACCAAAATTAGGATGGGGTGTTTGTTTCATTGGGGTTTTTTCAGCATCTAATGATAGAGTAATGGTGTGGGATATAAAAATAGCAAAAAAGCGGGGTTTGTATTTACATGGCTCAATGTAGAAACATTCACGTTTACAACTCAACAAACTTGAGAAAATACCTCTCTCTTGACCCTGACATAACACATTGGCAGCTTTAGTATGAAACGTGCATTCCTGAGCCTGCAGGTGATTCTCACTGCAGAAGATCACATATTCACAACTACCCAGTAAAATCCGAGAACTGGTAAAATGGAGGATAAAATATAACTTCAGAAGAATATTCAAAGGAAGCCACTCTAAAGTCAAAATCCTCAAACTAGATTTAAGTTTTGAAGTGAGGCAATTCACCTCAAATAGGAGCAAATAAAAGATACTTTAAAAGCATAGGATTAAAAACTAGACATAAAAGAACAGTGATATCTTCTTTTCAAGTAATAGAACAAACTATATTATGAGCAGCATTTTGAAGTGTACATCAAACTGATTTTACTCTCTTTATCCTTTTTAATCTCCACCAGATGCACTTTCTTTAAATTCAAGTTTTACATTCCTAGCCATAACTTGTCTGAACACACGGAAAGAGCATTGAGAGACATTAGTGGCATTCTTTTTCTTTCTCTGTCACTCTATTTTTTACAGCTGCTGAAGGCTTATCTTCTTAAGTGTCTCAGTTTTATAGGCTTGGTTTCCTTTATTCTCATCCATGGTTTAGGCTCCAAACAATTCCATGCCATTCTTCTGTGGAATGTTTTCAGTGAAAAAGATGCACACACACACAGAGATACATATATGTATGTATATAAATGTGTGTGTATATATATATACGTATCTATGTGAATAACACTAAAGAAAATCTCACATGATTGTTGCTGGCATGGCAGAAAAAAGCTTTACAATGGTATTTTAAGGCTTAAATGACAGAACATATCGTGATTGAAATCTCAGATGGAAAATGCTGCAGGAGGAAAGAAGGGTTTTCATTAAGACACACCAATACTCACTAGCACTTTTTCTCAGTTGATCCCTCAGGGTCATCGTTTTCTCAGGAATGACGAAATACAGTTTCCTTTCCCATAAACATTTTAGGCTTTTCTTTGCTTTCTTAAAAGATTGTCAGTAATGACTTTCTCCTTTATTCTTTCCCTCGCCTCCCTTCCACCTTATTTAATTGTGGATCAGGATGGATTTGCCATTTTCACTGTTTCTTTTAATTAGAACTGCATGTATGCAAAGCAAACTATGTGTTACTAGGGTTTGTTTTTTTTTTTTTTTACTGTACAGGGAATACTCCTGAGATCCTGCAGTAGTTAAGCCTTTAGAATAGTTTTTATTCATTAAGGCAGCATGATATGTTTTAATGATGTTTAACAGATTTAACAGAATCTGCACAATTTCAACAAGTCTGTCTGCTGACCTTGTGCTATAAACACAGAGCGTATTCCAAGGATTACTAAAGGCAGCAAAAATTTTATCTTTTTTTTTTTTTNTAACTAAAGGAAAAAAAATTTTTTTTTTTTTTTTTTTTTTTTTTTTCTGCAGGTAGCAAACCTAGCTACTTGTTATTTATTGTGGACTGGGTGGACAAGAATAATTGCATTTTTAAAGAATGTCAAATCCACAAAACATAAAAGGCGCACTCCATATAATGCTGGAAATAACTCTCAGTGAGGAAACTCAAGCATAAATGGTACAAAATAAACCCCTCATACATTTGATTAATCAACTCTATTCCCCTTTTCTCCTCATCTTTCAAATTCATGGGCAAATGACATTTGCCTTTCCCCGGCATGCACCTCTCCGTTTGCCTGGGGCCATACCTATATATCTGATCCATGCATAATGAAGCATGAAGCTGCCAATTGTAGGGAGCCTCTGCTGTGTCAGAGACTGATAGGCATTTCATTTGCTGAACTCCCAAGGGCCCTCACACATCTCAGGGTTCATGTAGTATTTATTTTAGGCACTCACATTTCTCATCTGTGAACTTCACACCATATGTAGAAAGAGTAACACAAGCTCTGCGTGAAAAAGCTCTCCAGGTAGTTTTAAATGTAACTCGGTGGAGTGGGGACATTGTGGGCTTGAAAAATGGGCTTGCATGGGAAATGAAGGAATATTAAGCTTTGTCCATACAACAGCTGTCTGAGTCTTTCACTGAATAAGAATAGCCTTATTCTAATAAGATCACTGCTCTACACTTCTACTGCATAAATTGCTTTGTAGCATGCACTGTGCAGATCTACACAGTGCATTTAATTTTTCACAAATTATTGCTACTCTGCCATTCCTTCTACAAGGAAATCCTCATGTGCTGTTTCTAAAGTGCAGTCTTGTTAGGTTTGAAGCTCGCAGGCAGGCTGAGCTGATGGATAGCCAGCCCATAGCCCTGTGTCTTTTAAACCTGAAGGCTGAATAACAATCCTGAAAGGATTGCTTTGGTTTCTCAAAAGCTGAGCAGACAGAATTAGGGACTCAAATGTATGTTTCTTGTTTATCTTTGCTGGTAGGGATCTACAAAATATTTCATGTGCAATGCTCTCTTTTAGCATTAACATGAGGGAGAATAACAAAGAGAGAGTAATAAAATAAATGTTTATTTTCCATTGGTATCTTTTCCGAATAGGTGTTTTTAAGCATAACAAAACCTTTGGCATTTGCTTCTCTGTGTGTAGGTGAAGTGATTATGACAACCTTGTGAAAAATCCTCACGTGTAAGCATTCATAAGGGACATGCTACTAGGACAGATGATGTAGGCTAGACAGTAAAACTGACATTCAGAAAATAGATCTGTTTGACTATTTGGATATTAAGCTTGTTTCTGGGAGGAGAGGAGTACTATGCTCCTGATCAGAAGTATTTAAATATGTGCGCAATTTGAAACATTTCACTGCTTTGCTGGTTCCGTTGCCAGATTACCCTTGCAGAATTAAATACCTTAATGGGCGCGAGCTGCGATGAGGCAGCAGACCCTCTGCTAGTTCAAAGTGCCTTTAATGGAGCAATGTCAATTTAATACAGAAGCGTTGCTGCCCTGCACTTCCATCTTCATCTGTTTATAACAGTCTGCTTTCATGGGTGCTCAGTGTCCAAACTTCTTTTGGGGAACAACTTTCTCTGTTTTGGCCCTTATTCAAGGAGATTCTGGGGTTTTTACCATTACAAAAAAAAAAAATCTTCAAAGCCCTTTTCTGTGGGTGTTATATGTCATGTACAATTCATAATAGGCAATGCTGTGAATGAGACAGTTCACTACTATTAAGCTAATGAAATACAAAGTGTAAGTGGTTTAATTATGCCAGCAGCAATTCTTTCTTACATTTCATTGCAATACTTATTCCATAGCATGTTGTACAGTAGGAAATTCTATTGAATTTTTTTATTATTATTATTAACTTTGAGCTATAAAAAGACATTGCAGAATCCTAGTCCATGGATATATAATCTTGAAAACGTGCGGAATGAATAGAGTTGCCTGCATGGAATTAGGGTATTACAATAATGAATGCAATCATTTTGAGAAAGGCTTTTTATATTGTTCAGAGTCACACGAGAGTGCAGCAAGATTTGTTTGGCAAGTAGCATTTTGGCATTCTCTGGCTTTCAAATTCCTAATCACAACTTTACCTTCATGTAAAGATTTTATTTCTAATGCATTATTTGTGTGTGCACGTATATACATAATCTGAATGTTTTTAAAAATGTGTACCGTTCATTAGCATGGCTGAAATTAAGTGGTTGTTATTGACAGAAGAATAATTGTGCGATGGTGGATTTAGTTCCTTTCGCTCCAGCTGCCATGGCAAAGCTGTAAGCTGTTTCTAGGCTGCCTCATTGGTACAAATACATGCATGTGCAGGTGCCCTCCTTTGTGTGCATGCATAATAGATGCACGAGGACACGGACTGCATGTATGTGTGTGCACACTTGGCCTGTGGCCACTCACACTTGTTTTCTTTAATTGCCATGTTCAAAAGGGAGCGTAAGGCGTGAGAAGGATGGACGCAGACATCTCCTGATTCATGTGTCATCTACGACGCAGCTGACTGCATTGCAGGTCTTCTCCTGCTGCCAGTGGAATTGAACCATGATGAGGAGGGACCACCCTCTAATGGAGAAAAATAGTATTTCGGTTTCAGGCCTCATTTGAATATTGGCTTTCAGCTTTGCCTTTGTAGCACGGCTGCAGCATTGCGCAGTGAAGCGGAGACCACACAGTACCTTAGCACAGAAGGGGCAATTTACAGACAGCTGGCCCAAAAATGTGTCAGATGCTTTCCATTCAGATTGCTCCCATTACTTTAATCCTGTGGCACAGAACCTCATCTCTTGAGTTCAGTTTTTAGTCAGTTTGTAATTTGTACATGCCAACAAGCATTTTAGACATGTAAATCCTAGTGGCAGAAATGGACATTTCCTCCCTGAATCTCCCCAAGAAAAGCAGTCGTCTTAGTAGAGAAATTCGTAGTCAGTAGCACACTCTGTGAGTGGTCTATTTATTTTTGAAGCCTACATGCATTTCAGATTAGTTTTGCGGGTGAAAAGAAAGGCAATTTATCCTTCTTGAAAGCTGGCTTAAGCATCACACTTGTAAAAGCTCTAGCTCCACAAAGACATATCCGTAAATGCAACAAATATTTCCCTCAACAGTTCCAAAAGTTCATTTCCACAAGGAATCTGATTGTTGGTTGGTTGGGGGCGGGGGGGGGTTCAGTTGATATATTGATTTAGAAATATCTGTTCATGCTGTTCAAAGGGATATACAACAGGAAATACCCAAATTCCCTCTCAGAACAGCACACTATATGCACATTGCTGAATTTTCATTGCTATTAGGCTTCACTTTACTGAGCACTAAAATACTTCTTAGGGAATAGAACTAATTCACTTATATGATGATGACAGACTCACACCCCTTCAGGTCTATAAGCATAGATTTAGTTTGGTTTAACCTTAAAAGCTTATAAATTTTGTTTTCCAGCCAGTGTGTCTTTCAAAATTCACACCTGAAAAAGGCTGCAGAGCTGTTGTGATGAAAGATAATATTCAAATGAAATTAATGAAAGCATTGTTATCCAGTTTGTAAGAGGTAATTACATTTCACCTCTCTAAAATTACCCCTGATTGCTTCAACAGCAAATGAAGATTCTCTTCCTAAATGGCTGTGTGTTACTGCTACACACTATTGACAGCAGACCTTGACTGAAAATTCTCCAGTATTTTATTTTTTTTTTTTTATTTTAAATGATGCTTAGAAGAATGTACACTCATCTATATGTACATAGATATGTACACTCGCATATATGTGATTTTGTTTGGGATTTTTGTGAGCTAGTTACAAGGGAAATTATACCAGTATACAGCAAAGAGAACTGTTTATATCCTCCTCTATGCAGGAAGCACTCACCTGATGTCAAATAAAGCAGCATACAATGACATTTCCTCTTTCTGGCCATTTCTTTGTCCAGGTGGTATTTGTGTATAATATTCCCTGAATCAGAAGACTGCATGGATTGCAGCTGGGAGCAGGGATGCTCGGGGGGGGGTGGGGCGGGTAGGAGGAAATCTGGCCCTGTGTGTATAGGAAAAGCCAACTGCAATCTAGCTCAGAATTACTACTTTCCATTCTTAAATTTGTGAAGTGCTCTGGGATGATGAAACATGCTATGTAAATGAAAGATAATGAAATTCACATCTAAATGCCTAAAATATATTGAAGAAACTGAAAAGAGAATACAAAGAAGAGACAAGAATGGAACATAGTCTGAGTAATACATTTTCACAAATCAAGAGCCGCAATAAATAATAAAAGCTATTTGATTAATTTAATTGAGTCAATCTCTAAACCACTACTTTTTTTTTTTTTCTCCATTGCCTTATAAACTTAGTAAAAATGGTCACCTTACAGAAGTGAGATTGCAGAATTTACCAATTCAGTCCCATGCAACTTTGCATTTCAGCTGCTGCTTTTCTGCTTAATGACTTGCATGGCTTTTATCCAGAACTAATTTGACATGGATGGAGGTGCCAGTACCTGTGCTAAAACACTAATACATATTCAGGTTGTAGCACACTGGTCTATAGTGTTCTGCAGTCAGCCTTGCTACTGTCACTATTTCATCTGAAAACTACTCTGGTATTTATAAAACACAACTCCTAGTGTTCCTGAGGCATTGGACTTTCAGATATTTTTTCCCCATTTTGCCAGGAAAGCAGAGAGTGTTGTGTGAAGCGATCACAGCATACTGGAAATCAGTGACCAATATGCAGTATGAAATTGAAGCTTTACATTATGAGATTCGTTCAAAAATTTAGAAGTGGGGCACCACAAAGACATCGACCAATGATTTTTAGAATGATGTCTGCCTCAGTTATGTGCATCCCAAATCTAAGTTTGCTTTCTGAGGCTCCATCTATAGTTACAGCAAAAAAAAAAAATAATCTCCTGAGGACAATTCACCCTACAAATCTTAGATATCTGATACCTATCTTAACATTGGAGAAATCATTCCTTTTAAAGTGTGTCTCTCTTCCTTTACCACAGGGGGTGCATGAATAACAAATTTGTCTTAAGGGTCTAATTTTCAGGTGTCCAAAGTATGATGAACCCCACATTACACCACTAGATTAGCATTTGGATACAAATTAGCCAGAGAGAAGTCTAGTTACAAAGCAGAGACATTGGGGAATACCCTACTGATACTTTAATGTGTATGCTGCAGCCTGAACTTTATGTATCTTCATGCAGGTTTAAAACAATGCTAATGAAATAGCTACCTCAGAGAGCTCTTGTGTCTTTTCACAGACCTGTCACAGAAAATGGCTTTGAGATGTTATGGAACTAAGACTTTGTAGAAATGCAAATGAAGGATTCATTGGTTGGTAGCTTGCTGCTGACTGTACAGCCCACCTCCCAATTTCTTGGTCAATTTCTTTCTTCTTTAAAACAATTTTGAGTTTAAATAATGGGAAGAAGCTACAAAGAAAGAGATAAAGAAAGAAAGAAAGAGAGAAAGAGACAAGGGAAAAACAAGAGGAAGAGACAGTGAACAAGAGGAAGAGAAGGAAAGAGGGGCAGAGAGAGAGAAGACAGGTGTTTTGTCTGGAACAAAACCTTTGCACATCTCCATTGAGGGTGTTATCCCAGCCTTTTCCAAGTCCAGGCACCATCCTTTCCATCCTTTGATACGTTGCTGCCAGCACTCCTATGGGGCGTAAAACTGCTCACGTCTCTTGGCAATTATGGAGCTTTGTGGTTTACTCCATCTGAGATATTTAACCATTATCTGAAAATTCTTGTTTGATTTCTATACAATGGGTTAAATTCAGTGGCAGTAACATCACACAGTCCTCCTGGCTTCCAAGCAACTGCAAGAGTATAACTGTTGGCAGAAGCTAGCCCATTTTGTTTTAGCAGAGCACAGCTCATTTAATCCTTTTAAGACTTGGAATCACTGTTATCCATGGTCTTACTTACTTGAACTATCACACGATGTGCTTTTATCACCTGATTAATTAGGAAGCAAAGCAGAAGCAAGCTGTCTAATGAATTCTGTATCCTTCTTTTTTACCTGTCAATAATAGGCTACCCAGCTCTGCATTTTGAACCAGCACAGCAACGACTTCTTGCTTTCTTGCAAGAGAAAAGATCCATCTGGGAGAAATATTGCACATGCTCACTGGGATAACTTCCAGAGATAGACTATAGGTAATTCACTTGTCTTTTATAAAGGATTTTGGGTCACGAAGGACTTTGCATGTGACAGGGTCTTGGACAGAGTGGTCAGTTGAAACATCCCAGCAGTGCAGACCAAAGAGTTCAGATTTTGCTGTTTTGAAAGCATCAATCTGCCAGGAAAAAAATTCCAGAGCTCTTTAAAAAAGCTGCAACTCAGGGTCAGCCCTGGCTCCCTTGACACAGCGTTAGTAACTCACCCCTTCTCATCACAACAGAAGTAGCTTTCAAACTTTCCCCGTGTGCTGAAAGCAAGGAGACAGTTTCAGCCATGGCCCTGCTGCAGGTTCTCCTTTGCTACTGCTCTGTACCACAAACCCATGCTCACCCTCACAGCAGATGGCAGGACACACAGCTGGACCTCTCTGCTCACCAAAAGCTTGTGTTTGCCTCCCTTCCTTTACTCAGGGAGGGCTGGTATTGCTCAGCCATAACAAACTTATAAAAGAACAGTTCCAGCTCTATCCAGTAGTTTGCAATAGTGTGCATATACACACATATATAAATATATATACACACAAACCATTATGGTATGTGAACCATAAGGTTTTTTATTCACTTCTATATTTACAGTTTCTCCTTCCGCTGTCCAGCCATGAATTGCATAACCCCAGATTTGTTTTGAATTACTCAGCTTTTAAACAATCTATGTGCGAGACTGGCAAATTATCAGCAAATATTGTAGAAAACAGCCTTTTTTTCTGTTCTATACAAGTATTTAGACAGAGTTATTAACCACACAGGCCCCAGAGCCAACAGTTCTATCTCTATCACCAAAAGAAAAAATAACATAAGTGTGATGAGGTGGTCAATAATATCATATTACTTAGACTTTCCTCCATGCAACATACTAATACATCAATATACACACAAAGCAGTGTTAGCATCCCAGAAACTCTTATACTGTTTCTAAACTACAGGCCTAATTTTTATGTTTTATCATCCAGCATATCTGTGGGAGTAAAAGCTTAAAAATGCCTTTGTTTTTTATTACTGTATTGAAATTTCACAAAGCCTCTTCTTGTAAGAGTCTGTCTCAGGTACTTATGAGGGTCAGAAGAATACACCACCTCTACCCATTAGGTTAGAAAAACTAGATCATATAACAATGAAAATATTATGGCACTGGTTGTGTAGTACCAGCTAGAGGAAACCACAGGCAGAGAAGGCACCTACGGATGGTGGTGCCAAGGACGAATTTGCCATAAATGAAAGTAAAGGCCAGATTGCACAAAAAGTAGGTCTATTCTGAGGAAAATCATGGTGGTTGTCTGTCTGTTGACAATAGGACAGGCAAAACTGTTCTTTTGAAAAAAAATTGTGATGAACAGTGGCCTTTGTTTTTGAAGATCTGCATTTATTTATCTAAATTACCTTTATAAAGCATAAAACTAGAAGATTTAAGTTCCAGGGGGAAAAGGGATTTTTTAAAAAGTACAAATATTCTTAGGAAGCTCTTTGTTCCCAAACCTCTGTTTTTCTTTCTTTTATATCCTGAAATGAAGCAGCATTTTTCAACAACTTGTGCTTTATGCAACAATCAAATTTTGAGTGAATTCTGAAGCAAAAACTCAAAAAATTTACCTTTTAATGTGCAAGCCATGAATAGTCTGAAGTACTTAGCTTACTAAACAGGTTTTCAGGCAAAAGGTCTGCAGGTTACATTATATTCAAATATTTGTGCAGACATATTTCTTTCAAGATCATGCATTCACCAGCATTTATATCCAAACAATGACATAAACGCAGTTGTTTTTTAAAGCAAAAGTTGTGTACATAAAAATAAAAAAGCAGCCTTTAGGACCTTAAACTTTTGGTTAATTTTAGGGAAAATCTTAAAAGTAATTATTTGTTCTTCTGTCCATGTGCAAGGGACTTGAATACATTAGCCACTGACATGGAAAATTGTCACTGTATTTAGAATTCCCACTGCCCCTGGTGGTAGTGAGCAATATACCTGGAAAGAGCTTAATGGATCAGGTCACCCAGAAATACTTTTATCTGTATTGGCTGACTACTTCTAATAATGAACAGCTTCATTTTTTGTGTAGCAGACAGGTATCCTTATGTATCAACGGCAGAGAATAGAATTTTGATGTTATTGTTTGGTCCCATGTAAGTTTATCAAGCATCAGTGTATGTCTAAAAAAAAAAAAAAAGTAGTACTGATTTGCAGCAATTTAGAATCTCCTCTCTAATAAGCAACATGACAGACAAAATGGATTGATAATCTTTCTGAAAGTAGACATAAGGCACAAAAACCCAGCCCCCAAAGAAACAAAAAAAACCCACATCTGTACCAGTAGTAATAATAATAAAATAAAAATAGCAAACATTGTAAGATTGTGAGATGTTTGTATGATGTATCTATTTCCAACCTTGAATAAACAAAAGATATTTTCTTTATATTTTCTTTATATTTCTGCTAAAGCTTTAACTTAAAATGAAATTGAAAAAAAAATAATGTTCTTTCTTTACTATTACAATGTCCCTGAAGTCTTAGAAAACCCATATCACTTTTAAACATTAAAATGAGTGGTTTTTAAAAAGCAGATATAAAAAATTAGTTCAGCATCTGGTTTCTAATTTATTTTTATTTTGCAAATACTATGCATCTTATATTTGTTTTACATGATTAATGCAAATACAATATTCTTAGTAGTCAGACATAAATCAGGAATAACTTGAAAGCAAATGAGCTTTAAAGAAGAAGAAAAAGTATCATACCAAAAAACCATCACATAAAATGTAAGTGACATAGGAGGAATAAAACTATATAATTAGTTTCTGGAAAAATGTTCATGAAAATTCCTATTATTTCCTTTTGGCTTTCAAAACACCTGTAAATTTTTTTCTGAGAAATCTATATGAGTGCAAACATTCATCTCCTCCGAATCTAATTTAGGATGAAAGAAAAAAAAAAAACAAAGGAGGGGGTTAAGTATATTTTTGTAAGTAAGTTAGATTAAGTAAATTGGATTTCATAAATCAGAGCACACCATTCCTAACTAAGGGTAACATCCAAATGCCAATATTTCCTGCTAGTTGAGCCAAAACTGGACTATTCTGTTCACAGTGTACTGCTCCCACTCGTTCCTCATCCACTGAAGTTCACATTTGCTTTTTTCATCATCTTGTTCTGTCCCCTTCACAGGAGAGCCATCAGTGACTCTGAAGTCTTCCAAGGTTACTTTTTCACTATTCTCTCCCTCCATTCTGCTCTCTTTTGCGCTCTCCCAATAGCTCGCCACCTCTCTCAGACCTGTCTGGTCGTTGTTCAACTTGTGCCATCATAGAGGTGGCTGCTTTGTAAGTTTTAAGTGCTAATGTCTCATTCAGGAGAATTTTACATCATTTACAGTGGGGCAGAGCCAAAATGAAAATAAGCAGAACTTAATTTGCTCCATGACACACATACAAAACACATTAAACTAAACTGAATTCACACATGCAGTACAACTCCACAGTGACAGCACTCAGGAGTTAACAGGGTCCAGCATATCCATTCCACTTTACTCCCTTTACTCTGCCTTTTTCTTTTCACTTTTCTAACAATTTAATAATGTAATTTTTGCTAAAAAAGTACATTTTTGTGGCAATCTTTAGAAGTAATTTTGCCCAAAGTTGTTTGGGCATTCATCCAACATAACTGGAACATGCCACAAAAATAGAATCTTTAAAAAATAAAAATAAAAAAACCCCAAACAACAACAAAATAAAAACCAACAGTAAAGATACAACAGGAGTTTCACCTTAATATACACCTCCCTCCTCCACTACTGATGGAGTCACTTGGGCAATAGAAACTGTAGTGCAGGATCTGTTTCGGTTATTAGAATAGTAGGAGTGAGAATGATCGGGTTTGAGTCCATAACTGGTAGAATTAATTACAAGAGAATAATTCTGCTTATGAAGGGTATTTACATATTGGCATGATGCAACTGTTATTTCCATATGAAAATTAAAAGGTAAATTAGGCCAAAGTCAGTTACAAAATCATTTAGCTTCAAGAAAATTTCATCCTTAGAATGAAATAGCCTTGTGGGAGAGTAAGGTGAAGAACGTAACCTTCAAAACAAAAGTTGGTTGTTTTATGTGTTTGAGTTTGGGATTGTTTTTTTGGAAACTAGTCTTTTTATCTGCAGGAGGCTTGATGTGGTCTGTCATGGTTTTCCTGGTTTCCTTTGGTACATTCCAGACACATTCCCTGCCCAGTCTTCCTTTTGTTTTGATTAAAGCACAGCTAAGCTACTTGCTACCCTTTCACTTCTCCACATAAATGTTTTTGTACTGCTCTGGGTAAATTATATCACTAATAAAGAACTTTAAAATAATGCTGACCTCCCTACAAATAAATTGAGTGTAATATTAGCATTCAGCTATCAGTCCTTCTAGGCTCGTGCTTTTGATCTCTTTTTATGACTAGCCAAAAAGAAATGTACTTGAAGTCTTATTCAGTCTAAATGTGTTGCCATAATCAACCTTACACTCTATTATTACTTGCAAAGTTTTGACTGATCTAAGTGTGTTTTCAACTATTGATTCATGTTTAATAACAGCCATATCAGGAAAACAGTCAAAGCTTTATTATTTTGTAGATTTTGCTCTTAAATCACTTGTATTAATCATGCTTGATGACTGAATATTCAATACTCATGACTTTCTTTTCCTTTTTCCCCTCCACCTCCTTCATTTCACACTTCTATAACTTCTTTGATCTCTTATTGTCAAGGCTAGAGTCAGAGCAAAAATCATTGAAGTCTGCTTTTGCCCTATTCATTTAAATGTCAAAGGATCAAACTGTCAGTATCTTCTGCAGAGTCCCTGGTACAGGGAAAATAACAGATATTTCTGGGTTTGATGCTGTACAAAGAAGAGTAAATATCACTTCTCTAAAATTGGAATACTATATTTGTGCTTTCTGTTCATATCTCATTATTCCATCAAAATCTAATGGGTAAAATAAAATATATAAGTCAATTGCACCATAATTCTTGAGATTTTAATTAAATCTAGGACTCAAGATTAGAAGAAATAGGGCTCAAAACCCCACATCTCCTAAAGTGGGATGCTTCTGTGTGGCTATTTAGCCCTTTTTCACCCGAACATTATTGCCTGTTTGCATTTTCACTTTTTTTTGCTGCTGTTCGTGCTTCAAATATTACCTTTGTAATAGTAAAACACAAACTTTTTTTAAATAGTGAGTTTTGTCTCTGTCTTCGTGTCAAAGATAGGGAACACAGGAGTTAGCATTTCTTCTGGTCATATCAGAGTCTCAGGGAGAAATCTGCTTGCTTTCAGCAGTAGAAATAGAACAAGTTGCAGAAAAAGATCTTCTGTGCCTGAAATGATTCACCTGTCTCTAGCTTCTGGTTTTTTATTAAAATTAAGATGTATCTTCCCTTTAATTTGAGTGCCACTAGTTTGAGGGATTCTGCCAACCTCATAACCTCTGGTTCCCTTTCACTGTACTGGTGCTGATCTGAAGAGTTTCACCGCTGTCATGGCATGGATTCAGTGGTGGCAAAACTCCTTTCAGTCAGCATACCCTCAGGTTACCCTTATTTTCTTGCTTCAGTAAGTCATGCATACGAAAACATTTTGCAGTGCTCCCTGGACCTGTTCTGCCACTCCTTTCAATGAAAGTCATCAAGATTGTCTAAAGTAAAAAGCTGGCTTACAAATTCAACACATCCAATACAAAAGGGAAATACTTAAAAACTGGGATCTGTTAAACCCTATTTAAAATAGTTAATCCACTATATATTTTGTTAAGGAATGATGTAGGAAGTTCAATATTCATTAACTGAACCTGAATGTTACTATATTATACAGAGCTGCAAGAGCTTGAAATGGCCACTCACTTGATGGGGATTCTTTTCAAGAAACAGTAAAACTGTTATTCCAGCTGCTTTCTCGATACATCTTAAATACTTTAAGACAGTTAATTATAAGAAAAATGAAGCTTGCATGCAGGAATATGACTTTAGTATAA
>VXBO01012643.1:95573-108260 GCA_013400135.1 Rhinoptilus africanus
AAAAAAAAGATGTTATCGTTATTTGCACTCCTGAAAGTAAATATCTCAGTTCCAGCACTTGAGAGCAATGATTATTTCCATGAAATAAGGAAAGATAGTATTTTATCCTCTGAATAATTGCAGTCAGTGTTTATTGTGGACTATAAACAGTGAAGACAGATGGCCTCCTTTGAAAATGTGTTGGTTTGTTTTGTTCCCTTAGGTTGACTTCTCTAATCAGAAAGGGAAAAATACAGTCCTATCACTTAAATGATCTAAACAGTCAATGCAAGTGGAGATGGAGAGAAACACATTGTACCACAGAATCTCTCTGCAAAGGATGAACTTGTTTGTACTTAGAAATATTCTAAATAGGTGCACAGGTATATACCCAATTCTATAAACTGATAAGCACACCTTCATTGCAGAAGGGAAGAGTCCCCAGTGTTTTACAAGCTCAGCTATGGGAATTGGAAATCTAACTGTGATTGAAAAAGATGTAAAAGATGTAAAAAAAAAGATGTAAAAGAAAACCAAAATACACTATTAGATAAGAAAGTTATGAGTGATATTGAAATTATCTCAGCAAAAGAGAAACTATCAAGCTCCATTAGTCATTGTTATTCTTTTACTATGTTCAAAATAAGTGCATCTAAACTGGATAATTTTATAAAGTAAAACACAATGATGATAACATGGGAGCTAATATATTTTGCAAGAAATTCTTGAAGGTGCGACAAGCATGGATATAAGATGTTTTTCTCCTTAGATTCCCCTGTATGTTTGTCGTTAGTCCTGGTGCGTCAGGTGCACGCATTTGCTTAAATTTTTACCGTGGTCCCCAAAGTCCTTTTGGAATCTCTAGTCTTGCAGAGAGAGACCCCTAGTCCTTCCAAGCATAGCCCACCCTTTTATTATTATCTGTCTGTACAAATTTGTCTTTGGGTATACCACTGTGGACTTTCCTTGTTGCCAGGTCTCCAAGTGATTCAGATTATTCTGAACTGGTCACCTGTCCTCAATCATTACATCATCTGTAATACTAGATATCTTTCATGTTTTCTTCCAAGCCATTAAATATAGAATAGCACTACCAAAAGAACCCAATTATAAATGCAACAACTCAGTGGTGACTCCTTGTTTATAGTTTCACTCTGTTAATTTCTACTCCGTTCAGTATATGCTATATTCCTATTAGATTGCTACTGGCATAAAAGGTACTTAATTTGATATGTCCAGAATATCTTTTCCCTAGAGAACTTTTCTGCATTGTTGGAGTTAGAAATTCTGTCATTTCTTCATGTATTAAAGATTCCCTTTTTTGTTATTGTTTTAAGGAGTTGCGTAAAGTTATTATCTTTCACTCTGTAGGATACATATTCCTTATGTGCTATAACTTTATCAGTTGAATGGCATTTCTTTCTCCTCCTATCAACGCTTACGGTTTTCTTAGTTTTATAGTTATTTCTTAATTTTGTTTTTTAACCACTGAAGTTGTAATTATAAGCTTATGATTTATGAGGCATCTAGTACGACGTTTTGACACATTTACTAATTATCAAACATATTTTTCTATTAAATTGCCTCTTCTATCTGGCTTTGGCCACTATATCCCCGCTTACTTCAATTGCCTCTTTATAAAAGATGTCTTCAGAGCACTGATGGACACAGAGCTTCTGACTCAATCTCAAGGGGCAATAAAAAATCTCTCAAACTCTGAGCTGAATCCTCATCTTATTCTTAAACCTCCTGAAGGTCCCATCTGCCAGAATGTATACAGGTGCAGCTCTGATGGTGTGTAACATGAGTCCTCTACTGACTTCAGAACTAGTTGCCTAAAGGATTACACTTCCAAGTCCCGACCTTAATTATGTCTCCTTTGTGTTTAAACCCTATAATACAAACCACTTGGGTCCATCACCTGAAACATAATACCATGACAACCTTCAAGATCAGCCCTTTTCCTACCTCAAAATCCTTTACAAAAATATAGCAGTGCACTGAGTTCCTATATCTTTTTATTTCCCACTCATAACACAAACTGCAATTTTGCCTTCAAACCTTATAGCATGTCAAACACCATAAGAGAGCATGAGTGGCTCGACAGACTCTGATCTTCTAAATCCCTGTAAGTACTCTCTGAGTTTCAAGAAAAAAACAACTGGTCTTTTGAAGTGATAGATGCCCTTCATATAAAATGAGACAAACACTTGGCTCAGTAGATGGGGTGGCTGAGGCCATAGACAATATATCCCACTTTGTGATTCAAGCAAGGTACCCGTAAAGATACAAGGCATCAGCTTTCCCTGGAAACTTCACTGCTTCCTAACTTCACAGGTAAGCTTTACACAAGCAAACTGAACAGTAGTACCCTGATCATCATGAAGTTCAACTCACTTCTTATTTCAGAGTGTCTGAAGAGAATACAGTAACTTGTATGATATGAGGTTAGGGAACTGAATTCTAATCCTAATCAAAGATGGTCAGGGTCTTGTGAAGATCTTATAAACACAAAGTGACCTGCTAACTATCCTTTAGAGGTGAACTGAGGGATACTAACCTCTAAATCACTCTCAGAACCATCCCAACATCAACAAATCTGGTCTCAGGAGAGGCAGTTTTCCAAACTCTGACCCAAATACACTTCTCAGTCTTACACACTCAGAGGGAACCTCCACGTCACATTCAAGAGGAGATGTGGCTGTAACAACAAGCCAGTTTCCTTCTTCTCGAGTCAGCATGCTTCCCTACACACCTAGGAATCAACTTCCCATACCCAAACTATGTCCCCAATCCTGTCTCCAGGGCACTGGTTGTCCCACTACATGAGAAGAAAATGTAACAGCCTCCTTCGCATCCTACTGGCTTCTGCAAAACACACCACTGCTCTCAGCTCACATGGACCTTGACTCCAACCCTGCACTGAAGAGCACTCTTCCATGCTGAGTGCAGAATGAGCCCTGATGAAGGTTACTGACAGTACTAGGGGTCTAAAAGAACTGCCACAATCATCTTTCTCGATCTGTTTTTCCACTACTGTGAGTACCCAGATTGAGTGCTAGTACTACTCTCACCTTAACTCGAAGCCCATGGTGAAGATATCTATCCATGATATTATAGAATCATAGAATTGCCTAGGTTAAGAAGGGACTTTTCAGGTCTTTAAGTCCAACCATCAACCTAACTCTGACAAAAATCATCACTAAACCATATCTCTAAGCACTATGTCTACCTTTCTTCTAAATACCCCCAGGTTTGGTGTCTCAACCACTTCCCTGGGCAGCCTGTTCCAATGCTTAATACCCCTTTCAGTGTAAAAATATGACTACTAACCCTGTTTTTCACTCTGCAAATTCTGACACATATGGTTAAGAGGACCAATGAAGTTTATAATTCCCAAACCCAAACCCTAAAAGCTTATGCAGAGCCCTCACATCCTGTGAGTGGGAAGGCCCATAAGGAAGATGTCTGATAAAAACCAGCTTCCTAATCCATTGAACTCTGCAGTATACAGCAAAATAAATGTGTAACTAATTCACTCCTAAGTGAATTAGATAATCGAGCTGTAGCCATAAGACCCTTAACCACTCTCACAGTTCATGCTAACACCCACGTCTATGAAAAGACAGACTTCCTGCATGACTCTGCAGTCCTTGCAAGTTTTACTGGTAAGCTAGAAAATACAGATTTTTCAAGCCCTTTTTATTCCTAACCCTATCCTTACTGTAGTGGTAATTAGAGCCAGGAAATAAATCCCTGAGCTAAATGAGATCCTATTATTTCGATCCTATTAACACCATGCCCTCTTCCTAGCCCTGCAGGCACTTTTGAATCCAAAAGTAATCACGGCTCTGAATGTGTGCATTCTCAAATTCTAACCCTAACAACACCCTGAATTTTAACCCTAATTAAACTTAACTTTAATTATTGAAGGACCAATTGTACCTTAAAAGAAAACATGACTCATTGGACCTTTCCCTAATTCTGTGGGCCCTTCAGTGACTGTTATAAAAATGGAATTTTGAAGGTTTATTCCCAAGTCCCTCCCCAAACTCACACTCTACTCCAGTCTCTACTTACAGCCTACAGTGAGTGAAACACATGATACCGTCTTCTGTGGGTAGCATTCCTTCTTCTTAGCTTCTAATTCCGCAGTAATGAACTGACCTTTTGAAGCTTCATATTCCCAAATTCTACATGAAATCTCCATGGTAGCTCTAAAGTTAATTGTAGCAGCATGACTGGTTCTTACTAAGCCTTAATCCCAAATATAATACAAACATTTTGATGCCAAATGGATTGGCAACTATGCCAAAAAAAAAAAAAAAAAAAAAAAAAGAAAAAAAAGAAAAAGAAAAAATGTTTTCTGAGACAAGGCAAGAACAAGAACATAGACTATTTAAGGTCACTGTATTTAAAGGCTTTATTCTCATTTTTGTTCTCTCTTTTACTACTCTGAATTCTTCAGGCCATAATAATATTGTTGGGCTTTTGGACTACTCTTNAAAAGAAAAAGAAAAAGAAAAAGAGAAAAAGAAAAAGAAAAAGAAAAAGAGAAAAAGAAAAAGAAAAAGAAAAGAAAAAAAGCCCAACTTAGATCTTCATCAACAGTAACCCCCTCTCTTTCTCCAGGACCTATAAAAGCTAATGATAGATTACAAGAAAACAGAAGATTTTTAGAAATTCTGAATACCTCTCTCTAGCTAGTTCTTGGGCCTTGGAGAACCCAGTAGTGAATTAGATTAGTTAGAGGTTATATTCCCAAACTCTAGCCTAACCTGGAAACTTTTTATTATATGGACTAATTTCTATACAAAAAGAAAATCTAATGAATTTTTAGCACCAGCTCCCTCTTTAACTATCTTTGAACCTCAGAAAATCCAGCTATAGGTTTACTCTCAATTCAGTAGACACCAGATCCTTAATCCTCATCTTTAGTTATTATGAAAAGACCACTCTATGCAATAAAACATAATGAAAAGACATTGGTCTAACCCAAGCAGATGAACAATCCAGTATTAAGGTACCCTCTTGGTATTTCCCTATATGTAACTTTGATTTGAAATATTCTTCCCCAAATGAAATTAGAAATATATCTGAGACACATTTCTACACTAGATGCAAATACAGAGGAGTGGAGATGCTGCTGACATTTTCCACTTTTACTGTCTTTACAATATGAATGTACCAGTATGTGTGACATACTCTAGTTTATAAAATGAGAGTGCTTGGAAATTTTTGAGAGTGGGATGGTTCTAGAGGACTGTGTAGGATGAAAGGAGACAAAACAAGTATGGTATTTTCCATACTAGGTAATACTGGGATCAGCCTAAAGCAAAATATTACCAGGAATAAAAATCTGGAATTTGTTTTAGAGGGAAGTAGACTGTTCATTCCAATATTGGACACAGGAATAAACTAATCTTTATGCAATGTGGACAAGTGGAGGACCAGAACCTGGGAGTAACTTACACAGTTGAATTCTAACAGCATTACAGAATTTGGTTGTATGGTACATCCTTTGCTTGGCACTTAGCAGAGTGTTATTGCAGGGTCCATTTTCAGATGCCACCCTCTGTTTGCCAGAAGGTAGAAGGAAACTACATTTAGCTTGATTTTATACTCTTTCCCTAAGCATCTGCCTCTGACCACTGACTAAAATAAGACTGCATAATCACTGGTGTCTCATACAGAAAAAAATCCATGCACATTTCAAGTTTAGGGGCCCAACCTTATCTGCTGTTAATCTGCAGATCCACTAAAGTCAGATCATAACCTGAGGATATGGACCAGGGAACACTGAGAATTGCAGGATCTAGTCTATTACTCTACAGGTTTTGAAGACTTCCTGCTTATTTTAGAAATCATTCACAAATCCTTATCCCTGCACAATTATTGCACATGTCTAATAGATGTATAACCTCAGAGGATCATTTGCTTCATACTGTACCTGACATATAATTTCTCAAACAGAGATTACTATTAGTCATCTCTCTTCCATGCTTTGCATAGGTCACTAAAGTGGCATCAATCTGTGCTAAAATGAATTTTAATCTGAGTCATAGTCTGATCAGATCACAGCCACAATGGTGTAAATGCTTGAGTTCAGTGGAAAATCATCTGTAAAATATATTTGCTAAGGTCTTCCTTTCCCTTTGTTCTTTTTTATTTCCAGTAAAAGATAGAGCAATCTACTTTTGAAACTTAAAGATAACAGTTCACAAAAAATTTCATGCATATTGTCTATTGTAATTTGACTACTGAAGGATTGCAATTAAAGTAATGTGTTTAAAAAAACAATGTCACACTTCTGAATCTTTCAAAATCTCAAACCATTTTACACACTGTAAATTAAACCTTATGGCATATTAACTGTTATAGGTTAAAAAAAATATGGGTTATATTTTAGCGGTGAACAGTCTGAGTCATATACACCTTTCACCCTGTAGGAGTGACTGTATATGCAAATGTCAGCAGTACAACTGTGCAGTCTAAGAAGCAGGATTAAGTTCCCCATTCAGTTGATGCTTTCTTGTAGAAATTTGGGACCGTATTATCAAAACCCAGTTTTCACAACAAGGCTGGTTTTTCTCAAGATTATCCAAAAGCCAAGGTTTTTTTTCTTTTTATTCCTGTCTTGTGATATTTACTGATGAGCTTTGAGAAGGGCTATACATCTTGTAACCTCTGTAAAAATCCAGCGATTTATTTTGATGCATCTAATTGGTTTTCAAAACATGTCAGTCACTAACCTTGCAGATCCTTATTAGTTATAAGGAGATATTACTGCTTCCTTCCCTTTTCACACCAATGTCTTTTAGAGATAAATGTTTATTTCTCTGTGTAGTATATCACCCAGTGCACATGCTACATCTGTGCTAGTAGGTGTAATATACCTAGGACTTCAATATCAGTTCACTGATGCTACAGCCAACTGGATGGCATGTAGTGCAGCCATACCACCTTCTATTACCCTCCAGAAGACAGCAGCATCATGGAGACTGTCATCAGGAAATAATCACAAACTGTGCAACAGACTTGCCTGGGAGAACGTTAGGTGGCTTCAGTCCAAATACAGTGACTGCCTACCATCTAAAGACCTCTACATTGCAGACCGTGAATGAACAGTACCAGGAGACTTTCTTGGTACTCCTTACATGTATAGAGAAACATGACACCTTTGTGTAAATTAGTCTCTGTAATGCATTGCTATTGATAATAATGACACCAACATGTGACCTAGAACCTCCAAGCAAGTTGTTAGATATCAAACTATACATCAGTCCTCAGAAATGCACATCCTAATTCAAAAGGACTCAGTTACAGTTCCTTAAGAACAAGGCAATATAATATTAAATTCTTTCCATATCAACATAATAATTATATTGTAAAGCATCTTCTAGTTTTAGGGAGAAGTCTACATTGAAAGTATATAGATAACAAAGCAAACTAGATTTTAGATGTTATAAGATTAAGCAGAAAAATATATTCTAGCTTATCTTAATTTAGTTTTTAATTTTAGATTTTATAGGCCTGTTTGCGTATTCCTAAAGAAAATTCAGTTTCACAAGTTTGCTGAATTTTATAAAATTTATGACTAATGTGCATAGGTAGACTTTATTAAATGGGGGAGGAAAAGATGCGTATGGTATAAAATGTGGAAAAAATAACCTGTGTTTCTAAGTTGGTGATTGGCAGGAACATTTATTTGACCCTATGGACATTTATAAAAAAGCTTGCTAATATTAATAAACCTGCAGAAGGCACTTTCATAACCCATGAGAGTGAAAATTCTCCAAGTGGTTAGTTTGATAGCTGTGGAATACTTGATAGCTGTAAATAATACAACATATATCTCAGTGGTAGCTCTGCATCCAAAATGCTGTGTTCGGTCCTGCTCAAAACAGAGACAGAAGAATGACAGTTAATTTAGGGAAGGGCAACAAGAATGATTAAAACTGTGCAAAGAAATTCCTAACATGTATAAAAAGAATTAGATGGTTTATTTTAGATGGGAATGAATAGAAGGGGACATGATAAAATTAAACAGAAAAGTTAGTGATATTTAAAAAAATACATTGCGGCATGCTGTTTAGTGTATCCCATGAGATGATAATGATGCTGAGACCCAGATCTACTTCAGTTAATCAGTATGTAAGTGATCTATATGGTAAGAATATCCGGAGTTTTCGCACGAAATCTCAGGATTTACATAGTCTGTCTAGTATCAAACAGGAGGTAAAATGTAGTTTTTGTGGCCCTGGAAGAAAGCTTCCTCTGATGCCAGGGGATTCCTGACTGTCCGGTCCTTCTCCAAACTCTGCAGCCATAGCCCAACACACATTGAAGTGTTGGATACACAAGGAGAAATTCCTGTCAGGATATTTTCCAATATATAGACATGTATCGCCCTGAAGACGCGAGGGAAGAAATAGGGAGAATGTAGCATATATATGTCTGCTGTGGAATTTCTGATACAAACTAAGCATTACAGAAGTGCCTATAACATCTGCAGTTCCTTTTTTTTTAAGACACTTCCTTGAGCATATTGACACGTTTATCTTCTTCTGAGTGAAAAATCATAATTTTTTACATGTAACAGATAATATTCTTCTCCCTACCTGAACTTCTCTGCAACTTTGGTATGGATTTGTAGCCTGTCCTCTTTCATGTCACTTATGATGCGTCACTGCTAGCTACTTCATTTTCTCTATATGTTTCCTTTTCTATTCCCAATTATAGTTCCTTTTCTACAGGTTTCCTTTTTTTTTTTTTTCCCCTAGTTTTCACCAAGTATTTACAAATTCTTACTTACAAACATTGTCTCTCTCTGGTTTCGTTTTCTCTCTTGCCAAGCTATTTTGCACCCTAATTTTCCCCATAATCCTAAAATGCTGTTTCCTCTGTTGCTAAGTATCTCTGTCACTCCCAGTTATTTTTTATGGTCTCCCTCATAGACCTATATCCCTTCCCCTCTTCCCTCTCAATTTCCATTTGTTGTTTCCCTGCACAGTTCTCTGGCTCTGCATACAGCAGCTTCAACCTGTGTGAAGATGAAGGAAACAGATAGTGGCAATTGACAGATGGTCTTTTTTTCTCTGATTTCTATCTGATAATTATTCTAACATAGCAATGAAATCTTAGAATTCTCATAAAAATATACCAGAGCTTCACTTTTCAACTGCATGAAAATTAACTCTTAACCAAGCTTAACCAAAAAGTTAAATTATAAATCTTTCCAATTATTAAAGCAAGAAAAAAAATACACATGCTAAATAACTAACTCCAACTTTTTTTTTTTTCCTGGTAAATGTTCAGGATAGAAAACGAAGAGGCTGCTGAATGGCACAGATTGTGAACTAGTGGCTGAAGCCAGAGCTTGACAGATGTCCAGTGTTTGATGGGCCTCTAGCATTCAAATTACTCTCAGATTAGCCACCACATCTCCAGTAATAAAGGAGAATAATGATTTCAGCTCTCTTATTTATTCATTTTACACTGAGTCTGAAAGCCATAAAACACTGTGCTGATGGATGTAAATTGACTCAGACAATTAGCTCCAATTGTACAAAAGCAAATTTGAAGTCTCTCCAGTTTAATAAGCAAGATGCCTTGGATTGCATTTCAAATATTAGTGAAGTAAACAAAAAAAGGAAAAAAAAAAAAAAAAGTCTTATAGTGGGCAGACAGATGTGCAATGTCCAGGGTGTGACTGCAAAACACTGTTAAGAATATAAATCCACAATGAGGATGCATTAGTGCAAACTAATACTACTGCTCAAACGCAAATTTTTCCGTTCTTTGCATATTATTTACAATCTTTTCTTAAAATTAGAAACACTGTTATCTTACACTCTATAGTATTTCTTGGTTTGATTGCTAGGTCTAGACAGATTCGTGATGTTTACAATTCCTTCACTAAGGAGTTACACACAATCTCCTCAACAACTCAGAAAATTTCTTTGCAATGTCCATGGCAGATTTTCGGTAAAAAAATCCTGAAGAATACTTCTACCTCTGATCAGTCAGCAAAGTCATTAAAAAAAAATTTAGATAATTTTCCTTTTGTGGTGCAAAGGAACCACAATTCAGTCTGGACACTTTCAACCCATACTGTAGATATTTCCCTAAGTCTTTTTTATTTTTTTTTCTTTTTAAATTTTTAAGATTTCCTGGGAATGCACCATGGATTTGAACAAAAAATTCAAGACCTAGCAAAGTGGACTCAACTTCTTAAGTATCAATGATTATTAATTTCATTCTTGTCTTGATGAAATTTATTTCTCTTATTGGTCCTGGGAGGTTTGCAGTTGGAGGAAGATTGAGCTCTGGTCATTCAGAAATGAATTCGAAGGAAGTGTAGGAAACGATGGATTAATCAGTTTCCGATTTAAAACATCCTTTACCATTATGGTCTTTAAAAATTTTGTGGTAGTATTTATATAAATGGAAACCATGACATATGCTCAAGAAATCTAAGGAATCCCACAAGCATTAAATTTGTCACCCTTTTTCTGGACTTTTGCAGCAGGTACGTCATGTTCCTATCATGCCAGGATGATGGCAGATTTCCTGAATAATGCCGTAGAAGCCTTTAGCACAACCTCCTGTGTTACATATCTAGTCACAGTGGCTCGATAGATCCTCCTTCAGTTGGTTCAGGGCTGTCTGTCCCATTTGACTGTTTCAGCTTTGAAGTAACGACAAATGGCTTCTGTGAAGTTGACATCAAAGCTGAAACAGTGGTAAAGGCTGAAACTGGATGATCTCTTTGGAAAGTATAGGTTTCCACAAAAGTGATGGGAAAGTAGTGAGGATCTACAGATCACCAATTCACAACAGTACTGCTCGCTATTGTCTAGTACTCCAACTATGAGTGCTGCCATTTCATATAATTGGTCCCAAATCTGTGAGTGAAAATTTCCAGCGGTGTGAGGGAGGAAAATATTATAAACATGAGATGAAAATAAATAATATATTTAATATAACACAAGTAATCAATAGAAGAGAAAGAACATAATCCCAGGGTCTCTTTTGGTGAGCCTGACCTTTGATACCTAGACCACATTTGCTTCATCAGCAAAAGAGAGCTGCAAAGGATATCAATTAATTATTACAAAAAGACAGCAGTACCTGAAGAAAAAGACCTGGTTCTCATTTAGCCAAAGGCCTTTTCCACTGCACTAGCAGTGTAAATGAACTTACACAGTGTGTGAAAATTGCATTTGCAGTTGTCGAACAGCAAAATGGGCTTTTGTATATATGTCAATTGGATTCTTTCTCTCCATTTCCTGCTTTCCAACACATCTGCTATTGAGATGAGAAAGGTCCTGAAGGACATACTCAGTATGAATTAACGGTCCCAGTATGCTCTGTTTTTTCCACAGGGATTGTTTCAGCTTGAAGTTGGGTCCAAAACAATAGCTGTCTAAAAAGAGGCCTGTCTTCAGTTTCATTCATGGAGGTCCAGATAATTAAAAAAATGTTTTTCTCATACAGTGAAAATTGAGAACAATGTATATGATTTTCTCCAAAGAAATATAAATTCTGTGTTTAGAAGATATGTGTTTAAAACACTATGCTTCCTCAAATTCCAAAGCTTACTGAAAAAGTAAGCTTTTTTTCGGTAAACCAAGTATCAACAACATGTTTTTTAATGTATAAATTCAAATATCCGTACAGCAAATGTCATCTTCCTGCCTTTATCAACATCTTGTTAAAAAAGTCACTAAGACTAGTCCCAAGAGCACTGGTTCACTATCTGTAAAAAATTCCTTCTAACTTGATAGCTTTGCCTGTTGTCTTTTCTCCTTTCATCCACAACTGGTCAATACCACATTCCACTCATTCAGAAAACCAGGTTAAGCAATTATGAGCTGGTTTAGGGAAAGGCTGCCTTTTTTCTGTGTTGTTTATCCTGTATTCTTAATTACTTTGTATTTCAAAATTCGGTCTAAGCTTTACATGACATTATTAAGCACCTACAGAATGTTCCTGAAGAGTGAGCCAAACCATGCTTCCTTTTTTAGAGGAAGAAATGCCAGAATGATTGCCCAGACCTGACTGCACAAATGTCTCCTTTTCCTCTCTGTTCTGCTTTTATTGATAGCGCTCAGGATCTTTTTAAGATTTGTTTTAATATCCTTTGCAAAATCTAAGTCAGTTTGATCATCTCAGTCAACTTTTGGCAGCCTTTACTTTATTACTACATTTCCTAGTCTTTAATGTATAACTTTCTTTGCTGATCAGTCCCTTTCTTCATTCCCTGTAGGCACTCTGCTGACTCCAAATGTCCTCTTTAAGGTCCTATTAACTGAGCATAAGATTATGTATTTTTCAGGTCTTGAGCAAAGTATTTTTGAAATCACAGAATTTAACACATTTATTTAAAGCCAATATTATAGTTTAGCAAATATGGATATCTATCAGCATATCTGCACAATCCATAGTGCATACCAGTTGGTGTCAAAGTAGTAATTAAATACAGCGCAAAAGCAAATCAGGTCCTCCAAATGTTAATCTCATTATCACCTTCTCAGCACTGCTTGCCAGAAAGTTAACAGCCGTTAAAGCTCTGCTGCTCATCCAATCAGAATATTAAATTAATCAGTATGGCCTGACACAAATATTGCCAGTGGTGCTAATCCTTTGCTTTGTACATAGCAAATGGGGAAACAAGCAGCTGTCTATGGAGCTCAGTGCATTTCT
>VXBO01012643.1:109877-123613 GCA_013400135.1 Rhinoptilus africanus
TGAAGCTATTCAGAGGTGTGGAATATTCAAGCCAGTCTTAGAAGAGATGGATTAGTGGCAGGAAAGAGATGAGACAGTCAAAGGTAACTGATAACTTGAGGCTTGAGATGAATTTTATTTATAGCATGGCTTAGCAATTTATCATATGATTATACAATTTATCTCATTGTTATTGCCATTACTTTCATTCGTTTGCGTGTTTTTACCTCTGTCTTTTCATTAGTTAGGGTACAAGGTGCATTTGTTTAAGTCTGTAAGATATTATAAAAAAGTACAAACAACGTATCTTTTCCTATATCATATAATGCCATGGTGATGACAGGTAATATTAATATGGATAATTCTGGATAAAAAGGCATACTCATCAAAATGTGCCCAACCCAGGCAAATAGGCAAGTACAATCTGAATAATATGAGTACGTGAGGATAGCTTCCATATAGATGCTTTATTGTGATGGCCTGGAAAAAAAAAAATTACTTTATATTAGCATAGTATGATACTAAAATCTCCCCTGTGAATAATGCTTCTGTATACTTTTATATATTTATATATACACACACATACTTTTTTTTTTAATTTTTATTACGTGATCTTTTACATCTGTCATTTGGAAGAAGGAAAAGAGAAAGCACCAGGCAATGTAGCATTTTTCCTCTACCACATTCGAAAACAACTGATACCAATACCTTGCAGCCCCCTGCAACACAATACCAGTATCTTGTTTTCCAAGCCCCTAAGCCTAACTGTGCATATTTTCATTAATTATAATTTGGAGGAGATGGAGAGTTTCTTTGAGGTGACAGACAAACAGCAGGATATCATGAATATGTATTGCATGTCTGAGAATATAAATTAACAGGGGCCATCCCCTCTGGTGACCCACTTAGGCTGTCATTGATGAGTGTGACAGGAAGGTTCTGTAAGAACTGAATTTGCATGACAGACTTTTCTCCTGATCAACTAATTTACCCTATGCATTTAGATTATTTTAAGCACTACATGGCAGTCAGATAATTAATCACTAAATCACCAATACTGACTTTAAGGTACAAGCAATACGTTATTGCTTATTACCACTTAAAACTCTAGCTTGTCGGGTTTCAGCTCAAAAATTGGTGTAATATTACACTAAGTACTGAAATATATCATCTGATATGTTCATAAGGTTAGATGTTTAGGGAAAGAGGTTGGTACGCCATAAATAAATGAGTTTTGTTGTGCATTATGTTAAATATGCACAAATGATGGAAATTCTCACAGAAGTACCTGGTTGCCACCAGTTATTAGGTTATTATATTAAAAACAAGTTCCACTAAGCTTGTGTTTAAAATTCCTAGAATGAAAATGTTTGTGTGCATACACATACATCTGTCTATATATAAGCATATATATATATATATATATGTATGAGTAAATATAACCAAGCCACGTTCTCTATGGCTCAGATACCTTCAGATAAATGTGTGCATTTTCAGCCAAATCTAAACCTTAAAAAAATATAAATAAATGTTGAATTGTAATAAAAAGCATCTCTCAAAATATAACATTACAATGTGTGTTTATATGATGCAGCAGAAACATAAAGATTGCTTTTTCCTGTGTTGTAGATTTTTACTGTTTCATATTAGCTTGATTCAATGCCTGTAGCAGCTTATAAAGAGTCTCTCAGTTGCTTTCTTAGTGAGTTGAGTTTGGCCTTAAAGTTATGTTATGAAGGCCAGATATACATTGTCACGTATTTTAACAAATGCGTCAATGAAGGCATGTAAAGAGTAAAGTAAAAAAGGCCACCTGGTCTCTTAACAACTCAAAAATGAAGAATAGAATGTTGGTTTTTTTCCTAGCAGACATACAAAAGTACTCTAAAAAACTCATCAGGCATCTGCAGTCCTGTTAATCACATGAAGAGCCTGTAAAACTTTGTTTTGTAAATTGGCAGAAATCTCTTAGTGTTTGCATATTTTCGACTGACTTTAGACTACACGGTTTTAACAAGAGCAGAAAGATACAGCACAAAATTCCTCAGCCCAAGAGGCCTCTGACACTTCTGGAAACTTAAGCTTCTTAGTTGGAGGATAACACTTTAGTGTTTGAGATCTGCTGTCTTTAATCATCTATGCTTACTTGCAGTCAAAGAAAAAAGTAAGGTCTAGAAGGCTTATTTATCCTGAGGTGCACCTGGCAAATCACTTGTTTGCAGCTCCCTCGCAGTGACCGGGAGTTCATCAGCCCATGCTTGTGTCTTGGGTGCCTTTTGGAGACATACATCTGTTGGAACGTAAAGGACTGGAAAAAAAAAAAAAAATCCATTTGGCAGCCAAGGTAATTCTTTCTACATATAATTAGTTATTTATCTTTCCCAAGCAACAGCTACTTCTGATTTTCTTTGGGCTTTTTTTTTTTTTTTTTGTACATTTATTGAAGAGTATTGAAGAGCACTGATAAAGACCCAGGAAGCAAAGTTTTGCACGTAATTTTTTTTAAACCCACCTTGACTCCTATCACTTAGCCATTTCTTGTTTGCTGACCTGCAATTGTATCTCAAAAGCTTGTTTTGGTTCCCATCCCACAGCTGAGGAGCACAGTAAGAGGTGAGGCCATTCAAGTCATCAACTGAAGTACTCTGGAAACTCAGAAAATTGTGTACGGTTTTGTTCAGAAACACTGGAAGGACAGCTATTCCCAAATGCAATCCACAGGCAACAAACCTTTTGCCAGAAGTCTTTTAAAATCTATGTTTAATAAATAAAGCAGTAGGGTTTTTTGTGCCACCAACAGAGAACAGGAAAGGCTGATGTCCTAGGAAACTGAGACAGACACTTCAGGCTCTCCACAGTGTAAAGTCCATACCCTGGGCCACAGAGGTAAGCACATGAACAGTAATCATAGTAAGTTTGTTGATCTTAAGGAAACTCTCAACCTCTACCTAGTTTTGAAAAATGGTTTACCTCAATGTGTGTCAGCCAGGCAAAGCTATTTCTATGGTGCTGGAACTGTAATTTTTATTCTATGCTGTTGTAACTAATTTTTACATGTCTTAGAGGAAGACTCCTCATTTTGTAAAATCCAAATTGTACCTATTGTCCTATCATTAAAGTCCAAGGATGCCTCATCTGAAGTTCAGATCAAAGCTATTCTTCATACATAGCTATGAAGATCAGACAGTGAAACAGAAGCAGGTTTTCCAGGCAGCTCTAAAGCCCAAAAAGAGATAGAAATCGTGCAGTCCTTAGCCCAATTTCACCAAATATATATTAGACCCAACCAATCCATCTTTTAGACCCAAAAATCCATCTTCAAATGAGCTGAAGTTTGTGATTTTGGAAAATATTTGTTCACATCACATACGTTACTGTGGCAACAACAAAATGTGGTTGAAACTGAGACATTTTGCAGAAAAGAATCCAAGATAAATTTCAGTGGAAGAGTGAGAAAGAAAATGAGAATCGAGAAATATAATCACAGGCTCATATGTAAGTGCTCCAAGGAAGGTGATGGCTTTTGTCCTCTGCTCCAAGTCCTGTATATACAGTGGGCATTAAATGTAAATACAACATATCAAGAAATGTTTACTGGGAGGGGAGAATACGAGATTCATGACCTACATCTGATTTTGTCTATGTTTAAGTTCGTGGTGTCTACCCAGCCCTACACAGAGGGTACGGAGGGTTTAGTTCTGTGAGACCCATCTCTCCCTTACATTCAGGCTCCAGAGCGGCACTGGCAAATTTGGTCCCCTTCATACCCGGTAGAATAACACCAGGTATCGGTGAGAGCACAGTATCTATCCTGGCTCTACACTTTTTCCCCTGCAATAATGCCATACTAATTCCCACTAGCTTGCCATTCTAATATCTGCCATTCTATTAGCTGAAAGGAAGGAATTCCACATTTCCTGGAAAGCAGGAAAGAAAAAGGAATTCTCTGGCAACCTTGTTTACTCAGATAAAATGCAGATATTGACATTCATTCAAGGTTTAGAATGCTAGCATAAATCCTCCTCTTTTAGCAGGATTAGTGGGCAGTGTTCATGTAATTCAAGAAATGTAATATGTACAGTTCACTAGGTTTCAAAGTGAGGAAATAGGATATGAGTCATTTTTAGACTCGTTTGTAAGCAGAGATATAAGAAAAGAGCATGTAGTGTGAGATATAAGAGCGAGGAAGTCCTTTTATCCTTTTACTTTCTGATTTTTTTTCTCTTTATATTACAGGACGTCTAAAAAAAGTAGTCTGTTTCTGGAAAGATATTAATTTTGAAGAAGTAGTTTTGAACAATGGCATCTTGGTAGAACATTTTTTTTTCATTATTCTGTTCAACTATATTTTTCTTGGTTTATGTATTTCCTTGAGGGTTGTCTGGATTTTCAAGAATCATCTATAAGGAAAACATCCATGAGCAGTAAACAACTTAATTAAATTCTTCCTTCAACTGACTCATGTTGGGACAAAGGCCCTTTGTAACCACCGTTTCTCATATTTAGGATTTTAACACACACGCACACATACACACACAAACACACAAATGCACCCCCAAAAAAAGGGCTATTTTCTGCTCATGAGTCAATATTTTTCATTTGGAATCAATGGAAATGGTGTATTTTTCACACCAAATCTTTCAGGAAGAAAATAAACTTTTCTATTTTCCAACCAGTAATCTACAAACCACAAGTGAAAAGACTTATTTGCATGCTTAACTTAATCATGTGAATAGGTCTGTTCAGTATGTGCATGCATGTTAGCAGAATGGAAGCCCAAAAGACCAATCCTAGTCCCAGTGGAATTCAGAAAGGCCTTACCAATTATTTCAGTAGAAGCAGGATCATGACATTACATATGAATGAGAATTGATGGTTTAGAGACACAGTTGTTTTCAGAGCAACTGTTTTGTACACTGCCAATTTGTCCAGCTCCCTAAGGTTGGCTACTGAGTCCCACATTTCCCTGTCTTCACTGGGAAAGATACAACCTGCTTCATCCTTACAAGAGGCTGTGAAATTGGACATTTTGTTCAGGAAGCAAAGAGTTATTTTTTAAGTCCTTAGCAGAAGAATTTTGCTTAATAATTGCTTAAAATGCTTAATAATAACTCTTAATATTAAACAGGAATATAACAAGAAACAAAGTGAAGTTAACTTACAGTTGACCTCCTAAATGTCGTGAATTAGTAGATAAACGCACAGTCTATGGGACAACTCCCTCCTTGATTAATTATTTAGTAAACAGTGATATTTAGAAGACAATTTGGAGACATAAGAAGAGGTACTATATAATGAAAAGCAGCCATCCATTTATTTGGATTCAAGTTTTTCATAAGAAGGTGTTAGAAATATAATTAATTAAAATTTGCAGTGAGAAATACTCTAGTTGAACTTCTACATTTGCAAACACTCACCAACTCCTGTACTTAGATCATTCTCCACACTCCTTTCTTATCTTCTCTTGCTGGTCCCTTTTCCTTTCCCTGAAGGAAAAAAAAAAAAAAAAAAAAGAAAGAAGAGACTGCAACAAAGAATGACCATGTAATTGTATAATCAGATTAAAGTTGGGCCAAGCTTTCAGACAAAAAATATGGACTCCAAACATTCCTTTAACCATGGTAAGTCAGATTTTTTTTCAGGTGCTTGTAGGTTACTTTGTGTCTAGGATCAGGTCACATCTTTGCATTTCAAGGTCCGTTCATTTGCTCCTCTAGGTTCTTTGTCACTTACATTATCAGAGCAGTAACAGAGCGATAAGGTTGCTGATCGTGAATACAGAGGTAATCACTCTTCTTCTTTGGAAAATGCAAGATGGTTGAAGGGCTGTGGACATGCTTAGGGAAAAGACTGAGGAACAATCTGTAATCTTTTCTTAAGATAGCCCATTAAGGGTAAATCTAACTGGGATTTCCCATCCTCATAAAATATGCAGTAGGTGTATTCTTAATGAATCATGGAGACACAGATAACTACTCCAGGTGCAAAACCAGCCATCAGCCTCGTGCCACCCTTTGCTTCTTCAGGGGTGTCATAGTAGTGATGTACTTTGAAATATCCCTCACCCTCACATAAGCCTTCTCTTTGTTTCCCTCTTTCTTTCCCTTCCTCTGCAGCTACCATAATGGAAGCTTCTACTTTTTCAGATTCTTCATCTGGATTTTCCCTCTTCTGCTTTTAAAGCTATCACCTCCTCAATTCCCCTACCCCTACAGTCTCCTTTTCTTCATGCTGCCAGCATCCTTCACTATCCATCCTGCTTGCTGCCCTGCAAGCAAATCCCCTCTTTTGGCAGCAGCCCTGGATTCCTGTCTGGGCTCTTTCTCACTATTTAACAGCAAGGCACTGCCACCTGCAGAGAGCGGCTTTGAGAGGGACAACTGCATGGGAAATGGGAAAATGTAAAACCTGACTGATGAAGGAGCAGCAGTTACATAGGTTTTGGAGGTTTTTACTTTGGATTAGGAAACATTTCTCCTACATTTTCTTAAATCCACTCTGATTTAATGCAAGGTAAAAGGAAGTCTGCCTGTTGCAATGTTTAAACAGGACATGGTAGTGGAACTTCGGTTGGACTAGATGATATGAAAGGTCCCTTCCAACCTAGGCAATTCTATGATTCTGTGGTTCTATGATTCTATAACCTCCCTTGTGATACGAGCTAAAGTTTCATTTTATTAAAATTACAAAGGTAAGTCAAAGTCTGACTGAGCTGTTAACGGTTCACTGAACATCTAGTTTGCCATCTGATCTGAACGCAGATCTATCACCTCCTTGTGTGCTGCTGTCTATTGCAAGTGGCAGAGGCTACTTATGTCTGTTTCATTTAACATCTAAGAATCTTCAGAGGCACTGAAAAAAGATTCAAACTAGTTTGTGCCCTGATTTTAGATGTTGCCTTACCAGTGAAAGTCTGTGTTAAGACATACCCAGACTTGTGTTGTGCTGTCACTTGCAGGAGACAAGAAGAAGCACTTCAGTTTGAAGAAATTTTCTTCTGTCCTTTTGGGGCCCATCGGCGACTACAGGAGCATTTAACTTTGGAGCCTGTAAATCTGTATTGATAGATTAAATGTGCTCTCTGGCACTGAAACCAACTGCCTGTTATGTCCTATTCACACTACTAAATGTTCTTGGCCTTCAAAGTAAGATGGTTGTATCCACTTTTCATATTGAGAAGATCCCTGACCAGCACCAAATCCTGAACTGTACCCAAGCATTGTTTCTGAAAGTTATCATTATCCTGGGCCAAGTCTGTGCCAGAGCTGTTCTAAAAACAGAAGTTTAGACAATGGAGTTTTAGTCTTGGAATGATCCTTTGGCAATTTTTACTATATTTGATGCAGACTTTTATCATTTAACTGTTTGGAACAAAATCTGTGTGCCTCAGAACTGTTTGTTTCAGACTGATTTATTTCCCCTTTGGTGATATAAGGCTCTTTTCAAGACCAGCTTGTTCTACTTGAACGTGCAGACAGCTCTGCATCTCCTTTTCCACTGCGCCTCCCCTCTACTAGCACTCCAGTTTTCACTCAGACAGAAAGCACATCCCTGTCAATCTATTTCAAAGAGTAAGAACCACTCCCTCCCTTTCAATCCTGTACTTCTGCAGATTCAATGCATCACAGATGCCAACTACTGCAGCTGCAGAGTTTGTTTAAGCGGGTGGACAACACATTGTCTGTATTGTGTACAACTTCTTTGCCATGTCATGGCCTAGACCTGGACTTGTGGCTGACTTTTCATCAATCATGTCTCTGAGAACTGATTAGGCACATCTGGATATGGACATGTTTGATGAGAAGGTAGGAGAGCAGATATCACCAGTGATGGACAATTAATGGACAGGGTAAGGGTCAACGACAGCACTGAAGAAGCAACCAGCTGTGTCTCCTCTTTTCCAAACAGTGGATGTCATAGTGTAACAGCTGTGGAGGGAAAAGAAGATGACTTGTGGGGACTTAAACCACAAACTTCATCAACTAGGCTTACAGAAATTTCACAGCAGACTTTAACCAAACGAAAATATCTTGGTAATATCTGACAAATTTATGAAACACCAACATTTGTCAAAGTACAGTTTTCCTTCACTGTCTCTGGATCGCTAAGAAATATTGAAAACCATTTGCTATATCTGAATTATTCTTCTAACTTAATTCAGTCTAAATTTATTTTCACCTCTATCTTGCTCGTGAGATCAAGAGGAGTCCCCAGGTTAAAACTATTCTTGCTTTTATTGACCTTAAGCCTGACAGCCAAATTCACTAATAGAAACAATAACATTTATAAAACTTAAACACATTCAACTACAAAAATTAGACTGTGTTCTCAATGGAACGGACTAAGTTACTCCAGCGACAAATTAGTCCTGTCTGTGTCTGAGAGATCATTTCAGCAGAGACCTCTGCAACTTCAGGAAATACAGAGTTAATAATGCAGTTATCTTTAAAGGAGAGAAGAAAATGTTTATAAAACAGGCTTTTAAAATAAAATTTTAAAAGGAGAAAATTAAAAACTTTCACTTGACTGTAGAGCTGAGAAAAAGGTGAGGAGGAGGCAAAACCGACCTAGCAGCACAGTTATACATAGCATTTGCCCTGTACTAGAGGAGCTCTGCTATATGTTACATGCACAGTATTTTTCTCGTGCTCTCATTCTCCAGATAAGCTAAGGCTGAAGCAGCGTATAAATGCATACCTGGCAGGAGGCCAGGGCAGAGTCATTAACTGTGTTCTGGAAAAAGAAGTGTCATGTAATGTCTGATCAGGAATTATGCAGCTGCTGAAGATAAGAAGATTTTCCCCTTAAAAATCATGAGAAATGACTAGAGAGTCCTGGAAGCTGGGTGACCTAGTCTGTCCATCAGTGAAGAGACGAACCCCAGTTTGCAGTTCTCATTGCTACTGCTGCGTTATCTCATAAGTCCTCCTGCCTCTACAGCCATGGTGCTCTGGTTCAGCTCACTCTCGTTCAAGTAGCCTCATCCAAGTAGTCATTTGACGTGATGTGTTCCTTTACAGGTGCACCACTGTAAATCAGGAACGAGAGCACAAAGGCTAGAGGGTTGATATCAATATATAAGCAACATAAGCAAAACCAGCCTCAAACAAGAGGGAAAAGCTTTGGCCAGCTTTTAAAATTTATACTGAATGACAGATTTATAGAGTAGATTATAAACTATTCAAGGCAGGGACTATCCTTTTCTTCTCCAGTATTCCCCATACTGAGACTGGAGCCTCCAGAGTATGAATAATTGTATGTCTATTATAAGGAACATTTTTATTTTTAAACATGAAAAACAGCATTGTCAGCAAAGCATAAATATATCTTCTGAGAAAGATGGTTCTCCCACTGAATCTTTAGTAGTGACAGAGGGGAAAAGGTCAGTTTCTAGAGCTACACTGAACTCATATCACCAAACCTACCATATCCAGTATAGAACTGGCATATCATGATTGTGTTTTCTTTCACTCTTTTCCCTTCATGTTCAGTGTTTTAGGGCTTTTCATCTCAGATTTTCACTGCTATCTGTCTTTGTGTGTGGATGATACAGGGACTTTCCATATGCTCAGAATAACTTAAATAAACTCTTCAGCCATTTGAAATGTGGGTGTTACTGTTTAAGGGGAAAAAGACAAGATGGAGGGGAAATGACAGATGTTTTTACTCAGCAGTGTGCTCCCATGATTTTAATAAAGATTTTTGATATATAAATAGTGCTTGCAAGGCTAAATATTTTTCATGTGGTATTCAGCTGTAGCTTTGTTATTTTTTTAGAATGAAATTCAGCTGGAAAAAAATAGATGATACAGTATTAATATACATGTATGTATGCCTTTATAGTTCTATAAAAGTATATGGTTCTTTAAAATGAAAATAAAACCAGAGTAGGTATTAAGTAACATTAAAATATTAAAAACTTGAACCATTGGAGTGTGTAAGCAGCTATATTTGCAAATATCTTTAGAGACTCCATATGTTTCCAGCAGTTGGACCACTCCCCTAATCTGAGACAGAAGTTAGATTCTCCATGGTACATATCTAACTATAATGTCAGTCCCACTCAGGCCCCATGCAATCAGGTGTGTCTAAATGTGTATCCCAAGTATGATTTTTTTGTACAAGACTGAATATAGTCACAAAAATTGGGGTAGACTCACAGTTTAGAAACAGTTTACAGGCAATATGTCTTTTTCCTGGGCTTTAAATATGACACTTAAAAGTGAGTCCAATAACTGGAAAAGTGAGCTGTTTTGAACCGTGACTCACAGAAATCAATAGGCTTTATTAATTTCTTGAACTTTGTATCAAGGCTGAAGATCTTGATTTAGCAAAGTCAATGGTCACAGACTTAAGACCATCTTTCTTCATCACCACATTTAATTTTAAACACATATCAAAAGTGTTTTGCTTAAGCGAAGCCTCATTAACTTCCAACTATATATAGAGATGTCATCATGACACCTCTTAAGAAGCAGGTGTGCACAAGACACATCAGAGACCACTGAGAGCAGAGGGGTGGCCTAAAATGGATAAGATTTCAGCTCCAAGCTCCAAGTCTTGCTCTAAAAGGAATCTTCTCTACCTCTGGGCAAGTCGCAGGGTGTTTCTCAAGTACTATATCCATGCTAATATACTCTGTGTGGGGTTCATATCTCTTTTATGCATCTTTAACCATTGGTGCTATCAAAAGAGATAGCCCAGCCTTGTCTACCTTCCTGTGGTTGCAAGTCCCCATTACTCGCCTTGCATCTGCACTAGGAAATATGTCATTGCACAGTGAGCTAAAGAAAGGACTTGACCTCATGGAAAACTGACCAGGATTTTTTTTTTCTTTTTGCTGGGCAAATTTTTAGCTTGGTAATGTCTCTGAGTTCTTCCACACAGCTGAGATAACTTCAGGACAGGCAAAAGGAAGTTTTGAGGTGGACTGAGAAGTGTCTGAACAGCAGAGCTCAGAGGGTTGTGATCAGCAGTGCAGAGCTAGTTGGATTCCTGTAACCAGCAGTGCTCCCCGGGGGTCAGTACTGGGTCCAGTCTTGTTCAACATATTCATCCATGACCTGGCTGAGGTGACAGAGTATACCCTTAGTAAGTTTGCTGGTAATACAAAACTGGGAGGAGTGGCTGACACAGCAGAAGGCTGTGCTGCCGTACAGCGAGACCTGGTCAGGCCACAGCATTGCTGGGAGAGGTACTTAATGAAATTCAAAAAGGGCAAGTGTAGGGTCCTGCACTTAGAATCACAGAATCACAGAATCATAGGGTTGGAAGGGACCTCTGGAGATCATCTAGTCCAACCCCCTGCCAGAGCAGGGCCACCTTAGAGCAGGTGGCACAGGAACCCATCCAGGGGGGTTTTGAATGTCTCCAGAGATGGAGACTCCACCACCTCCCTGGGCAGCCTGTGCCAGGGCTCTGCCACCCTCAAGGTAAAGAAGTTCCTCCTCATGTTTAGGTGGAACTTCCTGTGCTTAAGTTTGTGCCCATTACCCCTTGTCCTATCACTGGGCACCACTGAAAAGAGCCTGGCCCCATCCTCCTGACACCCACCTTTTAAGTATTTATAGGCATAAAAGGAAGGAATAACTTAGGAAGGAATAACCAGTACAGGTTAGGGACTGACCTGCTGGAGAGCAATTCTGCAGAGAGGGACCGGGGTGTCCTGATGGACTGTTGTCCATGTGCNTGCTATCTAGAGGTCTTTCCAACCTCTGCCATTCTGTAATTCTGTGAGTTTTTAGAAACACACAGGCAGAAAACAGGGACATCTGAACTACCCTTTCAGCCACATCCTCTGCTGTGACAGTCAGCCCCCAGACTTTCAGCACAGTATGTTAACTCTGGTGCAGCATGTGGCTAGAACTGTGTCTGGACCAAAATTCTAGATGCAGACGCCTACACTGGTGTCTTTTCCCATCATATTTCCAATTCCAATATTAGCATGGGAAGACTGAGCTCAGTTCTGCCTGTACCTGCTAATGTACACCTACACATAGCTTCTGTGCATCTGCTCTTTGTCTGGAAACTTGGGGAAAACTGTATTACCTTATATGACAGAGAAATCTATTCTGAGGGAAAATGCTTTCACAGCTTGTGAAGCTTTCAAACACTGAAGTAAGATGCACCGGTCAAGTATCTTGGATAACTATGCCAAAAATATGCACATAGTTCCCAATTAGATAATTATTAAGATGCGGAGAAGGGAATGCTTATATATTTAGTATCCTGCTCTAAGCTCCTGTTTTGAGATCTGCTCAAAGTCTGTGCATGTTTTAAAGTGGTTCATTTAGGCATGAGTCTCTGTCTTATTTTCAAATGGTGAACTGGTTTTAATCCTTCATCAGAGAATACAGTACAATTATTGAATACACACACAGCCAGAATGTCTTAGGGAAATTGATCTTTCAGCAGTTTTGTTTAGTAACATGATTTAACATGTGTTTATTTTAGGCTTACTGATGCAATGCATAATGTGTAATAAAGACTGCTAAGGAATCCTAGTCTAAATAGAATTAAATCACAAAATAAAGAATACACACTACTACTATTTTTGCTCTATTTGTGGACTGCTGCAACCAGTACACTGCTAATGGTTCTGATTCATGTTGAGAATATTGAATGTACCTTTATTCTCCATCCTGACTAGGTTTTTTGAATATTTATTTAAATAATTTAATTTTAGATAGGAGTTTATATATCTTGAACAACTTTGTTACTAAAACGCCACACTCAATGAAGGGATCAAATGCCATTTTTTTCATTTACAAATGTGATATAGTTTCTGTTTAGAAAGGAAAACACATTGAAGTCATTATTGGAACCAGATTTCCCAAGTGCTTTTTAAATAAACTGTATGAGAGACTTTGATCTAGTTAGCTGACTGATATCACAGTTCCATGCATATGTCCTTCCCAATTCTATTGAAAGCCTATTACCATTTCAGATCATGTGTTATACTGCCCATGGGTTTGGCTGCTAGAAGTTAAGACCAATAGTAAAGGGTCTGTAAGCTAAAAAAAAAAAAAAAGCTATGTAACATAAACTGAAATATTTTACAGTAATTCAACTCATAAACCCAAAAAGAATAATTTTTCTTCCCTTTTTGTCTAGCCTCTGTGTAGAACTATTGTTTAATATGGGTAAGTGGGGTCAGTGGAATCATCATCCTCTAAAAATATCATCATTTGGGGTCCAAGGTTTTGGAATCTGTCCTGTTTCCGACCCCTAAATTATTGGCTTTAGGCTGTGACTGAGAGGCAATCGCCAGCTGACGTGTGTCTTACCTCTGTGTGCACAGAAGGCTGGTGCAACATTTAGCCTGGTAATTTATCATTTGTGCACAATATCATGTCATGAAACACTCACCAACCTCCTGAAGAGAGCCAGAACAATATCCACCATAATGAAGTACAGTTCCAGTGGGCACCAAATTACATCTTAGATATTTCGTTACTTGTCCTTTATCAAGCAAATGTAAAATTGTAGTGAGGTTACTGACAGACTCTATAATTCAGCTGTCTGCTGCTTTATCACAGCTCTCAGTAGGTCTCTAATGAATATTTCTGTATGCATGTTTCTGACTGATAATCAAACTAAGAATAAGTCCTAATTGGGTTTTCCAGTGCACAGAAAAGGGCCTATATTACATTGGCAGATATCCCAACCAATGTTAAATTAAAAGTACAAACATTACAGACTTTCTTTTAATTAATTTTTAATTTTTTTTTTTTTTTTGCATATCAAGTACACTTTTT
>VXBO01012643.1:125296-209773 GCA_013400135.1 Rhinoptilus africanus
AACCAAGAAGTCGGTACTGGAAATGGAAGTATGTTACCATTATCTTCAGAAAAAGCAGACTGGGAGGAGAAGGTAAATAAGTAATTATATGTAACTGCTGAAAGTGTCTCCTCCTAGGAAGCCGAAGGACTTCAAAGCTAGTTCATCCTAATAAAATGAAAACCAGACCTGATATCTAAGGTCCAGCCAGACACTTTTAAGGTCCAGAAGGGAATTATTAATTTTACAACCTTGTAGAGCAAATACAGTTTGACTGACACAGTTTTGTTCTCCTCCAAAAATTTTTCAGGGAAGAGTCAACCATAATATCATGGGACAATGTTTTAAGAAGACTTTAATCTGTATTGCCCTCTAATATTATCCACTTATTTGAAATAATTCTGTCACTATTTAAAGCAGATGTAAAGAGTCTAGGGTGGATCTGGGATTTTAATCAAAAAGCTCCAAGATTAGTCTCCCAAACAGTGAAATCACTGGAGCAGTTATTAATTAAGATAATCCAATCTTCTTATGTTTTGAACAGCTACACTGAAATTTGATATGAACTAACTCATTTGTATAAAATGCAGCTGAATACTCCTCATCCATTTGGTGAATTTGTCCATTTTTACGGATCCGATGACCACAACACACACAGAAAAAAACCCTTTATTTTAAATGAAATATCTCTTACTGGTATTATCTATTTGACAGTAGCTCTAAGAGGATCCAGCTGAGAGAGGGTTGTTGTTCTTGATATAGTACACATGTGAAACAAGTCTTTTCACCTGCTCTCTCCATAAGATGTAACTATTGCTGCTCTGCCAAAACAATCTGCACACGTATGTACATGTGTAATGTAAAATAAATGAATAGTTTATAAAAATAAAGTTTATAAAATGTATGGCTATCCTTTTCTTATGCAGCACATTGCGCCATGTGCATGAGGCAAGCACAGCTAGCAAAACCTCACTTGAGAATATTCTGAATTTTAAGCCACAAAAAGAGCCAGATTTTCATTTATTCATCCTAAGCATTTGCAACACCTGAAGGTCATCACCCAGTCCCACAGTGTTGATTACTACAATCACAGTGATCTCCCCATCTCTATTTTATGGTAGTAACCCAGACACTTCCACTCCCATCTCTGATGTTTTTCTTTCCTGCCTGGGATAAGCTTGTGGCTGACAATTTAACTTTGCTGTTGTTAGGGCAAGATTGTACAGCACACTGAGCCACCTCTCCTTGAGGGTATCCTGGGAACAAGGGCTTGATTCATGTCCCTGTGTTTCTTTCAGAGAAAACAGGAACAGGTAAGTAGTAGGTTCAGTCCAAGGTACCGTAAATTTTCTTCGACAAGTTTGGCAATTTTTCCTCTCTCTTTAATAGGTGCATTTCTGTCAAGCATGAAAGCAGAAAAATGGCATCGGGGCTCATGAGAACTGAGGAAATGGGTTTAAAAAAAAAAAAAAAACAACCTAAACCAGGAAAATAAAAAAACGAAAAAAAAGACAGAAAATGAGTGTGTCGCAGACCCTTGAGGTATTTTTTGCTCCAAGGTTCATGTCATCCAGTGCTGTCACTGCTCTTTCGCCCTGTTTCTTGTCTGTAGGATCAAAAAGCACCCCAAAAACCGCACTGCTTTTGTTGAAGTGAAATTTTAACAAAGTTGAGATTCATCTCAACCTGGAAAAGGAACTAGAGAGCTTTGCTCCCCTCAAGTCCCTTATGCAAAACCTTGAGTGGATCTCTTGGTGAAGAATAACACCAGTTGAAGAAAGTACCAAAACCCTTGAAGCAATCACTCTTTACCTTCATAATTCTCTTCTAATTGTTCACTGTATCACAGGGACAGTGGATTTGGTTTGGTAAAACCACAACTGTTGCTTGATGCCGTTAGGAACAGGGCAACCTGGTTTATTGCAGGCTACACAATCTCAGCCTCAAGACTTCAGTTCAGTGAACTCAGTTTATCTGAGATTTTTCTAGAGGTTTCATAATTTGTTGCCAGGCTGTGACACCTTGGCTATAGCTGGTTCTTCCCACTCAAGCTGACTTCAACAAACGTGTGTCTTTTGATAACACAGCGGTAAAATTATCACATTTTGCTCGATGCTTTCTTGACTTCTGAGAGGTAGCAGCTTTTCATTAAAAAAAAAAAGAAAAAGGATAGAGCAAAAGTAGTTCCAGCTAGTAATAAAGAAATAATAAAAATCTCTCAGTCAAGAGCACATCTCTACATGTTTTATATGATTTTAAAAACTGATTCTTAACAAGGAAATCTGATCCTGCATGGATTCCAGGCAGCTCCTTTTCAATTCTTGTTGTCACTACTGTTGAAAGTACTTTGAAGTGTAAGAAAGTTAACTGAATTCAAATGCACCTTGAAATATCTTTGAAGGAATAATCAGAGACGCTTAAGTATCAATACCAAGTTGAAAATTAATACAGGTGATGTATTATACCGTGTCTCTGTACATGGTGATAGATAATATCAAGAGAACTGCTTATTTTTATGAATAAGACTTTAATTTACAGTTAAGACTGGTTTTTGCAAGGCATTTCCATTAAAATGCATTCATAATTTCTTTGCAAAATTAGAGTAAGTTTATGTAGTCAACATGACAGAACATATCATATGCAACTACATCTTTCATTTATAGGCAGATTATGCCACCTTTACCTTTATTGATTAGAACAAGAATACTCAAGCAGCAAGAACAATACTTGGTATGGATGAAACCAGTCAATAGGTCAAAGATAACTGTATTAGATGCCTCAGAAAACCAAGGGAAAACGTTTTAATTATTAACAATGTACTGAAGTCTATCTGTATTCCTTCAGCTGAGATGGAGAGAGGGAGCTGAATGCTGCAATTGTATGATTGTGTATAAACTATGCAGAGACTCACTGCAGGCTTTGCACTTACTCTTTCTCTCAGTTTGTTATAACTTTAATCCTAAATCTGATGAAGAGCTGTGAGAAGTACGAAAGCGCTTTTCTAGCAAACAAACAAAGGCATTTTCATCCATCAGCACACCAGGGACTATAGTGGTTTTCATGTTACACAGTTTAGACATCATCTAAATTAGTGTTTTAATCTCCCTCAATTCCTCCTGCAGTCAGTGGAGAGAAGGAACTGGTTTTAGTCTCTGTTCCAGATTCCTCCACAGAAGTATCTAGCTTTCTTCTTTGGCTAAGGAGGAAAATCAAGATTAAAACAAATGTTTAAAATGCTCCCAGGGCATCAAAAATAGGCAACTAAAGTAAGTAGTATCATCAAATATGGTGGTAGGTATCTGTATTATATATATATGTATACTTTATAATAATTCTATGAAAACATTGGATCAATGCTCAGCAATGGCCAAATAAATTCTAACTGAATGTTAGAAATTATTAGGAGAGAAATATCAAAACAGAATAAGGCTAGAGTATGGCTACAGCTATGAGTGCTTTTTGAATGACTCGTTCTTTTGACTCAAAAGGTATATAGTTTAACTAGAAAAGATTCAGAAAAAGACCAAGAAAAAGTCAAAAACAGGCTCTGTCTTCTGTGTAAGGAAAGACTAAGTGAACTAAGACCTATGAGGAAAGGAAAGAAATGGCTAAAGGAGAAATATGACAGAAGAATTATAAAATCATGCCTGTCCTGAAGACATTGAATATAGAGTAGTTGCTTTGCATTTTGGTCAAAGGAAAAAAAAAGAAAAAAACAAAGAAAGCTAGGAAGCATCAAATAAAACTTGTATACTCAAAACTAAGAAACAAAAAAAGGTTGTTCATCTCACTTTTTATAGGCTTCCTTGTGACAGTACTCTGTGGCTGACAAAAGGTTAAAAAAATAGGATAAAAACCATACCTGCAGATATTAAAGGAAGCAATGGCTACTGGAAATTGTTAAATGCAAAGACAACAATTTGTCCCGTAGCCCTAAATCACTGCAGAAACCTTGCTACAGGTTTGCCTTGTTCTTAATCTCTTCCTTTGCTTTTGGTCCCTCTCTAAGGCAGGATCTGAGAACTTTGACCTAACAGGGCTTTTCTAAGTCTAATACTTCAGAATTGCTTAGAGAGAAAAGAATGATTTATCTTAAACTGTTACACATGGATTTCTCTTGAAATTACATCAAAGGCATTCTTAAAATATAGACAGGTGCTTTTGTACCATTTCTCTAATTATCAAGTAGACAATTTTAGGAGGCTTGATGCTCCTGTTAAATTGAATCTTGCTGGAGCAAGCCCATTGTGAATTATATCTCTATTCTCTTTCATTTCATGGCATCACATGCTTGGATCTGTTTGGGTTTCCTGCCAGTTTAGCAACATAGTTTTAAGTGATTTTCTTCTTCCTTCTTTGTTTTGCAACTTTGCTTAACTGTGAGACTAATGGATATGTTTAACATTGGAATAAATTAGAATTTATGATCCTAGCTGGCAAGGGAACAATAAGCATGCATGAGGTGAAGACATTTGAAATCAGAGATTAGGTGCTTTGCTGAAGTTCAAGAGACATGGAGTTCCAACTGCAACCTGAACTAATGCTTGGCTTAAGGGATCATGGGGCCAGGAAATCTACATAGTCGGGAATTTCTGTAGGAAAGTACCAGCACTCAAGCAGCAAGACAGGCACTTTTCAGTGAATTTCTGCTTCTAACACTGAAGCTGTAAAAAAAAATGGAGAGTTATTTTTATTTGTGTGTGGAGGTAATTCAAAGTACTCACTTATAATGGAAAATTTGCCATTGATTTAAACAGAACTGAGTATGGATAGCAGTGGTGAGATTCATAATGCTAACCGTGGTTGCTCACAACATAGCCAATAAAACATGAGTTAGTTACCTGAGGATGATGAAATGGTAACTGGAGATTGAATCAATACAATAAATGTATGCCAAGACATAGCATGTCTTACCCTATGTCCTGGTTTCATCTGGGATATAGTTAATTTTCTAGCTAGTAGCTGCTCTTTTGGATTTAGTATAAGAATAATTCTGTTAATGCATATTGGTTTCAAAACCATTTCAATGTGATGTTTACATTAGTCAAGGACTTTTTCAGCTTCCCATAGAACCCGGGAGGGAGCATAGACAGGACAAGCTGGCCAAAGGAACATTCTGTACCACAGACGCCACGCTCAGTGTATAAAGATGGGGTTGTCTGCGGGGCAGGAATCCACGATCACTGCTTGGGGTGGGCTGGGCTACTGATCATCAAGTGGTGAGACTGACTTCTGTAGTATCACTTTATTCCTTCTATCTCTATATTCTTTTGTCATTACTATTATTATTTTCCTCTTCCTTTACTGTTCTATTCAACTATCTTTATCTCAGCCCACACAAGCTTTTTTTACCCTCCGTTTTTCTGTCTTCTCCTTACTGTACTGGGCAGGGGGCAGAACCGAGCAAGCAGATGCATGGTCCTAGTTGCTGGCTAGGGTTAAACCATGGCACCCTAAAAAAGACAGCTGTACTTGATGAATTGAACCCTGTCCCAAACTCATCACCTGAAAAGAATCCTCGGGTGACTGACTACCTCTGGTAAATACTCCCACATTATAAACATAAAATAAGGTGACCATAAATCCTGTCTCATGTTTCCAAGTTTACACATTGCAATTACTGCATCAATTGCTAATATAAGGATATTTTCATTGAAGTCAGATGTGCCATTTACACTGTCAAACCCATTAAGTCTTAAAGATGCTTAAAGTCCTATGATATCTTGCAGGGTGGGATTGTTTAATTTGTTTATATTTCTTACAAACATTATGAGATACTTCTTTCTTTAAAGCAATTAGTTATATGTTTTAGACCATAGTAAAATTACTTAAAATTCTGTTTTAAACATACTTCAGTTTCATTAAAAATTATTAAAAGTTATCAACCAAATTCCCAGCTAGTTTAACTAGTAATTCTTTATAAATTTCATAAGGGTATATTCAATTGGCTCCCTGACTGTGAGGAAAGCGTCTGAGGATGGCATGGTCTCACATAGAAAGATGTTGTTAAACTAATCTGCAAATTCTTACACCACATTACACCTTCTCTGTTTTTACTTAGCTTACGGCAGCACAAATACTTCAAAATTTTTCCAGTGACTGAGTTATAACAATATCTTACTTATAGATAATTAAAAATAATCTATCCTCTGACCTCAGATCTGTTCAGAACTGGCACACAGACACACAGACTCCTTCTGAAAAAAAGAGTTTGCTAAAAAAAAAAATTCTTATCAGCACCTTGTAAACTTCACTAGGCACAACTGAATATTGTATGTTGTAAGCTCTTGTGCTTTCTGCATCCTTATGGTAATGTTACAAATTTGCAATGAGAAAATTAATAATTTTCAAATTGGTTCTTTGACTTCATTTTCATAATCTCACTGGCAGAAATAAGTGGTCTAGAGAAAGAAGGGTTGAAATGTGATGCTCCCTTGAGTGATTGTAGAACTACTGCTCTCTAAAACCTACAGGCGTGGATGCACTTCAGTCAGGATCTCGGAAGAAAATATACAGCATTTCTATACTGTTTTTTCTTTCTGAGTTTCATAATCATTTTACCAATTCAAGGTAAAATGAAGGTAGATGGGTTTTCTACAAATCATTCATTTTGTGTCAGTTCTTTCCCCCCACCCTGCCTCAGCCCCTTCCAGGCTGCCTGAAATGGTATGATTCAGCAAAACTGACACACTAAAAGATTTGTCTATTCATTTAGCGAAATACTCACTTATGATAAATTATTGTCTATGATCTATTTTCTAATGTTTTGTCCATTCCTTTTAAAATTATAAAGTTATTGTTTTAAAAGTCTTTAAAACTATAATTTTCACTGCTTTCTTGGAAAGTTATTAGAATGAACAGAAGAAAAGGGGGAGTAAATTCACCATTCAGGAGCTGCTGCCTTACAGCTCTTCTCCATGCTTGTCAAGCAGGATTTAGACCTTTTTAATTCTCCACTTTTATTCATTCAATAGCAAAGCTATTCACAGCATCACCTAATGGTGCAGCAAGATGTACTAAAAGGACTTTAAACACAAGGGTAAATCAGGAAACAGATGAGGACAAGCCTTTAAAACATGAATTAGGGATTTTGCGTATCTTCAGTAGCTGTAGCATGCATCCTTGAACCATTTGAGAATGAACATAAGAAAGGAGAATTCACCAAACGCTTGAGGGAGGATGCTACCAACTGTTCATTTTTCTTATTCAAAGTCATTTTTAACTTTTGATTTGACCCAAAGCTTAAGGTGAATTTTTATTTCCTCCAGCACGGCACCTAAACAGCATCTGTACTACATGTGCTTATGTTGTCAAAAAGATTTTTATAAGTATCTTACTTGTCCATTAAGTTTCTTTTACTCCTGAGTAAGTATGACAGTTACTTCCCTTGGCCAATAGAAAGCAGCTTGTGTTAGAGAATAATTACTATGTACATGAAAACAAAAATTGAGAACTTTTTCTTGGCTTTGGCTGCGATGGATTTCCTGAAAAATTGGAATTAGGGTGTCCTCCTTCAAGTCAAGCAGAAATAATCTGTTAATGATGGAAGAGGCTAGAACTGCAGCAGTCAGGTGATAGACTTCAGGTCAACCTCAATCCCGTTTCAACCCTGGGACTAAATTTTACCTGAATTTAACCACTGTGTCAATGAAGAAGATGGTGAACTGTCAAAATATCTCCCATGTGTGACTACACAAACACTTCCAGCTCCACCATATTTCAACAACAGGAGACCTGGACATTTATGATTAAGGTTGTTTTGCATTTAAATGCAAATTGCAATAGATTGAAGACAGTGACATCCTCTCCACCCACTGAGTTCTCCATGTAGATCAGGACTTCAGTGCAGAAAGAAATATACAGTGCATTTCATCTGCCATAACCAAATACAGATATTTGAATTGACTGTAGAAAGTTGATATAAATTATTAAATTACCATCATTAATAATCTCATCATTTCCTTAAAAGATTCCCCGTGGTTTCTGCTACAATCTTGCAATGTAGAATCTTTGAAAGTTTTATCTCCCTAAGGTACTGGGATATTCCTGATTTGAATGTTCAGGGTGGTGACAATTTAATATGCATGATCATCTCAGATACAAGAGGAAGAAACTTATTCTCTCATTAGACCATCTGGTACAGTTGAGAGAAGAAGTTTCTGTTGATGCACTTCTACCCCTACCTGTTTGATGAAGTGAAACTGATACAACACCGTGATAGCATCAAACATAAGAATTATGCAAGATGTAGGACCTGTGACTTCCTAACTGCTCCTTTAGTGCTTGTGAAGCACAAAAAGAGGGGGAAAAATCTTTACTGAGTCCACCTTGAAAGCTAATATTTCTCACACCACAATTAAATGGACTGCAAATACGCACAGGTGTGTAACACATGAATAGGGTTGACTGAGCTTGTGAAGGGTGTGATGGGAGTATGTATGCATGTTACTGTTAGCCCAAGCTAAGGAATGTCAACAATATACAAGATATTGCAGAGGCTGCGAGTTGATAAAGTGCTACAAGGTGGCCTTGTAAAAAAAACTCCCTTATCTTTTTTTTTTTTTTTTTTCCTTGCTGCAGAGTGTGGTTATCCATTTGCATATCATCTGTATCAATTAAATACCAAATTATCTTTATCTATCAGTAGTGGAAATAACAACTTTAGTGTCAAAGAAAGGGGCTACTTCTCGGAGATCTTTTTTCTTGAGAATATTTTTAAATGAAAGAGCTCTTTTGCATCGTAACCAGAAATACACACTGAAATGGATGAAAAGTCTTAAAAATTAGCAGTGTGACCCAGCCCAAAATAAGGATTAGCAGAATTAAACTCCAGTGTAATGATATGTGATTATACACATGAATAATGCCAAATGGAATGGTTCTCATGTGTAAAGCTACTCACCTGCTTAATGTTGAAAGTATCTTTTCATTTTAAATCTGACTTTAACCTTTGCAGAGATATCCACTTCTGTTTTGCCTGGATCCGCAGATGTGATATAATTAGTGAATGGAGAACTTCCTTGGTACATTTAAAATTATTGCAAAGCACAATTTCACAAGCTTGATTTCAGACTAGATTGAATAATAATTACTAGTGTGTTGCCATTTTTAACAATACATTTCAAAATAATTTATTGAAGTGTTTTTCATCATTTCACTGAAATACAGAGCAGGAGTTATTATTTGGAGGTAAAGAAGGGATTTCTGATTCAGTTTTTATCTGATCTAGATAACTACATCCAAAGCTACTCAGTAAGCTTTGCCTTTTAGAATGATGTATTTTCATCTGTAATTTATTTTTGTTAAAAGAATTGTATTCAGCTCCTGAGGAGATATGGGCCAAAGTCCATACAAATAAATGCAAATACTCACTTCTCTTTAAAGACTTTCCATCTTTCCCTCCGTATTTTGGCCTGCTTATCCTTCAAAATATGAGAGCTGGTTATATGACTAGGATGCCTGAACGGAAGCTGGAAGAACTGCTTTTCTTCTGTTTTGCCCATGTTGCTTGTGCAACCACAGGCACTTCCTTTATTCTCTTTGTGTGTCACTTCTCCACATAAAAAAGCAAACGGTAGGTGCTTTCTCACCCCCTCATCTCTGGGTTTTTTTTTTATCTGCCTACCTTTTGGTAGACCTTTTTAGAGTTTTTGAGAAAAGGAACAGTGGCTGATCACAGTTTGCACAGTTGAGTAGAATAGGCCATATAAAGACAAAAATAAAGCTAGAAGGTGCCATCTATTATGCATACATCACTGATTTCAGATTACTGAGAGTTTGCCAGCTGTACTTGTGGTTTTGACAGAGTGAGCTGAATACTAAATGTACTTGAGAAGAGAGGATGATCTCTTGTCCTGACATCCTCCAAAAAACAACTTCTGCACCAGAGGTTAAGCAAAGGAAAAGCTTTTTCTTTCCCCATAGACAAACAACAAAAGCTCTAATTTAAAAGGGTGACAACCTGGTTTGATTTCATTCATTTATTTAATGAATAAGAAGAATGTTGAGTAAGTCAATCAAACCTTTGCAGCACAAACACTAAGCAGTAACAGCTCATTAAGCCCCCTTTCCACTGTTGGATTCAGCTTCAGGAAATTTTTTATTACTATTAAAAAAAATTATCACAAAGCTCAAATTAATAGTAACAAAAAAAAAAAAACCACATTTTGCCTTTGTGTTGTTTTAAGACTGTACTCAATTTCCGACACTATTAACAATCAGAGATTAAATTTTCTTTCAATTCTCCCACCCCCTTGGGGGCATTAACCAACCAGATACACAACAGCTCGTATCTCAAGCTTAAATCCTAACTCGAGATAAGGGCCTCAAGACACCATTACAATATAAGTAACAAAATATATAGTCATTTATAATGCTGCTGGGGCTTTCTCTGCTTCAGTTTTTCCTTTCCTTCTCTTTTTCAGCATTTGGTGAAAGCCTGTTTTGTAGTCTTTCATTTGTGACAGATTGCTCTAATTTTTGTGTGCCGGGGTCCTGTTAGCTCTGTTTATGTTTAGCCTACCCAAACTCTTCTCTTCTATGAAAAGAGATTTCCTTTGCTCTGGATAGTTGAAAATGCTTTGTCTTTTGGATGGAAATCTCTGGTGGGATGCTTGGATCTTGAGGGAAAAAGCCTTTTGTTCTAGCACTTGCAGAAAGACTAAAGACAGCATGAAAGTAATGCACTCCTTTCTTTGCTTTACTCTTGCTTCTTCTTTCTCAAAGAATCACTGATTTCATTGACAAAGAATCTAAGTGTGTTTCTTCTTTGATTTATACCTACTACCTGTCAACACCTTTTATTCAACATCAGAAAATCACCGTTCGCTCAATATCTAGACTATTCTGCAGTTGTGTTTTCAAGCTGGCTGCTGAGAAAATCAGAAGAAAACTTCCTCTGATGGGATCCACCACCACTGTTTGTGTATTCCTTCTCATCTCCTTATGGAGTATTAATATTAAACCTCAGAGAGATACACTTTTGTTATTGCTGCGGCCCACGTGGTTTAAATAAACCTCAACTACACATCTGACCAGATTACAGGTGTTGTCAAGGCTCTCTGGTCAAAGGCTTGAATTGTTCAGGAAGTCTACTTTAGTGCAGAACGTAGCCCATGTTGGCTGTATTTGTGCTGATGGCTCCACACTGGGTACTTAGATAGAGTTTGAGGCATTTCCTTGATGCCTGCAAGAGCAGGTTTAGGCTCACAGTGGGTGAACCTAGAGAACAAAGAGGCTCCCAACACACCAAATGACCTGGAAATGAAACTAATAAAAGACTTTCAGGGAGCACCTTGAGCCTTGCCTATGTGAGATTGGGAAGGGCTCTATGACTTCTGTTTTTACCACAGAGTAAATATAATCCAAAGGTAACAAATGCTATCAGATTTTGACAAAGACAATAAGATCAGTCTTGGATTTATTTTAATGTGCTTTGTTGAAAAATGGAGCCTGTAAAATTCTGAGAGAAAGATTTCTCCAATTAAGAAGCTAACAACTGGGTTAAATTGGTTCAGTTATTAGTAAAGCATCCTGTAAGTTCCCCTCAGAACAAAGGCTTAATGTAAACTGTCTTCTGGGTTGAACATCCTGCTAAAACATGCTTGAAGAAAGTAATAAATAAACAAAATCTTGACTTCAAAAAGCTGAATGTAAGCATTAATAGAGAACAGATAAATGATGGCTTTGTAGATATGATACTTCCCCCTTATACGTTGAAACTAACTGATAACAATGTGTTGGGATTTGGGGGTCTTTTGCCTTTTTTTTTTTTTTACCTTTTTTTTTTTTCTTTTTTTTAAGAGGGAAGAAAAGAGTTGAGTTGGCTCTGATCCCATTGCCATGAGGTGGCTGGAGCCCAGCCATCTGTCACAGCTGCTGCTCTCCGTCGCTGACACTATAATTGACAATGAACCCAGCGCTCCACTATAATTGGGTCTGCACTGTGGCTCGGGCAGGTAATGGTGCCCTTTTAGCATCCCACCTTCCCCATCTGTGTGCCAGCCCCGCTTCCTTTCCTGGGTTTGGGAGCGCGGCTTCCCCTTGGCCAGATTCCCAGGTGGACAGAGATAGCCTCACCCGGGAAGCATTAGGAAGGCCTAAGGGAAGTCATGCCCACATTGAAACAGAAACCCCCCCAAACTCACTAAAAGATTTTAATCCTGTTGCCAAGGTGCACACACAACATCTGCCATTCAGCCCTTGTTTCTGTATTAAAAGAAAAAGAAAGAAAAGTAGCTTCCAATATTGAGCAGTTTATGGACTGTCCCAGTCGGGGTTTCTTTGTTAAATTACCTCTCAACATTATTTTAAATTGAATGGTCTGGGGCTTTTTCCCCTGTCACAAGCACTACAGACACCAAAGGCAAAGGCTTTTGAGCAAAGGGCATATAATTCAATCTGGTAGAAGAAGTCTTTGCAGCGAGGATTTCTTCAAGGTTTAGGGACTTTGGGGGGAAAAGCCAAATCTTCACCATTTTTCTTGGTTGCAAGGTGCTGTAAATCTCAGCCTTTCCTTTATGCTGTATATATAACCTTGGTCCCAGAATATTTAATCCAGGCATTTCTCTGTCCCCTACAGGCACTAGTCTGCACAGTGTGAACGTCTGATTTGCAAGTTTGCTGTTATTTGATAGTATTATGGGAGCTGCTGCCTTCTTAACTGGAAGTAACTCAGGTTTCCACAGCAGGTGTATGCACGCTATAAAATAAATATCTACTCTTAAATTATACAGCCCTTTGGGCCTCATCTAGAACATAATGAAGTAAATAGAAAATAAGTCAGTTTACTCCAGAGAGATTCAATCTAAGATGGCGAGGTAGTTTAGGGCTTAAGGCAATGTTTTGGGGCTAAATCTCATTTTTTTCTTCAATTCCTTCACAATCTTGTCTGAATTAAAATACTTATGATGTCAGGACTATGGACTATTCTGACTAGCCTAGAAGGATTGATGACTTTGTTTTCTTCATAGAAAGATACTTTTGTTTTAAAATGGACTATTTAAAGTTGTAGTGATTCCTAACTCAAACTATTTTCTTCCAGAGTAAGCTAGCCCAACTGGCCAGCCAGCCTGGCAGCATGTCTCCGATGGGAGCACTGCCCTGTCCTGCAAGGCAGCCCTCGCTCTCTGCATGACTTTGGATTTTGTCATACCTTGCTTTAGCATGATTTGGCCACTACAAAGTCCTTTACTTCTTTTTTTCATCATTATTATTTAAAAAAAAATAACATTTCCGGTTTTATTATCATACTTTTTGCACTTTTTTTCCCTTAAACATAACCTCGATACACTTTCAGTTCCCTTTGCAAAAATAACCTTTGCAGAGAATTTAACCCATGTAATTTTTAATATTATTGATAGGTGTATTATTGGGAAAATCTGTCTGATCTAGTTCAAAACCAATTTACCAGCTCTTGTCTTCGTAAGTGTGATCTTTTTCTTCAGTTTTTGACAGAGTGGTGTGGAGTGATGTTGTACTAACACTAAGTAAATTACTCCAAGGTCAGCTTATAGCAGAGAAGTACAGTGTAACATATTTCAATGTTTTCAATCCCTTAACCACATATCAGCAAAACTTCACCTGAAAAATTAATGAAACTGTGAGCTGAGTGGTGGGAATTGTTGAAATGAGAAACACATTACACAGGAGTTGTTAAGTAGTTGGAGATGCAGTTACTGTACACTTGTCTCTTAAATACAAGAAAAGACGTTTAAGACTTGGCGTACAAGTAGAGACAGGAAGTATTCCTAACAAAATATGAAATTAGTCAAAATTCGTATGGTTAGAAAATGTTGCTGATATGTGAAATTTTCTTACAAAAAAAATAAACGATCATGGAGAGAAACTGAGCACTCATGCACATCCACACACATGCACAAGAAAGTCCAAGAAGGATGTTTCTGAACCTGACGTGAAATGTTTAAAACATTTGGTTGGGTCTCTATCTAGTCAGTTTTCTATAGCACAATAGCAGACTTGAAGTTATCAATGGATTTCTACATGGTAGATCTTTGTCGAAGAATTGGTTGTGAAGCAGCATATTCTGCAATAATTTAAACAAATTTATTGCAGGACATAAAATAATTTGGCAGGAAAATGATAACTCCAAAACTTTTGTGTCTAGTATTTTGGCTAGCTTCATTTTAACTCAAGTTTATTTTATTAACCTGGATTACGGCATGGTTTCAAACACGATGAACCTAACTGATTTGTGAAAACTGTGGCAGTGTCACCTCTCGGCAGAATGAAGGAAGGAACAAATGTATACGCAACTACCTGCAGTGGCTTGGAAGGACATCTAAAGCTCTAAATGCTTGTGAAAATGGGGTTGAGATGCATTCCTTAATTTTACTTAAGGAAGTATATTAAGACCTGATAAATGGGGGACAGGTGAGAAGGGAAGAGCAGAGGTATCCTGTCTCCCTTTGGGAACCGGGAGCAGGCTGGCATTCCAGGCGTCGTGCAGGCTGCAGATCCTGTGCCGGCACGTCTGTTCCTCAGGTCTGTGCCTGGGACACATGGCTGGATAAATTTCCTGAGACTTATGGGCTGGATTTGAGATTTATGGGACACCGGCTTTAATTGCCCAGTGTTTCCCTAAGTTTTCGAGCCATGTTTTCTAATGCTGCTCCTATGGGTTACTTGTGAATAGAATCCCAGCATTGGAGGCAGTTATTCAAAGTCAAAAGCTTGGCTGTAACCCAGCATCTGAAAAGAGAGAGATTGAGGCAGAACTCGTCTCAGATTCCAAAGGTGTTACTCCAGATTTATATGAGCATAACGGAAAGCAGAAGGAAGTTTGTTGTCTATTGTGCCAAAGACATAAGATCTTTCAGACAATGGGCTATAGATACCAGGCAAAATACACTCATATATTTTGCATCTTATTCATTGAATTTCTTTGCTTGGAAAAATTCATAACTTTAAATGTAATGCTCACATATTGTAAGGGGAGATTGGAATATCTGTGGAAAAGATTTATATCAATTTCCACACAAAAATCTGTCCAGAGATTGAGAAAAGCGATCTGCAGCTACCCACAGGACTTCAATGCTATTTCTAGACCAACTTTAATTGTCAAATAAAGCAATCTCGCTGTTCTCTTTATATAGATATTCTATATGCAAAATGAAACATATCTCTTGCTTCTAGCTGGAATAACAACTTCATACATCATAACAAGTCATCCCATAACAAAGGACGAACACCTCTGTATTCACGGTAAGAAACTTTACTGTTAGGTTTGAGGTATATGACATTTTATAGCTGATAATATGCATTCTCTGGGGGCAAAGCACAGCTTCTGCAAAGTCTTTATGTCTTGATATACTCTATCTCTTGAATAGCTGCTTTTTCAAGGTAGACTGTTGGGGGTTTGTGCTCCTTTCAATATTTCTTTGCTTTTAACATGCTTTTCAGTTTAGGAACTGAAGCTTTGACTTTGTAGGAAGGGGAGGGGCACCCTGCGACACTTGAGTTGCTGTGCCTTTCTCTCCTTGTTTACCAACAGAAGCTACTATTCTGCTCACACAATTTACAGGGAACATATTTCCCAACGAAACCTGAAGTTTCATTAGCATATTGTTGCTTCTTCTAGATCATTATTAAAGATAAACAATATTACTGTATCTGACAGAGTCTTGCTATAACCTCATAGCAAATACCTCATGGTTGATTACCACTGTTACTACTTTGTATCTTCCCAATCTTTGCAGATTGTTCTCACGTCAGTTACACAGATTTCTCTAGAACTGTCAGAAGAAACAGAAAGGAACCAAGAGACCAACCTGTCTCTGGTTTTTGCCATGCACAGGCAATCCTTCAGCCATACTTGCAGGGGCTTGTACGTCTTCTGGGCAGGGACTGGAGAGAATTAAGAGAAGTGTCTAAGAAGAAGAGTTTAAGAGCAGGAACAAGCAACTGTGTTGGATTAGCCATGAGTGCCAGTCTCCAGAAACAATTTCTCACAAGGACTGTCCTCAAGAATCACTAGGGTGAAATTTAAAAGAGCTACTCAGGTATTTAGCAATGCAAGTCTCTAATAAAGTCTACAGAAACTTTACTCTTGATAAACAGGGAACACTTGAAAAACCTTTGCCGAGCAGATTGAACTCTGTCACAATATTTTCCTCCCTGAGACATATTTTTTATTACTGATAAATGTCAAAATGGCAATATTCTTTCTTCATAAAGCAAAAGTTGACTTCCTCAGGAAAGGTCCTTCAGTTTTGTCACAGAGCTTTGAAGAACTGTTTATACAACATCTTTAAGGTACTCAGCTACTGAAACTTGCAAACCTCTTCCACTTGAAGTGAAAAAAAATCACCCTGATCTAGAAAATACAGATGTTAAAAAATGTAAATGTTGCCTTCAGAACTAACCAAAACCTTCTTGTAATTTTTCTACCCAGCAGTAAAAACGTCTAAGCTGCTCCAGACCTGAGAGTGGCAGGGGGTATATGGAATGGGCTGTGTTAAGTGAGGTCTCAGGCACAGCTAATAAATCCTTCAGTCAGGTTTATTGTTCTGGATGAAGTGGTGACAGCAGTGTGGGGTGGGAGACTTTCAGTCCTGGGATTCAGTGGTGCTCTGGCTTGCTAATAGTACCCACCACCTGCTGCACTTTGACTTTTGGCTCAGTGGTAGCTACAGAAGCCAACCCAGCCAAGAAAAGTGAGGGAAGGTAAACTTTAGTGTAGGTTGAAAGGTAGCTGAAAGGCAACCAGAGGCATACACCAGTATTAAAGAGAAAAAAATTGTCATTATATCATGAAGTGATATAATGATAGGGTTTTGACTGATACAGACTTGTTCTCCTGGGTCCCACTGTACCCTGCAAATGTGCTTAAGCATTCATGGTTTGACTCCTAACAATAATGCTACAGGCACTCATCCAACTGAACAAGGAGCCTGTCTGGGCAATGCTCATTTGGGGATTTTGGAAGAGGAGTTAGGTTTTGGTTGATAGGCATGTGTACCTAAGATCCCTGTACATTTATGTTTCTAAAAGGGGAGCCCAGTTAGTCCACTGAACACATGCTGAGAAAAACCTTGATGTCTGGTCTCCACCTCACTAGGATTAGGTGGTGGCTGAGTGGGGTATGGTGGTTAAGTAAAGTTTTGCAGTTCTAAAGTTTGAACTCAGGAGGCAAAATTAATGGTTAGGTAGTTAAATGTCTTTGTTCTTCTAGCTCTTTTTTAAAAATCTTCAGACTGACTCCTGAAGTCTGTCTGTGTTTTGTCATGTAAGTATTTGCACTGTAAAATAAATGGGCACTGTTTAACATTCTTTCTAAAAATGTGTGTGTGCATTTTCAGCTCCATTAACAATAGGGGTGTACGCTGGGCAGGAGAGACCCTGACCCCAGGAAATAATTGCCTAGCCGCTGTAATGGCAATTGCTTATCTCTTATTTAAATAATCAAGTTAAACACCAAGCAAATCCTCTAAACTCTGGTTTTTTGCTAAGCTCAAAGAAATTGTGGTGAGAATGAAACACAAATCCTTCACCGGAACAATTACAAAAAATCCCCCAAACCATTCTTCAATATCCTGCTGGCAAGCTATATAGTCCTTCCAAAAAAGATTAATATTTTTAAAACCAGCAAACCAATTATAAACATAAGATGTCCCTATCCTCCAAAAGCCAACTGAAAGGCTAGATTGCTATCTATGTAAGATTAGTAGGAAATTTAAATTATTATTTATTTTGGGCAATAAATTTGTTTAGGATAAAAACACTTCCATTTTGAAACAGCAGGGTGAAATCAGAATTTGTCTGTAGTTTAGCCACCAGAGTTTCATAACAAAGATTTTACCATCTTCTTAGTTTTGACCTTCTGGTAACTAAAGTGTTTCTATCTACATCTTGATGACTGTGTAATACACCACGGCACTGATGTACCACCAAATCTCATTCACTAGTGAATGTAGCACATTCTCTATCATATAATAGTCTGAGACCCCAAAAATATTTCGTGTTATTGGGCTTCTAAGAACAACAAAATGGTTAAGCAAAGTTAAGTATCAATAAAGTAAACTGTTAGTACAGGTTTCTTTTTTGTTAAAATAGTCATAGGATAAAATCAGTATATACAGTAACCATGTGCTGTGATCAGTATCTCAAATGACTATAAAGTTCTTACAGCAGGGTAATTAGGGCTTTGAATGTGATCTGAATAGGGTAAGTTGACACCAGCTTACATTCTGATGGTCAAAGAGATGAGATGGTATCTCCTTTACAAAGAATTAAGTAACACTCCAATGTTTATATGCCCACCTGAAAGAAGCCCCATAAAAGGGAATAAACACTTTTAAATTCTTGTCACTAGTGAGACTCTTTTTTCACTTAATGAAGTTAAGCCTAATTGTCCCCTCAGTATTGTTATTTTATAATGATATTGTTAAATTCGTTTTGATTTTCAAAATATATTTGCAATCAAAATTGGAGAAGCACAATACGTAAGTAGAGGGCTTTTTAGTGGCTGACATACCATCTTTAATCTCAGAAGTTCCTGGACCATTCCTTAGTCTGTTATAGATTTCTTCTGGTGTACAACCAAAATCAGAAAGTTTTTTAGCTGACAAATTGTTATTTGTCTAGTGCTCAGGACAATCAGTGGGAAGAAAAATCCTGTAGGATCCTGGCTTTAGTGTTAAGACATCCACATGCAGAACAGGAATGCTACTGTAATTTTTCCTAATGGTCAGGATCTGCGACCTGACATTACTGCAGTAGACAGCTAACTACATGTGGTCTAAAACTAATAAAGAATTGCAAAAGTGTTCAAAGAGGAAGAGGAGAGAAGGAGGGTTTCATATGTTCTATTAATATCAGGTATATGAATTTTGATGGAATCTGTGTGAATGGGGCAGGAGAGAGAAGTGAGACGTACTTTGAGGTTATGAATTTTTCAACAAAAATTGCCAGTAAAGCAGGAAAAGGGGTGGAAAAAGATGAAAATAAGATGTTCAGGTTGTGTCGTGCATACTCTAATTTCAGTAAGAGGTGAGATCCTTGTGAGAAAATACTGAGGAGCCAAGAAGAGTTTGTGGATGTTAAGCAATGTATGAGAACCATAGACATAAATATCATGAGTAAGACCTCACTGACTGGAGGGAACCAATATGAACAAAAGGGTGAGCCAGTATCACCTGAGGAGCAGTGGGGACTAAGAGAAGAGAGGGAAGAAGATTCAGTGAATGTGAAAACCGAAGAGGTACTTACTCCACAAAAAGCTAGTTAAGAGGAGATGGTGAGTGAACTCAGGAGAGAGACTGAAGATAATCATAATGGAAAAGACTGCTTTACAGGAAGATAATAAGGAACTTTTTACTTTTAGAAAGGCAAATCCAATACAGTGCATAGATTAGAATCAAGGCTAGAGGGGAATGAGGAAGGAGTCAGAGAGCATCATGTCATGTCCTCGGGCGAGAGAGCCCATTCAGGGTGAGGACAGAGACAGGAGACATGGGTGAGGTACTGCAATGACAAAAAGCTCAACAAGATACAGATAGGGGAGGAAGAATGAATAGATAAAGGAAGTGGTTGATAATGTGTCGTGATGGGGGAAAAAGGAAGGAATTTTGAACTGAGAAACAAGGAGGTGGGCTTCAGTTGAGGCATTTGGGAATGGCACTGGTAAAGAGAAGGGATGGTAAAAAGAAGTAAACCATAAAGGCACAGATAAACTGCGTATGAGACAGTCAATTTTACTTTTTGAGATGCCAGCAAAAGCAAGATCTTAGACTAAGGAAAGGAAAACTGAAAGCTGTAAAGAGCTTTTGAAAACAAGAGCTGGGAAAGGACATAAGTGAAACCTGAAGACCTACTCCAAATGACAAAAGAGATGAAATTATAAAAGTTGTATTCATAAAGAGTGCTAGAGTTCAGGAATTTTCTCCAGAGCATTCAGCAGATCAAGAGTAGGAATAGGCGGTGCCCACAGAGCTGAGAGCAGGGCAAAGAATAGCAAGGCAGATCAAAAAGCCCATATGGTTAGATGAAGCCTGGGGAAGAGCTCTGGGCACCTCAGGAGCTGCAGTATTGGCTAGGCAGGAGTTAAGTATTTTTAACCTGTTAAAAATAAGAATGATTGACAGACTGAAAAACACGTTTGGCAAGTGAACAGGGAGGCAGAGCATGAAAGCACCAGGATTAGGACTGGGCAAGGGAAAAGCCCGAGTACATCAGAGAGACTGTCTTCATATGGAGTAGGAAGTTGAGGTGGGCAAACTAAAAAGCATATGTACTTGCGGAGGGACAAATTTTGTAAAATATGGTTTGATTTTGAGAATTAAGCCATAAACTGAGCAGTTCTGCAGTATAGAGGTTTCCTCAGTTACCTTCATGCTTCTCAGGCTTACCAGAAATCTTTTCTCCTTTTTGGAGAGCTATGATGACTGCCTCCCCAGATGCCTTTAATGTATGTAATCACTCTGTAGTGCCTTTCATCTAACTTGGCGTAATGTACATTTGAAAACCTGTCACAAATGGGCCAGTTTGAAATGATGCTGTAGTGCACAAAAATTAGTTCTCCTGCCCTTTGGCTACTGAACAAGAAAATTGATTTTTGTGCATTATGCAATGAATTTAAATGGTATATTTGAGACAGCTTTGTAAACATAGGACTTTGTAAACAGAGAGACTGGAGGGAATCAAACATAACCAAAAGCAATAGAAACCATTCTGCCAAAATATTACATCATTTTTTACTGACTGTTGCCCATCATGCCGCTGGAATAATGTGCAGGCTTGTCTCTATGTTTTATGTCTTCATTAGAAACTCTGGTTCAAAATGCAGCCAGTCACTGCTACAGCTTCCATTCCCCGTGATGGCTTTTAAAGGTGCTTCTAGTTACAGTACTTAGGTCATATATACATATAGCGAGTGCTTTTGAAAAAGCAAATTCCTGTGCTGTCATCCAAGCAATCAAAACACTCTTTGTCTGCAGATCAGTGGAGGATGGAGGCGAGGGGAGAGGAAAGGGGGAGATGTTTGGAGAACCAGTGGTTGCCACTCATTGGTGTGGCCGCTGCCTTCCCATCCCTTCCAGGCTGCCCCTCAAGCTGTTTGTAAAAATCCAGTGTTCAAGGTAAAGACAACAAAGACTGTGGACCCAGCCCTGGCGCTAATGCGTTTCCTGGCCAGCACATCTCCTCCTCGCTCCACTGCCTGCACAAAGCCCCTGGCAGGGAGTGGTGGGAGACCAAGCACTGGGGCCACACCAACGGGATGACAAATTAAACACTAATGTGTTTGCTAGAGGCTTAGTTGCTGGGCTGGGGTGGCAGATAGGGTAACCCCTCCGCTCTGTGACCTTTGCTTCTTTTACTGGGGATGGGCGCAGAGAGGTTAAAGAACAAACACCCTGCTTTTTGATCAACAGTGCGACACTCTGCTCCAGCCCAGACACCTGAGGGGGAAAGAAAACTGTTCAAGCTTTTCTACCCTCTCCATGGCAATGCTCTGAATGTCTCTGCAGCACAGGCATTATTTTTCAAATGGGATTAAGATCCTCTGCCACCAGGAGCAGCCTTTTTGCACTGCACGGTTTTATGTCTCACAAAGATCTGAAGTCAGACTGCATTTTTTTCCCCTGAAAATAAGCGAGAAATTATGTATTTATTAGCAATTTCTCTGACTGAAATATTCTCCTACAAGCACCAGCTTCTCTCTCACCAAGCAAAGCAAATAAGCTATTAATTCTCTGTTTTTCCTCAGGGTATGTGCATGAACAGCAGTTGTAGAAGCTCATCAAGCTGCTGTTTGTTCCTGATGGAACCAGAATCTCTGATGAATGTTTGATTATTATTTTCATCCAAAAAGGAAAAGAAGAAGAAAAAAAAGGTCACTTCCACGGGAATTTATACTCCTTTAAATGACACTGTTAGAACCCTCCTGTTTGTCTAGGTCTCAGTTCCTCTCTTCTCCAGTATAACCTTTCTGGAGTCTAGTACTGAACATCGTGGAGATGACCAAGTGACTGGCTCAGAGCCTAATGTCCCCACTTTGGGTACTGTTTTAGAGCACTACATTGAAGTGTGCCAAAGGCCTCAGCTAGAACAACAAATTGCTTCCCACATGAAGACAGGTCTCCATTACCCAGAACAGATCAATTGCTCTCAGCATGACTGATGAAGCTGAGGTAAACGTACAAAAAACAGAATGATGCTGGCTCAATATTTTATTTTTGGTAATGAAAGTGATCTATTGCTGTTTAGCTAGTAATTCCATGAACATCAACACAGAAGACAGGGTAAAAAATGTTGGTTACAACATTGTTTATGTAGCCAGATTTCAAGATGAAACTAACTGCATGTAGTTTGCAAAGCATTGGCATTTCATCATCTTTTATTTATGGAATTCATTAAAATGTGAGACGCTAATATACCACGCACTAAAAAGAAAACCTATAAACTATTCTCCTCCGTATCATCAAACCATCAACCATACGGTAGTAGATGACTTGGAGGAGGAACACCTCATATTCCAGTGATGAGCCCCTTCATCCCTTGCGGACAGTGCACGTGCCTCGGCAATTGTTTTTCAGAGAAGGCCCATTTGTTTCAGTGGCACATCAGGGCAAGCCAAGTAGGGCTGCAAGTAAGCGGCGGGGAGAGAATTCAGCACCTGCATTTTGGCTGTTACATTTCAGATGTAGTACTTATTTTTATAAGCCCCTGGGGGAACAGCTCTCCCAGATGCACAGTATCTGCATAATCATCCAATTTTAGAGAGATTAAATATTCATATCAGGCTTCTTGAGTTGTGGTAATGTCCCTCTGGGGTTCTGAGGATCCAGGAAGAGTTTTGCCACAGCATAATGATTGGTGTCTGTTGTTCAGACTGTCAGGGTTGGTCTCTCCCCATCACAGGCTCTTTAAAAGCAAGACTTTCTTGTGAACCTTGAGAATGGTGCCTCATATAACGAGGCAAGATATTATGGATTCCTTAACACAAGCTAGTTCGAGGATGACCAAACCTGCATGAAGGCTTTTGGTGCACCTGTACACTGAGATTTATTATCTATCTGTTTCGTTTAGAACCACCTAGCAACATAACTATCTCAGATGAGGTGAGGTGAATAACAGGTCAAGAGCATGGATATAATTAAATTAAATAGAAATATTTGTGGAAGGAGTGGTAAGAATTTACTAGGAGCTAGGAGGTATGGACTTTTTTATTCCTTTTTTTTTTTTGGCTTGTTTGTTTATTACAAGATTAAAATACTAAATGTAATTTAATTTTTGTCAAATTGTTGATGAATAACTTTAATGAAAAGGGAAAAAAAAATCACGCTTTATTGCAACTTTAAGTCCTGAAAGTTCTTTGGGTCAGTCAATTGATTAAATTATACAATATGTCTAAACAATGTCCTTGCTCTCCTGTGGCTGACAATTTGGAAGTTCTTGGGCACCAGACAGAGGCACGATTTTATGAAACTGTGAAAGCAAACCTTCTGAAAAACTTCCACCATCTCTGTTTGCAAGTGTGGCTATCACCAATTTACTGTGCTAGCTTCTTAAAATCCAAACATTTTAGAGGGCACGCATGGTTGTTTTTCTATTTGTCAACATTATCGGTAATGACAGAAAACTTAGGAGGCATCACCTTGTTTGTATCCAAAGAATAAGATGTGCCTCTCCAAATTCAGATGCTTGAAAGATATGTGTGTACCTCAGAGCTAGTTTTCTACAATCCCTCTACACATGGTACAAAGAAGGTGTCCTTCAGAAAAATTCCTTTTGCCTTAAAATAAGTACCTAAAACAGGTAAGATGAATTCTTCTCCAAAAGTGTTTTCCTCCCACTGCATGTGAATAAATGTAAGGTGACTATCTCAGATGTAGACATTTGCGTTATTTGTAAGTTAAGTGGAAAGTATTGCATGTTATATGTTACAGGCTATTTTTTAAAAAATGTGGATGATTTAGAATCTGCTTTTATTCTTTATGAAAGTAATGCAAAAAGGGAGGGGGAGAGAGGCATCCCGGAGTGGCCAATTTATAGGGTAACTAATCTTGGCTGTACATGGATAGGCATCACATCCAATTGATATTCAGACATTCAAGTTTTATAAGCTTCATCTAAAGAGAATACCTCCATCACTCAAATGTCTGTATGTTGAGGATATTGCATAGTCTCAAAAGAGTGGATTTTTTAGTACTTAAGAATAAATTCACAAACTTCTAAAAAAATAACATTTGAAATGTATTAATCATATACGTTGCAACGCAAAAGAAAATGATTTACATGGAAATGGTTCTGGACAGTCAACAAATTATTTAAATAAATAGTGGGATTTCACTGAAATGTGGGTATGTTTGCATGTCCAGTAAAATAGTTTTTGCAACTGTTAGAAAATGCTGCAATGTCTCAGGCTTGGATGCCTAAAGCTAATCAACTAATTCGTATCTTAAAATGGTCTATATAAAAAATGCTTACTGTACTCAAATTCTACAAAAGCTTTTAAGCACACTTTTGAAAACCAAGCCAATTCATTAGATTTCTAGGTCCTTAGCTAACAAATTTGGGGAAAATGTGAAAAAAATGCAACGCTACATCTTATCAAACTCACCTCCTAGATATAGCAGCTTAAAATGCTGTGTAACTGTCTTTGCATTTTGCTATATATTAACTTCATATAGTGACAAAATACAGGAGGTTATGATGCAAAATAGAAAACTACTGTTTTCTTGTTGGATAGACTTTCAGCAATTCCACATGATGAGATGCTGCTCGTCTTGCCAGTTCAACACAAAAGGAAACCAGCAGATGGAAGCAACGAAAAGCAGAATCTTTTCTGTGCTCATTGACAGCTAGTGTTTTTTACTGACTTTCCAAATGTGTAATATACATTACCACATCTTCCGCTCCTCCCATGCAGATGGATGTTGGATGGAGTGTCCTTCATTTCAGGACAAGGAGGAAAGAAGTAAAAACCTTAAGTGGACAACTGAAAATAGGGCATGCTGATTCTATTTCTACAAGTCAAAATCAGATGTTTCAGCTCCCATACTTTACATGTAATTAAACTTAGTATAATTATAAACTACTAAGATAGCTCCTTAGCTCAGACTATGTAGAAGCAAAACCTCCTTTGGGAGGAACTAGCTTAATTCCACTGAAGTGGAAGGACTTGAGTTCCTAGCCTACTCTTAAAAATTGAGCTGGCATGGCAGGTCCTTTTCAGCTAAATAGTTCCTGTTTTTTTCATCCTCATATGTCTATCTGAAATTTATATTAATATGAGTCAGTAAGATAGTCAAATGCAGTATATAAATCTGTGAAAATAAGATTTTGGTGAAATCTGTTTTCCAAAGAAATCTACTTAGAAGTTTCTAAAATAAAGGAGCTATCAAAATATATGTAACTTCAGTCCTTAAGTTCTGAGAGATCTGAGAGATCATCAGGTATAAATCAGCATATTTTCAATGAATACTATGAAACTGTACATTTTATTAATAAATTAAGTGATAAATAGAGAAAGAAGAGAAACAGAAAGTTTACTCCAAAATTTTAAAGGGCAACGAACTAGTGGAACAGAAGACAGACTATTTCAATATTATACTCTATTTTCAGTCTAAATGTAATTAAAATCTTCAGTGTGAGTGCTCAGTTATGGCATCTCTATTTTTCTGGTGGCAAGTAAAACTGTTCAGGAGGAGTTAAACAAATGCTTGAAATTTATTTGAAATTCATTACCACATTTCTACCAGCTGGGATGTAGCCATGTCTGCTTTCAGTCTCACACCAAAAGCATGTTACATTTCTCCAACCTTTATATGGGAAGCTGAATTTATAATAATTTGGAACATATCAAATATTGGAAAGTATTCAAGCCACAGTGGCAGTGAGATGAGGCTTCATGCACTCGTTGCCTTTAGAGGGGAATGGGAGAAACTGAGCAACGGGTTTGTTATGCTCTGGATCTCTTCTTTCTAACATGCTCTAGTGTACCTCAATTCCACAAAAGCCTTGTGATCACTCACCCTAGCCACAATCCTGACTTCCTTCACCCCAACCTAAAACAAGCTGTACGTTAAAACTCTGTTTATTTTTAGAAAGACTTTGAGTCTTGTCTATTTTGGTTTTGTTTTCTTTTTACTTTCACAGTTCAATAAACCTAACCCTCTTTCAGCACACTAAGACAATTTAACTTGTCTGTACAAGGACAATGTACTTTCATACAATGTATGTTTGTACTGATTTTTTGAAATGCCCTGTAGTCAAATCTTGAGAAAAGTAAACCAACTTTGTCTTCTTGGTATGTACCAAATTCCATAAACACAGCAGAACCCAGAAAAGCACCAAAACCTCAAATTGTTGTTTGTTTTTTTTTTCTGAAAATGGGTATTATTATCCAATATAATTTTTTAATTTACAGAATGCGTGGACACTTTTTTGATAGCATTCTCAAGAGTTACACATTTAAAAGTCTTCTGAAGCAGTCTACATCCTGATAACTCCCTCGAGGGAAGCGTTAGTTTTGTTACTGTTGTTGTAACCAGGTTGCTATACCTTTTAGGAAAAAAAAAAATAATCTTTCTTAAGTAGAGTTTACAAAAGCCTACTGAAGCATAACTGCCCTCTTAGCAAATCCAAAGTATTGTGCTTATATACAGCATTATGTTTGCATGGAGTATAAAGACAGTGGATGTGGGAATAAATCTGGCAGCAGGAGGTAACTGTCAACATGGGAAACACTATGCCTTTCACAGAGGGAAAACAATCATGGTGATCCAGACTCATCTTTCCCAAGTCCTTCTGTGTCTCCTTCAGTACCTGTGTCTTCCTACCACCTCTATGTGATCTCAATTTATGTCCTTCCCAGACACCTGTAATCCAGACACAAGGTCATCCCAGACACAAGGTCATTCAAATCCCCTGTGTTCCCTCTCTACCTCAGTCCTATTTTCATCTCGCTGTCCCTGTCCTGTCTGAACAAGGCTGCTAACACTGTGAGACACAGCTGCTTCTTCAGCATTGTCTGATTTTGGGAAAGAGAAAATGGCCCTTCTATATAGATTTCCACAACAGTTTTTTCTCTCGTTGCCTCTTTTCCCAACAGTTTTCTAGGGAATATTTTTAAGGTCAAGTAGCAGACTAAAAAACTTTTCTCATAAATTAATCAAATTATTGGTAATTTGTACTTGCATGAGTTAAAAAAATATATTTCCCCAGAGTTTGATGAGAAGTTTGTGAAACCTTTAAAAATCCAATTTGGAACAAAATTTTCCCAGAAAACTGATGTGCAGTGATTAGTAGTGAGGTGACATAAGTAATTTATAGAGAATCTGTTTCATTCTGGGGCAGGTGGAAAGTACAGCAGGAATGAGTGGCCAAAAAGTTTCTATCCGTCTCAAACACAGTCCCAGATATTCTCTATAATGGCATCAAAGAAGTATTGACAGTGAAATGTACATGTTCGGGGTACTTAAAAAGGGAAAGTAAAAGAAAATAAACCCATAGCAAAGCATCTTATGCACCAACAAGAACAAGGTGGCAAGACCACATAGTATATCCCAGAGGTGGCTCTTGGGAGACTATGACTGACTTTACGAGCACTGGACCTATAACAAAACAATGGTAATGTTTTGTTTTAATTATGGGTATGAATGTGTTTCATTTATTCTTTCAGTGGCTTCAGTCTCCTATTGGTCACCAAGGCCATAAGATTTGTAGTATGGCTTATAATACACAATGTTCTTTGTTGCTTGTGGAGTAATCAGAAGGTTGCTCACACAGAGTATTGTGCAAATACGTATGGTAATCCTACTGTTACATTACCAAAAACTGTGGTAAGCGTTTAAAGTACTTCGTGTTGTGTACTGCTGTGTTACTATGACTCCTCAAGCGGACATGATTAAATTCCAAAGCAGATGCTTCAGCAGGAGCAGTATGCAATGTGTGCTCTCTGTCACCTCAGCTGATATGCCTCTGCATCTCTTGGCACCAAGAGAGTACCGCATGCAGAAAACGATCCAGACCATTTACTTTAGAGACCTAAAGTCAGATTCAGCAATGTCTGAAACATAGTTCCTTCACTTCAGCAGGGCTGCTGAAATTGTCTGAATTTTATGACTACGTTCCAAACTCAACAAACTTACCATAGTAGTTGTAAAGGCAATGTGATCTGTTCCTGAGGTGGTTATTAAAAATCAGCTCCAGGAAACTGTATTGTCGCTGTTCTCTTGGGATCAAGCAATTCTCTATTGGAAAGGCTTTCCTCTAGAACTGCTTGTTACTAGTTTTACAGTATGTCCTTAACGTGGATTTCACAATATGGTACTCTGGGGTATGTTTCTGGTTATGAGTCCTTGGGGTATTTATACATTTTCCTTGAAAAGAAAACAGAAGCACTTAAGTGAAACCAGGGTACGCCTTGTGCTGGCTGAAGAACTAACCACCAGGCATCAGACCCATGGTCCTTCTCGCTTGCGGGCTTTCTGCCCCTGGTTCTAGTTGGATCCTGCAGCTGGATGGTTGTGAGGGCATTCACAGGTGACCGGGAAGTGTAAGAGAGCAGCAGGCGATGTCAGGTGGGAAAGTGTGAGCAGACTGCAATCGCTGGCTACAATTGCTCATACCAGTCAGTGTAAACCCAACTGCCCACCGCAGTCACTAGCTACCTTTAGTTGACAGCAAGGTTACATGTCTTCTAAAACAAGAGGCTAAGAGTAATTCTTTCCCAACAGTAATTACAGCTGGGTTTTACCACCCTTAAGCAATTGAATTCAAAGGATAACACAAATGTTCAGGTGAAAGATGCCTTCTCAAAAAGTTTCAGAAACACTGCACTGGACAACCAGCTGAAAGCAGCAATGTTCCTGTTAATCTTCTAAATAAATGAGTGCACGGTAACACTTAACATGGAGACTGAGTCCTGCTTATGAATAGTCCTCCTCCTTGAGGTCCCTGTTAGCTGGCTCCTGAATGGGCTGAAATGGGCCGAATGGGCTAAAATCCCACAGGGTTTTTCCTAATTCCTGAGTGGTCAAGGAAAATATGTTGATCCTCCAAAGTCATGCTTTTGTGCATGAAAGTGGTGCAAGAAACTTTAGTGCTTTACATACCTGTTCTGAACCTCTGCGATTTCCTTATTGTGACCTTGCAGCTCTGTTCTCAAGCCCGTAGGGTGGATGATCTACATGCTGGAAAAGTAATCTTTGTTTAAACATGTAAGGAGTTTGCTAAATAAATACCTTTTTCTTTAATTTGAAGAAACAATTACAGATATATTGAGAAAAGTTTGGTGCTTGTTTTTGTTGTTGAAAAGTCCTATTTAAAGTCAAAAAGGTCAAGAAAGTCACACCTCAAAGTGACAGATCCATGAAAAAGTTAATAAATCTTGGTAACCTGCTCAGTACTTTATAGTGATTCAGATTCTGTTTGCCTGCTCCTGTATATTACCATTTTAATTGCTGTACATGAGACTATATAATATATTCAGTAAGGCATGATGCCGAATAATGAAACATTTCATTACAGAAGCATAAGCCTCTTCATTATATTGTCATGGGAATAGATTTGTTCTATTATAATTGTTTTTATATTTACAAAAAAAAAAAACCTCAAATATATTAAGCTTTAGTACACTAATTAGATTGTACTTTACAGTACCTGTATGTGTGATTTTCTTTCTGTTCACAGCTGGCAGATGGTGTGGAGCATATAGTTCTGCTATTAAGAGCTGAGGAATTTTAAAGAGGTGAGCACAACTGTATGTATTGCTTTTTGTTGCCTTTTCATTATGTCTGCAACATTGGTCTGTCTTCTGTTATTTATTTATTTATTTCTCCTTTTTTTAGCTTTATTTAACTTTACCTTTTTATATTTAGCTGCTTTTTCACTTTAGGTTCACTGTACCACTTCCAGTAAGTCAGCATTTACTTCCTTAACCATTGCATTAAGTTTTGTGTGCTTGAACACAGTGAATTTCCATCCATATTGGATTTCATTAACTTCACTGGATTGTAGACACATATCAAGTAAATCATGTTGTTAAATGTTCCTTTGAATAAGCCTATGGACACATAAAAAGCCACAACAGGGCAGAGAAGATTATGCATTCGGAGGCTGTCAGTCAGTTATTCAGTAATGACTGACCATATGCATATTCTCTTTATATAATAAATTTATAGTCTTAGTATTCAACCGTTTAATAAAGAGTAACTGATCCATGGGTAATTTTTATTCGACAGTGCTACAAAGTAATTTGTATCCCAAAAGTAACTCTCAAACTTACGTGAAAGTGGCAGTTTTGGGGAGTCTTGAATTTAAATAACACATAAGGGATGTATGTTCCAAGATACAATCTTCTGGGTAAAAAAGGTAATTATCACAAAATTTGAATATACTGCTTTTCCTCAAATTAAGTAAAATAATAATGCAGTAGAAAATCTAAGACATCTGAAGTTTTGTAGATACTCATTACAAAGTGTGTACCAGTGCAAATCTGTAATTAAAATGCTCCTAGTATTTCCTGGGAATTAATTTTAACTTGAAAAATATTATCATCTTGATATTAAAAATTATTATCTACTATTAATTATTACTGGTAAACATGTTACCTAACAAAATCCCTTACAATTATTAAAAAAACTGAATACATATACAGTAGCTCATACTTTGGAAAGCAGGGATAATAAAAGGCAGATTTTACATTTTTAGCCTGAAGAGTTCTGTGTATGTCTTGATTAGATTATTATAATGAAAGATTACCTCCTGAGGCCAATAGTTCTGCCTACTGATTGTCTTAATGAAGACCAGAATAACAAAAAACAACATACTTGTAGTCTACTAAGTACTAGTTCCTAAATTCTTTAAGAATACTCCAACTCATAGATAAAGTGTCTAAGACTAGGAGTTTCAGTGCCATACTTTTAATGGTAGGATCTGAAGTTAAATAACCCAATGAATGAATAACCTCAACAAGGCAGATGAGAGCACCTTTTTAAGGGGCACCAATGCAGAGAAAAAGATGTCTCCGGAAGTAAGTCCGAAGGCCTTTGCCTCATCTTCCTTCCTTAGCCATGCAGAGACCCCATGTACCTCTGCAGGGGGAGAGCAACAGTGGGTGAACCCGTGCACTTTAGGCACCATGGAACTGTTGAAGTTCAAAACAGAAACACCACCTTGACTGGGGTGCCTACAATTTATAAGTATTGTGCCCTGGCCACTGGGAACGAGTGAATGATCCTTATCCACCTAAGCATTCATTGCGAGGGGTAACTGCAACACAGAATGGGTAATGCTAAGTGATCTGATGCCCAATGTCAGATCCAACTGGCCGCCTTCCCTGGAGAAAAGACAGAAGACCCCTCTCACCGTACAGTCTGCAACCTACCTGAGATTTGCAAGAGACTCTGGTCCTTGATAGGAAACTCCTCTCACAGAATCACAGAATCACAGAATCACAGGGTTGGAAGGGACCTTAGTAGATCATCTAGTCCAACCCCCTGCCAGAGCAGGGCCACCTTAGAGCAGGTTGCACAAATGGTTGCACTCTCTCTCCAACAGGTGCTGGAAATCCCATCAAGTCACAGAAAAAATGATACTAACAGGCATTTTAAGGGGAGGAAGGATGCACAGGAAAACATCTATCTATTTTCTCTGGTGAGGTTGGGTAGATGACGAATGTCCGGTGCCTCTTCCCCATTTATTTTTCTCTTAACTAGCCATGAATTCCTATGCCCAGAAGGAACTGTCAGCTGTAATCTACTACTGCAGTCCTTGTAATGCACCTAAAAGGTCTTCAATGCTTGGAAGAGTAGAAAATAAATTAATTCAGAACACTGTTTACTTGATTTCTTTGAAAAAATTCTTAATAATTAGCTAGCGGATAAAAAATTCCCAGTGTTTGCTGTGCCTCCCTCAGCTTCTAATCCATAAGACCCTATCATAAGCTTAGTACCTTCCCAGGCAAAAAATAAATAATTTTTTTCAAAATTCCCAGTTAAAGGAGTATGGCATTTTCAAATAGCAGGAAACATAAAAAAAAGAGATAACAAATGAGATATAGAACAATTTTCATATAACAACCAAATCTCTTACTCTAAAAAACTACAAAATCAACCTCCATTCAAAACTATCCCAAATAACACTATCAACAACAACCATTTTCTATAAAGAACTCTAATTAGAGTACATATTATTCCCTCTGTTGATTAATTGAACTGGTATTATGATTACATTTAATTGTACACATTAAATAAGTTAATGCTGTGCAGTGATACACTATTGCATATAGAGGGCTTTTTAATTTAATGTAAACAATTATAGCTTAAATCACACAAAACATTGAAACATTCACCTTCTTATTTATTATTTTTTCACTCAGTAAACAATATTTCCCTTCATATATTTTGAGAATCATGGTTCTGACTGAGGTTATAGGAGCACTCTTACAAAAAACACTTTCCAGGCTTTTGATTGCATTGCAGCACAGGCTCCTCAGAGCTCCAGCTGTAGACTCTGACTTGAACCACCTTTCTCCTCAACCAGAGGAGATTAATCCTCTTACTGATGCTTATCTGCTCCAAGAGTTTTTATAGTCAGGAATGAGGAAAGAAGGAGGTTGCAATAGTAAAAATAATGAGAGTGAAGATTATCTTTAAGGTCTATTTAGAAACTTTCAGTTTTACATGTATTTGAGATCAGATCAGTCATTTACCTGTGAAAGTGGGAAGGAGAGAGAGAGTTTAAATGTGAGGGATATTTTACAATAAACAATGACAGTTTTAAATCTACTGGCTATTTTTAATATTTTCCAAATTTTATCAATGAGTGTAAACAGATAAGTTTAAAAAGTACAAAGCAGGTGCAACTTTGAAAACCACATTTTGCTTCAGTTTTGTCAGATAAGGGCTTTACTTTGCAGACTGTTACAAATTTTCTGGTCTCTACTATAATGCTAATCAAAGTAAAGATACATTTCTCATCTAGACTACAAAAGTATTTTGTAAATACATATTTATCTAAATGAAATGAAAAGTTAAAGGCTGGGAGAGAGGGATAATGTAGAATATAATTGCAACATGAGAAAGATATGGAAGCTTAAGGCTCAAGTAAACTGGAAAGTGCCTTTGTTAAAGTCGGGAGGTGAATCACAGAAGCACGGAATGGATTGGGTTGGAAGGGACCTTAAAGATCATTTAGTTCCAACCCCCTGCCATGGGCAGGGACACCTCCCACTAGACCAGAACAGGCTGCTCAGAGCCCCATCCAGCCTGGCCTTGAACACTTCCAAGGATGGGGCATCCACAGCTTCCCTGGGCAACCAGTGCCAGTGTCTCACCACCCTCACAGTAAAGAATTCTAAATCTACCCTCTTTCAGTTTGAGGTCTTTACCCTGCCAGTATACATGTAAACAGAGCTGATTCTATAGAACATTTAAAAGTCAAAAAAGTAAAACCTCTCAAATATTATGACTGACTCAGAAATAAATGTTAATTTGTGATTAATAAATAGATAAATAAATAAATAAATTTCTAGAAAGCTTATATGTCTCTTAAGCAGAAGTGGAACAAAGAGAAAACCTCATGAACTAAAAACTTCTTATTAAAAAGTAACTTGTTTTTTTCAACAGGATGAAAAAATAAATGAAGGAATACAGAAACGCAATCATAGCAGGCACATAAGCACAAGTACAAGAATGAACACGCCGTGGTAGGAAAATATCCTAATAAATAACACATTGCTAGGGCCAACTTTTCTTACAAAACTGATAGGAATCAATTTATCACTAACATGGTAAGTGATTATTTAAAAACAAAGAAATATTTTTTTTAATGGTTTAAGATCATTTTTAAAAGATTCTTTAATGAGCAGACATATAGAACATTGCTAATGTTAACCTTGTCAGACTAACTTGGTGTCCCTTCCTAGACCTGATAAAACGATTTTGTCAATATCTTCTGATCTGCAGTGTGAAAAGCTAAGAGGTAGCAGGAAGGGATTCAGAAACATTGTCAGGACATATAGGGAGGTGTCAGGAAAGCTAAAGCAACGCTGGACTTGAGACTTGATAGGTATACAAGAAGAAGAGCTTGTACATTATTAGTAAAAAGCTGAACAAGGAAAACATGGAACTCTTGCTTAATGGGAAGGATGATTCAGTCCCAAGGAAGACAGACAAGGACAAGGAACTCCATGTCTCCTTTCCCTCAGTCTTCTCCAACTATTAAAGAGGACTTCAGTAATTTTTTTCATGTCCATAGGTACATGTAAAATCAAAGTTTGGAATTTCTTCTGAAGACAGGAAACTGTTTCCCAAAGTATTAACACTCTACATAACCATCATTTCCTTATGTGCTTTACCATAATTCTTGTACCCCAAGGTTTGCGATGCATGGAGTTAAAAGCTGCTTGGTAAAGTTAATAAGAGTTGTTCTCTGTCTGTTCCTCTTCTCTGAAATAGGAAATTAATGAATTCATCCTCATATTTTCGATGGGGAAACATCTGAAGCTGTCAGCCTTCAACCAGGAATGTCAGAAGAAGAGGTCATGAGCGCACCCAGGGCTGATTTTGACAGAACCTTGTCCCAGGAGCAGATGAACCCTACTGAGGCAACCACAGGGCTTATGAAAGTTGATGGGGAAGCACTTTCCCAGTGGATGGGCATTTCATTAACACCTCTTTCTGAAGGGCAAAATGACATCCTGGCTACAGTATGCTGAGGTCTTGACCCTCCTCAAGAAACCATCTAATTACTTACTATCCTCTGTCAAGCCTCCCTTTTTGGAGAAGGTGATTAAGGAGGCTGTTGCTAAGCAACTTGGGGAGCACCTGGACAAAGTGGGATTTTTAGACTTCTTCCAATCTTCAAGTAATGGTTTCCAGACAAGTTTTTATAACTGTGTTAGCTTCATATTTCATAATACTGCTCTTGGGACACTAATGAAATATTGCTTTATATCAACTCTGTTAATGTCTTTCACATATATTTCAGTTATTGATGATACAAGTCATCTTATGCTGAGTAACAGAAGGATCATGTTATTACCAGAATTTTATAAAGAACATGTGCATATAAAATCAAACATATTTTACTTATATTCATGAGAAACAACTCTCACCTTGAAGAACAGATAATGATTTTATTCATATTCATCTCCATGTTTCTCCCTAAATCCCAGATATCAAATATACAAATCCCCTAGCTTCAGTCAAGAACAAAGAAAAACTGAAATTGTATCACCATCAGGACTTCAAATAATGAAGCCATGAATATAAAAGTCTGTGATAAATGAATTTCTAACGGCAACAGGGTTTCTAATAACAGCAGGAATCAGATTATGAGAACATAAAGTAGAAGTTTCATGTATGAATGTTGTAAAGAACTACAACCTTACGTTTTCTTGCTTAAGTTTTTTGCTTAAAATGAGGAATGATGCAGACTGTAGCTGTCAGAAGTTCTTCTGTGGACCTGCCAAGCCTCCTGCTTTCACCAAGACCACGGCTCAGCTGCAAAACTGTGGCTAAGCAGTTACCTAAGTGCCTCAAAAATCAAGCAAACAAACTGACATAGAAGCTTCCCTCAGAAAACCTGAGGAAGTTGGAACCAAGTTGGAAATTCTCTGATGATACAAAAATCTAGATTTGCTTACGTAACTATATATATATTCTGCTAATGTGAAAGAATTGGTCATTTTTCATTATAAAATTAACTGAAGCAAAGACATTAAGAACTTTTTGTTGCAAAAGGATAGTGTTTCTAGAAAATGATTCTGTTTGGATACAACAAGACATGGTTAATCTGGTGCTGCTCCAATAGTGAGAAAATCCTCTCCCTAAATTCAGACAAGTCTGCGAGAACCGGATGAAATGAACTGTGAAAGGGTTAACAAAAGGTAGTGCCAGTGTGTAATTTCAGCTCTGTTGCCGTCCTGTATTGACTTTCCCTGTTATCAAGTTTCTATTACATACCCAGATTTATGCTGCAGCTCTGAGCATCGCGAGCATAAATCAATGGGTGGGAGCAGCCAGCAGAGGCAGACAGGGAAATTGTTTTTAAGTCCCACGGACGTTCGGCTCTGAGTCTGAAACTCTAGCAATGCTTGTGAACTTATGACCGTGGAAAGCAGTGTTGGTGGGGGAGCTCAGCCCCTTTCCTGAAGCATACCAAGCTCTCCACTGCTTAAGCTGTTGAGGAAGTCGCAGGGAACACACAGGAGGATGGAGCAGAGCAGAGGGAAACAGGAGGCAGTCAAGCCATGAAAGCACCATGGAACAACTCTTTCTTCTATCACAGCTCCCAGTGTGGAAGGTGAAAGTATCTGAACGTTCATTGTCCTTGGAGAAGCCTGGCAACACAATCCTTTTTTCTGTTTTCAGGCACTTTTAGCAATGAATTAGATACTGAGAAAGAAAATTAATCTGCAGGAAAGCATTTTTTTTAATATTTTTTTTTTTCTGACTGAACATAGAAAATAAGCCTATTTAGGCAGTTTTTTTAATTCTCAGACTAGGATCAGGACAGACTTCTTTCTGCTTGTCTTTCTGTATGGCTTCAGAGGAGCTCTTTTCAGGCAACAGGACACCTGAAGAATATCCATTATTTTCTGGGGGAACAGTGACAATGAAGATAAGCTATAAGTTTTTCTGAGTTAAACATGCAATTCCTACATACCTGCTTGTTAATGGTATGGCGTTACCCATTCCTGATTATCGTACCTTCAGTAACTTCCAGAATAACTCCCAGCCAGGAGGGTGCTAGGCAGATCAGTGGTCCTTCCATTCTGAAGACCTAGAAGCCATGGGCTGTTGTAGACCATTCATGTCTACCTATCACAAAAGGTCCTCTCTCCAGCGTGTCCCACTGAACTGATACCCCAACTGTAACAATACAGAGATCCACTAGAATGCAGCATGGCTGCACGTTGGCACACAAATATGGATTTCTTTTGCATTAGACTCAGGATAGACTAGGGTACCAGCACATACCTGAGTCTTTTCCTACCATGGACCCCAGCCCCAGCCGTGGTAAGCAGTCTTAGCTTCCACAGCAAAAATGAAAGCACAAATGTAAGCTTAGAAGGAATCTTCACCGTCTTGGAGGGAATGGGAATGAGAATGAGAGAGCGATACTAGCAGAAAGGTATTTTCACAGACTTCACTAAAGATAAAGAGATTTTCCTTGGATCTTTGCAACTCCCTCTCTTCTTAGGTGTTCTGAACCCTTCCTGGTGTTGTGCATGACCAGTTTCCTAACACATTATATCTCTTATCCACCATTATCATGAGGATACTTTCGGACTGTCTATGAATTAATTTCAATTTGACAGAATGGGTTTCTTTTTGGGAAGGGAGCACTGCTGTTGGGGGTGTTGCTATTTGATGTTTCTAAGTTGAAATTAGCTCACATTTTCTTCCTGGGCCAACACACCTTCTGACAGTCCCCAAATGCACCTGTATCCTCAGGGGTTTTGTTTTTTTGTTTTTCCAGAGAGGAGCTGTGGCATTTTCCACAAGCAGGCAATTGACCACTGTATATCTACAACTAAGCCTAATAGTAGTTGACTAAAGAAGGCAAAGAAGCAAGGTTACCTTCAGTTCCCTGGTGACTGTGGAGTTAGAAATAATTCCCTTTAAAAAGAATATCTCTGGACAATAACTATGGTGAATAATCCAGCTGCCCATGGAAATCCAGCCAGGAAAACACTTTCAAATTCAACTTGTTCTTATGTTCTTGTCCCACTTTCCAGGTAGATATTCCAACTGGTCACTACTGTACAGTGCCATCCTCTTTAAACAGTCTTTCCAAATAGTAAGACTGTCAAAACCCGCCAAAATCCTAGAGGAAATTTGTCTTCAATTAATTACCATTTTTCCACCCAAGGAATTTTTCCAAATAGAACTTATCTCTTGGGTCTCTCTGATTTACTTAGGTAAGCATTTTATAGTCATTGTGCTTCAGGTTTTTTGAATGAAAAAAGCAGCAATACAGCATCTTGTTTTCTAGGACCACTACAGAGTTTATACCACATTTACACCCAGAAGATATAAAACTCTGTAAGTATTAAACATATGGCCTTACATTTGTAATACTTGTTCTGGAATTGACATTTTCTTCTTATTGCCATCCAACATCAAGATGAAAACAGTTCTTAAAAATTAATGGCCTATGCTAAATAGATGCTGAAGGATCAGTGTCTAATTTTAGCTAGACTATATTATAATAAGTAATTACTTTCTCTCATATCATGTTTATATAGCATGACCAAGTTTAAATACCTGATTTAGTAAGGCCTTGAAATGAATAATATAGCTTCTTGAAGGAAGAGTAAAAAACCTTGCATTACTCATTGAAAACTTGCACAGAAGTTTCTTTCAGTTTATTTGAGCTCCAAGTAGATAACATGGAGTTTGATGAACTGTACTAATGCACTGAGGAAGTATCTAAAGAAAGCTGTGTCTTTAACAGCTTTTTGTACCATTATGTTTTAAAGCAAATCACCCCTTTCTCTCTAATCTTTCTCTGGATTTTCTGTATGGTCAGTAAGACAAGCAGGTTACAGTGTTTTTTAGTGCCTTGGTGGGGAATGGATGTACACGATGGTACTGAGAGTCCATCCAGCTCAGGACCTCGTTCTGCTCCCCTTTCTAGATGAGTTCACTAGACACACACTCTGCCAGCAGTGAGATCTCATTTCTGGAAGAAATGAGATCAGATGTAAAATCCAGTAACGGTGTAATGGGAGTGAAGGTTTCAGTATCTGTCCCTCAGACACTTAAAGGTCTCTTGGCATGAGATTCTCCTTTCCTCTAAAGAGATGGTTCTTGAAAGCTGCTCTTGCTGTGGTAATTCCTAGATAAAATGCTAAAGAGCTGGTGCATAGCTGTCTGAACCTATATCAATAACCGTTTATTGCCAAGAAATCTAGAGCATTCATAATGTCTTTTTTGATCTTGTTATCTTCAAAATGCCTTGTAATGATACTATTTTTATGTATCAGTGCACAGAGATCTTACCACAGAGCACAACTCCAATATAAAATGCTCTATTCAAATACAGAGCAAAGAGATGGTTTCTGCCCTAAGGAGATCACATTTGAATATAACAGATAAGTGACTTACACACATAAATAAAGGTGAAATGAAACATTTTTAGAAGAAATGGAAGTTTGTATTCCTACAGTATTAGCAGCTTGATCACTGTTTTGGGAGGAGGGAGGAGGAGTGATGAATACAAGTCATATATTTGTATATAATACAAGTTACATATATTTTCTCCATTTTCCAATGGGAGTGTAACCCAATTTATAAGAAATACATACTTTGTACAATAAATTTTTTCACTTGCATGGTTACATTTTTATATTTTACTTTGGGTCTTTAGCAGGAAAATAAAATCATGGATGGTAGCAGAACTGATGCAAAACTTTATAAAGGCAAATATATCTCCGTATGTATGTATATACATATTCAGTATATATGGTATATATACAGGCTGCCAGTGCAGTTTCTCTTCCTGAACAGCTTCCATAAGTAGTTTCATTGGATTTCCACTACAGTAGCAGCTAGTCCAGGCAAGTGACATTATCAGTCTCACAGTAATGTGAATGAGATTACACGTGATAATGTCAAACAGCAAACATTGAGGTACCCAATTCAATCTGGTATAACTTGATTTTGAGAAAAAATACACTTGAATCAAAACCTATGTCTAGACATTATAGCCAAAAGTCTTTTTTCTTTGATGTTTTTTTTAATCTTTTAAATTGTTTCAGAGTAGATTAAATTTACAATAATCATAACATCTATGTGAAATCCAGATTTGAAACTTAGTGCTATTGATGGCTACATCTAGTTTTTAACATTCTGGCTAACACAAATGCATTGACTGTATAACACTATCATATGAATTCTGGCAAAATATTGTTAAATTAGAATTTGTTTTGATTAACTGAAAAACTGGGAATAATAACAATGCTTTTGAAAAATTCTTATTTTCATAGAAATTCTAAAGCTTTAGTACTTTTGATACCCAAAACTCCAATATGTCGGCAAAATTTATAATCGAAGTGAAAGAATATGAAGACAAATGTTGATCAGAAGAAAAAAATATCATCAAAATGCTTCAAAGGAAAAACTGGTTCTTGTTATCTTGATCAATATGAGAGAATAATTTGGAGCTATTAGTACAGTTCACATTGTCAAGAGCTTTTAAGGCTCACATAAAGAATAACATATACTTCCTTTCTTGGGCTCATTCACAGTGACCAGTAACGATGAACTCAAATGTAGCCATAAAATTTGTTTCAACCTATGATTCACAAAGAAGATTTTTCTATATATGATACGATATTCATCCCAGAAGAATGTACAACTTTTTTTTTCCATGCTCTTGGATGCTGGGACAAGTGGAAAGGACAACAAAAGCTGTGATATTTTGAAAGGAGTCTTATAATATTGAAAGGTTACCATTTTTTTTTCCCTCCCTCCAGAAATGCCATATAAAATAATATGGACTTAAAATTCTACCCATACAAGTAAGACAAAATGTGATTTGCAGTTGAAATGTGATTTGCAGTTGCAGTTTAGGGCTACAAAGATGATTAGGGGACTGGAANGTTACCCCAAATAAAATATTAAAACCCAAACAATTTGTGTTAAATGCAACTAAAAATGAAATTCCTGTTTCAGTAGAAACTCCAGCATAAATTTAACTTCATTAGTGGTACTTCTGTAGTGTAGCAGACGTTACTATTTTTTTGTTGTCCTGTCTTACCTTTCAGTAAGCTGTTCTCCACAGAAGGCATATCCTGTTCATTCAGACATCAGATATAGGTACATAAATCAAAGAGATTTTGATAAGAAAGGACCAGATGAAAAAAAAAAAAAATGTATACACACTCCAAACTCCCCTCTGCACTGACAATTTTGAAGAATTTCTTGTAGAAAAACAGCAGTGTACACCAAAAATCTCTGCCTATCCACTGACTCATCAGCAGTTTTACTCTCAAATGTTAAATACCTTGAGGGAAAGCAAAAGCAGAACAAGGACAGAAATGCCATAAACCCTGAATAAAATGAGAATTGTTGTTAGCAGTGTTTTTCCCTCCATTCCCAGAACAGGGAATATTTTTAATCCTTTTTAAGGATGAACTCATGCAGATCTAATGATGCTGATTCACAGACACACTGAGGTAATGCACTTCAGATAAGAAAGACATTGCATCATTTCAACAGGTCTCACAATGTAAATATTAAAGGAAATTTCACCATGGCATCAGCTTTTACTGTAATCAAAGACTCCAAGGTATGATTACAGTTAAACAGGTCACACAGTGACAGAGACTTACTGAGGCAGTAAGATGGTCCTGATCTAAAGAATGTAAGGCAGGAGACACAAGCCATTTTTTTTACTGTATAATAGCACATAATGTTATATTATATCTTTAAAAAAATCAATTTAAGTTATGGTCCAGCCAACTGTTTCTGGTTAAGGGGACCAAAAACCTAACATGAGGACTGCACATATTTATATCAAAGTTAAACAGTGTGGAAAGAGGCTGTAAAATGAGATCTTTCCTCACAAGACAGCGTAAGTAGCAATTAACTGAAGTGTGCAAACAAAGTGCCTTGTTTAAAGACCTATGATTTTTTATGTGTTATGTTTCATATTGGGAAGGAAGCATGAAATCCCATGGTTCTGATGCTTATTTTTAAAAAACAAACTCAGGAAGAGAATATACCATGTAAACATGTGCCTCTTTCCTTGGGAGGGCAAAGATAGCTCCTGGAGGCATTGTCTGTTTATCTATTTTATAGAGTCCTGACCTGAACCTGACACAAGCTGCTTCCACCAAGGCCTGTGGTTCCTCCCCTCTCCCAGGGGACAATCGGGTGTGAAATGGAGACTTTTATCTATGTAGGGTACGCAGCTGTTGTGAAATATAAACACTGCTCCACCTAGAAGTTAGAAAAAGCAGCTTAAAACTTAAGATAGTGACATCTAGGTCAACCCTTCATCCCTGTGGGCATCCCTCTAGACCAGACTCACGCACGCTATGCTCCAGCATCCCTGCACTTGAGCTATGGCGGTTGATGAAGGTGACCCATAACCACCACTCAGACACAGGCACCACTGGTGGGCCAAGTCACAGGCTACTTGTTTGTAAAGCAAGGTCAGCATGACTCTTCTCAAACTTCACTTTCCCTTTATGGATTCTTTATTTTATCGCATTTATTATCTAAAACCATAAAGTTTTCAAACATTTGAGGAAAATCTCATAAAACTCAACTGGCTCACTGGCTAGAGAAGCGAGATCATCACTTGGCTGCTTGCTTGTTTCCCCCCACGCCCCCCTGAGATGTACCGTGGGGAAATCTTGAAGAACTACAGCCAAGATTTCCTGTCATATAATAGTCTTATTCTTCCTGAAAAGTCCTAAAATTTCTGTGGATTTTCAATGTGATGGGTGTACACACGCTCTTCACCACACGCTTTGCATCTGGTAGCCCGCATGCTCGTGGTGGTCATGCACTGTGGTCCTGTAGCAAGTCTGAGGCATTTTCAGCAGCGTTGGGCTTGCTCTGTAGGTTTATACAATGCCAAGTTGCATTTCATAGCTCAGTTGAGGGGACTGTATATTCCTATGGATTACAATCCCTTCGAAAACAGTGTACCTGAAAGGTTTAAACAGGGCATTCATGTAGATTCTAACTAGTTCAAATGTTTGTAGCATGTGGGGCTGCTCTGGAAAGACTTTTTTTTTTTCCAAATTTTTAACTTGCTGGCTTACTGCCATGATTCCTATACATGCAGCTCCAACATTTTGCTGGGCCAGCCCTTGCACTTGCTTGTACATTGAGGGTGAAGTCTGTGCTCTCCTTTCTCTCTTGGGTTTTGTGAGCTGTAGGATCTTGTGTCTCCTCTTCACTAAGTATTCTATACACTTCCTAGTGCTGCCCGGTGTATTGGGCAAGTGGTTTTGGCTATATGCTCTTCTGTCTCAGGAGCCCTTTCCCAGATTATCTAGAGCTGTGTTTTGTAGTGTAAGTAACTGTAATATGAGAATGATTGATTCCTTATTTTCGTGTTCTCCCATTGTCTGCAGGTAGAGGATTGCCCATCATACAGCTCTTCGTGGTGACTCTGCCTCCATATAGAGCCCAAACAGTTTCTGAGCACAGCAACACCAGGAATTCCTCCTTCTCACTAAAAAGGCTTGTCTCTACTAATTTTCTGAAACACTGAATTGTGTAAACAGGGCAGTGTTTTGATTATTTCTTTTTGCCTGTTCCTAGAGGAAATCCATACCTATGGAGAGAAGAGAAATTTTAATTTATTTTACTCAGAAAATGAAACACCATCTCTTTCAGATCTTTCCCCAAACCTTCCTTGTTCTATTCCCCCAAGAAAAGCTCTGTGTATCTGTTTCCAAACTTCATCTTGGTGATGGCTGTCTATAAGAAAAAACTGGCCTGCTTATTTAAGCTCTGTCATTGTATACGAAATGAAAGCTTTTATTGTATCACATTACATATATGGTGAGGTAGGAGTGAGAGTGCATAAAAGAAGTCCAGTATCTACATTTGTTCATTCATTGCATCACTGTATTTAGTTGCCTATTCACATGAAACAATAGTGCCTTTGTATAAATCTGACGTTTAAAATCTAGTCTACCGTGTAATTCTTATTCTGTGTTATTTTCCATTTTCTTAATGCTTGCTTTACACTTTGCAGAGATACGAAAGTGTCTTACCGTTTAACTTAACATCTGGTTGGGAGAGGCTTTGCCAGGGAAGAAGGGATAATAAAGTAGTGCAAAAAAAAGTGTGTATGGGTCTCACACATCGAGCTCTGGTAGAAGTTACATATCTGATGCCACTCAGCTTTATTTCTTACTAGTGTGCCGAGGAGTCTCTTTTGTGCACACCGAACCCTAGCAGTGTCACTGTATTTATCTAAGTGCACTTGTATGCCAAAGAATTACACTGTGGTATGTACTGGTGATAAAACCAGTTAGACTCTACATCTGAGCCTGGTTAGAAGTGATTTTGAAAGTTTCTCCTTTTTTCATTGGAAGAAAGTTTACCTAAGAATAAAAGTTTTGATGATAATTGAAATAGGTGTTTCCTATCAAATTACTCCATAACATAGACTTGCTAAATAAGAACCGTGGTCAAATGTTTGTGTGTGAAATTTTCCTAATGTAAAGGAACCTGAAGTAAAAAGTAAAGCTGCTTACAGTGTTCTCCTGCCTTCACTATATCTTTCATTATAAAGCATTTGCCTCTGATTGTCCCCAGTCTCGTCCTGCCTGCCTTCCTCTTACAAGTTTTAAAGCAAAAAAATAACTGCCTCGAGAGGGCTGCAGAGCCCAGGTAGTTAATCTGGCGGAGACTGTCCTCAGGGACATGTCTTCCAGTTTTTAAAGCTACTGCCAGATTGAATGGCCATCCCAAGCTGGCTCTTTTCTGCAGCATCATTGCGGACTTTCAGCTACCCCAATTAGTATCATTAAACGTGCAGAGCATGTCTGGACATACCGTCTGTTCAGCGCACATCCTGATATCTAGGTTGTCGCACGTACTCCAGTATCAGAAAACTTGTGTGCCGTAAATTTACTCCCAAATAATTACTTTTTTTTTCCCTTTTGTTTTTTTACAAAAATCAACCTTTTGCCTCTGAACGTTGCTTGCTAACCTTCAAACTCTAGCTGCTCTCTGATATCTTTTCTCTGAAAATCAGCTGTTGGCCTTCTGGGTCAAAAGCTGAGCTGGTGTAAATTGGTGGAGGTGGCTGGAGCTGAGACAGCAGCATTAGCCAGACCTCCCTCATGAAGGCAGAGACGTTCACCCATGACACAAGCCCAGCACTCAGGCAGGGGTACGCCGTGGAACGGCATCTCCTTCTTTATGCATTTTCCCTATCCACTTGCTTTTATTGGAGCACTATGTAACTACATAGATAGATTGGTACCTTAAGCTTTAGAAGAAAAACAAAGCTCCCATATATTTATATAAAACACAAGTTTGAGTATTCACAGAAGAAGAAAAGTGTCCAAAAGAGCGTTCAAGTGAATTGGTGAGATGTGCATACACACACACATTCACACACAGGATGCCCAAATCAGTAAATTAGGTTTATGCACAATTTCATGTGTCTCAATTTGCCATACCTCCATGTAAACTGAATGTGAGTAAATATGTGACATAGGACTTCATATTGATATTAAAGGATTCTGATAAGCTAAAAAAAAAAAAAAAAAAAGTTTTACTTTTCTGTATTATAGACAATTATCTCTTCTGTATTGTAGGAAATTATAGACCCATCGGCCTTACTTCAGCCCCTGGGAAAGTTATGGAATGAATCCTCCTGGGGGCTATCACAAGTCAAATGCAGCATATGACTGGGAAAAGCCAGCATGGACTCGGGAAGAGTAAATCGTGCCTGATAAACCTGATCGCCTCCTACGACAAACTAACCTGCTTGGTTGATGCAGGGCCAGTGATGGACATCGTCTACCTGGATTTCTCCAAGGCCTTCAACACAATTCCCCACAGCCTCCTCCTAGAGAAACTGATGTCTCATGGTCTAGACAAGCAGTCTGTGTGATGGTTGGGGAACTGGCTGACAGTGGTGGTGTTGCTACCAGAGGGTGGTGGCAAATAACTCCTTTTCAAACTGGCAACCTGTCACAAGTGGGGTCCCCAGGGATCAATATTGGGCCAAATGTTGTTTAATATCTTCATAAGCAATCTGGATGATCAGATCAAGTGTACCCTGATGAAGTTTGCTGATGACACCAAACTGAGTGGGGAAGCGGATGTTTCAGAAGGGAGAGCCACACTGCAGGAAGACCTGGAAAGGCTGGAAAGTTGGATAGCAAGAACCTTATGACATTCAGCAAGAACAAGTGTAAATTCTTGCACCTGGGAAAATATAATCAGCATAAACAGGGATCCGCCTGGCTGGGGAGCAGCTTTGTGGTAGCGGACCTGGGGTTCCTGATGGACAACAAGCTCAATATGAGCCAACAATGTTCTGCTGTGGCAAAGAAAGCCAACAGACTGCTGGGTTGCATCAACAAGGGCATCACCAGTAGAGATAAAGAAGGCATTACTCAACTCTACTCAGTGCTTTTCAATATACCCCTGGAATACTGTCTTCAGTTGTGGTCCCTGCTACACAAAAAAAGATGTGGACAGGCTGGAGAGGGTCCAGAGAAGGGCCACAAAGGTGATCAAAAGACTGGGAAGCCTGTCGTATGAGGAAAGGCTGAGAGAACTGGGTTTGTTCGGCTTTGAGAGAAGGCGGCTTAGGGGAGACCTTATCACCACATTTCAGTATTTCAGTGGCTACAAGGAAGATGGAGTCTCCCTTTTTACAAGGAGTCACATGGAAAAGGCGAGGGGTGATGGGTACAAGCTATTCCAGAGAAGATTCTGATTGGACACAAGAGAAAAATTTTTCACAATGAGAACAATCATCCACTGGAATAATCTCCCCGGGGAAGTGATGGATTCCCCATCAAAGTGATCCCCATGGCTTTTAAGATTCAGCTGGACAGAGCAATGGGCCATCTTGTCTAGACTGTGCTTTTACCAAGAAATGTTGGACCAGATGACCCTTGAGGTCCCTTCCAACCTGGTATTCTATGATTCTATGTACTGCTGTGAATGCTAAACTGTGGGAGAGTGGGACTGCGGGTTTTCAGGGAACAGTGGGATCAAGGATTAAATGCTACTGGGGCAGAGACTGACAGCCCTGAGGTCAGCTGAAGTGGGGTCCTGGGGCCATGGGCAGGGTGGGGGAAAGATGCTCATGGCTAGTTAGGCTTCTTGGTTCCTTCAGGACCCTGAGGCACATGTTTTTGAGCAAATATCCAGGCAAAAAAAAGGCTCTTAGCAGCAGTTCGAATGATACCAGTAAATACTTTGTTTTTAAATTACCCTTCAAAATGCATGGGGAGGGTGAGTTTTTCAGGTGACCATCCTAAATGTCTTGCAGACACACACGCACAAAGGAAGACAATTTTAATTATATTTTTGTGGGAGTCCTGCTGTCAGTGTAATCATAAACTCTGATGTTTCTCATCAGCTGAGCTCTAGTTAGAAATGAAACATCTCAGTGTGACAGCAAAAAGATTTCATGAGCACACCAGTCAGCCCCTGGTAGTGAGCAAGCTGGTACAGTGGATTATAAAAATGCTCTCACTACACAGGCGTTCAATTCTTGTGATTAAATGCATTTCACAGTGAAGGGAAACATATCATCTGGCTCCACTGGTTGTGACAAAATGGGTGAATTTAAGCAAAACAGGAGGGCTTACATACTAAGACTGAGGTAGTGTCTTTAAGCAAACCTGCAATTACTACTACACTAACTGTCACGGCCTCTCAGAAATGTAAACAATATTTTGCTCAAACCTTGAGATTCCAAGACTACCCGTGTCTTGTATTACCCTACACAGATCTTCAGCTCCTATGTCTTTGTCACAAAATAAATAAAATGTTGCTTTCCTCCCCCCCATATTTCTTTAAAAAGCCTGCAAAGTTTAAGAATTTAGTATGTTATATTTTGACTCCCTAAAATGTTAACAATTTGGCTGTCATCACATTCAGGTGGACAGGAGCAAGATGAGAAGTGCATCCTTTCTTCTGCCTCCTTGCGGTGCCTGAAGATCCACAGCCCAGGAGATCAGAGAGCACAGAGTTGAACCTCAACCCCCACACTCACGCACCAGTGAGATTTCCCAGCCTGCAGCCACGCCATTACTGGTAGTCCGTACAACAACAGGAGGAAGACCACAAAACGATTGCAAAATCCTCTCCGATGTACATTTATTTGGACTTTCTTACTCCTGTAAGAAGGTGCATGAATAACATAGGAAAAATATAACTGTAACCCAAAATTTACAGCTGTCCCTTTTTTGTAAATTGCAAGAGAAAAATTATCCAGTCTGCAACCTGCAAATTGGTCATTTTAAAGTTGTTTTATCAAGGAAATTGTTAATCCTTGATTAAGGGGAGGTGGAGAAATAACTGGTGATTCTTTGATTAAAAAGGTCAAGAGACACTATTTTAAATCTGACAGGGTTAAAGTTTCCAAGGAAATACTTATAGCTTATTTCCAGATACAGAGTTTGTCAATAACACCTGGCACAATTTGGCATAAAAACAAAGCGACAATAACTCAGAAGTCTCTTCCCCAGGTTTTCCTGCTGATGACAATGTTATGTTTCAGAAACTTGAAATACTTTTTTTATATTCAGATTCTTCTCTGGGAGAGTAAGCTATGCTAAGGAAAAATTTACTCCTGATAATTATTTAACAGAGATAACAGAAGCATTTCCTTGAAAAACTTCTACTTAGTCTAAATAAAGGCTGCAAAAAATAGGGTCTAAATTTAGTGCTTTCCTTGCTGTTAATATTAGGAACAGCATTCTACACACTTCTTTATTCCTTGAGGTATACTGTTTGATCATAAATCAAGTACTTGGCCCAAGTATTTATTCCAAGCCTAATCATTTTCCTTGCCATACTGTTGTACTGTTTTGGAAGTTAGTCTACCCTATTATAATTACTTCTTTAAAACACTTGTTGAAAAAAGGTTCTGAAAATATTATCTTATTTCTTACGGAACATTTTCAAACAGAAGAAGGCACTTAGTTCCCTGTGCCCATGCTAGTACTCTTTTATTTCTTATTTTTCTCTATAGGTTTTAATTTAAAACATGCACTATTATTTTTATTGGCTCACTGTGCTATACCCAACTGCGACATCCTTCTCCAAAATGCCCACACAATAAAAGCTACTCAACCATAAAAAATTTAATTTAAGTAATGTAAGGTTGACATTAACATTAGATTTAAGGGTTTGGCTTAAATTTATAAACACAAGGAAATTTCAGGCACTGTAAATTAAAGTTGAAAAAGGTTCATTCATTCTTTCATTGAGAAAGATTATAATTATATCAGTATATTTATTTATCCCATCAGTCCCTAGCTCTGAATTTTCTTCCTTGCTCTGAGTCAAACACTCAATGTTGTCAAGAGAATTTTGTGTGAATGAATCATTTTTGGGAAGTACAGTTAAAAAAAAAAATTTTTTTTTACTTCAAAAAATTCTGAAAGTCCCCTGACATACTTTAGTAACCAAAGAATAATTGAAATCTGCTACACTATCAGGATTGGAGTGTGCTTAAAGACAGCTTTATTGACACGACAGGATCTTTACCTGTGAGAATAAACGCCCAAGGGAGGATGTGAGCAACTTCCTTGGCTCCAGCTGGAAGACAGGTTGCAGAATCAGGCCTCTAAGTGGGTGCAGCCTCTCATGCCCAGGCTTTCCTGGGACATTTCAGTTCACAAATCGTTACTGGATCCTTCTAGGGAGGAACTGCAGTCTCATGGGTCAATACAGGACAGCAGTGGCTCTTTTCAAGGTAAAAAGCTGCATAGAAGGTGAGGGACTGTTTGTACTTCTACAGATAGATGAACTGATGAATAGAGAGATAGAGAGACAGAGAGACAGAGAGATAGATAGATAGATAGAGAGAGAGAGAGAGAGAGAGAGAGAGAGAGAGAGAGAGAGATAAAAAGTGAGTAGTCAATGCTCCTGAATAACCTGTATATTTATTTGTTTTAAAAGCCTGCTGAAATATTCACTTCCTTCACAACCACTGGAAATTAAATTTCATTATAACATATGCATGCTATACAACTTGTCCATCAACAAAACAAACAAAAACACCGACAGTTTGGAGGGAGGAAGAGTGGTCTTAATGAAGCAGTTAGATCTAAAATAATTTCCTTGAAACGTTATTGAAGTATCAGGTTTTATTCTGGGAGAACGTTGCCCGCTTTGAAATCACAGGTCTAGTGAATCTGTAATGGCAGGGATGACAGACACACAGCGCTCCCTATGCAGAAACCATGGTGATGGTCACCTTATACATATGAATAAGTAAATAAACTATATTATGGTAACAACAGCTAGACTTCCAAAATATAAGGGTGAAACAGAATATAATAATATAATAATTGAGAATATAATAATCGAGATTTTGGAAAAGTAAGGATTTTTTATTAGATGTATGATTATGAGGAATCAGAAGCTTTGAGGCTTTAAATCTTTTAAAGCTTTGAGGGCTAGAGACCTAAATGGAGAAAAATGATGCCGTTGTGGCTATAATAATTAAAAGTAACCAAAAGAACAAATGAGTAATACTATGTAGATCAGCATCTTTTTGTTGTAGAACAAAATACTCATGTACTTACACTAAACAGATTTAAGCTTTATAAATGCTTATTATGGCCCAATTCTTCTAGAAATAGCTACATTTTTACTATTATTTTATTTAAAAAAAAAAAGTAAATGAGCTCTCAGCGGTTCCTAGGACTTCCTACAGTATCCCAGACTAGAAAGAGAAATTGCAGAGGTAAGGCAGAAAAGGAGTCTGGCAGGTAAAAAGTACCTAATGGATGTTGATTTTTCATATCCGTTTGGTTTGATTTTTGTTCTGGCACTGAACGTTCTCCAGCTCTGACCTTTAGCGAAGCTGACGTTCTCTCTCTCAGACACAAACAAACCACGGTATGGCGACCTGAACCTGGATGCTTTTACCAGTGCCTGAACTGCGGCCGAACAGCACGTCGCATCATGGTTTCAAGGCACTGGAGGAGACGCAAACTAGAAGAAATCCCCAGGAAGGATTTGCCACACGGGTTTCACCTGTCCCTATCTGTGCTGTCGGGGCGGGAGAGGGGCCGGAGGGTGCCCTATCACCCTGCTTCAGCCGGCGGGAGCGCTCCCCCCTCCATCCCCACCACCCCCGGGTGAAAAGGGGGTGCCACACTGCGTAAATTCGGTCAGATTGCCAATGTACCCATCCGCATTCTCCGTCTCGGTGCAATGCTCCATGACAACAAGGTGAGACGGCAGAGGTTACCCGAACAGCTGCTTCCTAAGCCAGAAATTCCAGGCATTGAAAACCATCTGTCTATACATTCACAAATGTATATAAGGGCAATCTATCAGGCTGCGGCACTGCAGCTGCCACTCCATCAGGCCTGCTTCCTTTCTCCAGGCTGAACAATAAGAGCTAGTTCTTCACTTTGTGTCACACAGAATGGCTGATTTGATTAAGTCCCCAACTCTCATTATGCTAGGTAGGGGTGTAGAATTTCAATGATAATCCATAATGCATGACCAGTTTGTCGCCATGGCAACATAAATTCAAGGTTACTAGCTCAGACGCATAATTGGGTGTGCATTGAGTGCTGAAGAAGGGCTGTTAAAATTCTTGTCATAGAAGAGTAGCATCCATCATACTGTCTGAAATTGCAAAGTACTCATAATCAGAAAGAAAAATCCTTGGAGAAAAATGTTAATAAAATAACGATTACATCTAATATAATTGTTTAAGTTTAAAAAACCAAAGTGGTTAAAGTATTTTAGCTAATAAGAATGGAAAAGGCAACTCATTAAATGCAGAAGACTTTAGTTGAACATTCCCCACCCCCCAATATTTGCATTGTAAGATGGACCCAAAGCAGTTCAGCTCTGAATCTGACTGATTAGCTCAGGATCTAATCCATATGATACAGTAAAAGATGACGCTTCGCACGCAGACGGCACATTCTTATAAGCATCGTTTGTCCAGTTTGATCTTTTGTGGGTAAACATTACCCTCAAAATTAGCTGCACTAAGGATAAGAGGACTTTTGCACGCTGATTTTTTAATTTTTTAGATGTTGCCCTGAATTATTGCACTATACAGCAGCCATTTTAACTACCCAAGATGAAATAGGTAAGGTCAAATTGAACAGATGGAAACAAGACATTTAAAATCAGACTGAGACAAGCTCTAGCATGTATATTGTAGGGAGTGATCTTACTCCAGCAGATGGATGAAATAGATGACCTAGAAAGGCTATTCTTGTCTTTTTTTTTTTAGTTTTTTTTTTCTCTCTCATTTCTATGCATTTGTGACTGCAACGTACCTAAAACCTGGCAATCAGTATATTGTTTTATGTGGGGAGGGGCCTGTTTTTTTCTTTTTAGGAAATATTCTATTATACATCTCTTCTCTTTTCCTCTAATACTGGCAAGATAGATGTGACGTTTGCATTACTTGTTCCCAAACAAATCTTGTTTTGATGACCATCTTTGCTAGCAAGGAAGAATAGGCAAATGAGATTTTACATGAGCACTACCAAGATGTCAGGGACTTAAACCTAGCATGTCATTACATGGAGGAAGATCATTACTAAATTAATATTTTCCTTATTTCAACCCCATTTTCCTTGAAATTGTCTGACTTATATGTATCTGTTTTATAGCCTTGGTGAATTCTAGCTGAGATACTTCAGCATATGGTTTTATTTATTATGATTTCTAGTAGAATTTGACATTATTTCGATGTATGTTTCTGTAACAATATTAGGAAGGCTTCTTCAAAGGAATGAAACCTCCATTTACGCCTTTAGAGTCAAATCTGCCCCTTGCTTCTGGGACTGAGCTTTTATCTAATTCTGTTGGAGATGCTCATGATTTGTTGGGTGAATTGCTTAAAAATAACAATAGAAAATTCCCATTACATGGAATTGGAAAGGCTCAGTAAAGAAAACATTATTCCAGCATGAATTTTCTGCAAAGATTAAACTAATCTGTTTGGGATTTCCAGATTTCAGGTTGCACTGTCTTCTAATCTGCTCTGCATTTACATTTTGAAAACAGAAATTGTAGGGAACTTAGTGTAAACATAATTAAAACTATAAAATTATATGAATTTTAAAAGAACATTTCAAAGGGCATTTGGTGCTCACTGTTTTTTATCCTTTTGCAGGTTTATTTCTGACACTATTATATTTTGAGAAATGACAATTTTTATTAACAAAATAGCATTATTTTTATGAGGTTAGAAAATATAGGCACTAACTAGTAATTTTCAAAAATTCATTTTTGCGCCTTCTTTTCTGAAGAGTGAGTCTAAGTCATGCTGTCTTGTCACCATTTTAAAATTGTTCAGATCTGCAGCTAATTTCCATTACAGAAAAATGTGCTGATCATAAGCCTATAAACACCTTGTAGGCAGTAGGATTTTTCACATGAGTGAGAAACGGCAATATCAGATCCTACAGTAATGGAGGCTATGGTCGTGTTATACTGGATTCATTTTGTCTGTGTGTAAGAACTGTTTTTATACATAAAACCACATATTACTGTTCAATATCAAGATAGGACTGTATGTTCAATGATGTGTTTTATTTCAACACAGCCTGGCTTAATATGAAGCTTGCAAATATCGCATCTGGAGGTGTATTCTCCTCTTGATGTGCACATGTAATTCCAATTAACATTAAGAATGTTAATGAGAATATGCCCCTCTAGGGGCTGGAGAGGGGGAGGTGAGGGAGCAGGTTTGTAGTTCTGATTTAAATAACAAGTGACTTTTGTGGAGAATACCAGCATGTGGTCTCATGCACTTATATTGTGGAAAGGCAGTGGCTCTGAATGAGAGCACAGGATTTATACATTGATGCTCAGTGATGCTTAGCCAAGTGAACCCGTTGTTGGGGGCAAATATTAAATCCCAATGTGCCTTCTCCAGGGAGGAGTATTTTTTAAAATGTTTAGTTCTGTATTTGTGCACAGGCCCAAAAGACTCCACTGTGAGAAGATGGGCTGTGTTTTGTGATTTATTATTTTTTTAAAGACTAGCCTAGTTTGAAGGAGTGAACCGTTTAATTACTTCTTGTTTCTCAAGTATGCAGAATGTATGGAATAGCTTCCAAGGCCTTAAGAAGCAATGTGCTCCTATGCTTTGATTAATTTACTTGATGTTCTTTTAGTATTCCAAGGAAGAATTACCTTTAATATCAGACTTCAAAACAACAAAAATATCCAATTAAAAATGGCTATTAAATCATTATCTTTTCTTTGAAAGTGTGATGTCATTGGTGCTATTTTGAGGAATCCTGTTTAAGCAGAGTAAGAATAACTATAGCATTCCATTTCTGAAAACAGAAGGTAACAGATTGTGAAGTGGTTTTAAGGCAAGAAGGTATGCAATATGTATCTTATAATTGCAAGAAAATGTGGCTAATAGATTAAACGGAATTACCATTTCATTTTAAAGAATTAAAACAGAGCCAGTGTTTATGTGTGGTTATATTTTCCCATGTTATTTAGACAGAAAATAAAACGATAATACAGCAAACAAGGATAACATACAAAATGGTTATGAAAAAAATAGAAAAAAGAAAGACAAAATCCTTTACTATACTAAGAATTTTTATTTTTTTTTTCCTGGTAATGGTTATTGCAAAACGTAAAATTGACCAAGAAATAAAAAAAAATATATTACTGTTTGATGCCCCATCCAACTCTTTTGTTGTCAGTGACAGAAAAAGATATACCAAACAATATAACTTATCTGTTTTGTCAAATTTTTTTCCACATAAACTTTCTGCATGCCTTTTCAATTTGCACATAGAGAAGTGCTGTTCATTTCATTGATCTGACATGTCACATTTCATTGTGTTGATTTCAATGCAAGTGCTATCACAGGATGTGCACCATACAGCCAGCAGGATACATTAAAAATGTAAAGTGAAAATGTGTGTTTTGTAGATTTCTTTCACCGTGACATTTTTTAAGTTAAACAGTAGAAAAGCTGTTATTTGAATAGCTATCTTGTACACTTTATCTGTTGGATTTAGTATTCATAAAATGTGTATTTTGTAAGTACACAGTGGTATATTTGAAATGATAAAATACCATGCACCCCGACGTTTTAGCTTATTCAGGGCCTGATCATGCAATCTTGGTTACTTGGGTAACTCGAGGCTTTTAATAAGACTATTATGGACAATAAGAAATGTCCCTGTGTTTAGGGAATGTAATCTAAGATTTAAATTTGTCCTTCTCCCACCTCAAGTAATTCTGTATGAAATCTGGGGGGGGGGAGTTATGAAAAAGTTATTATGCACAGACCGATGTCAATGCTCATTCAGTCCCATCTCTCAGCATGAAAAATCTACATGTATACAAGATAAGAAGAGGTGGGAACAGTAAGAAGGCATGATGGGAAAACCAGGACTATTATTAGCAGATGCAGGTGAGGGAATCTGTTTAGGAAAAGCAAGGCAAGGCTAGAGCAATTTTTTTTATCAGAGGTTTTCATCCCATTAATCTATTTCTTCGGGTTTGAAAAAGAGGAAAGTGTTCAGCTGCAATACCTCCATGCATTTATTTCATGGCAGCTGGGGAAGGAGCTTTAAAGAAAAGATCAGTCATTAAATCAGATGAACAGAATAAAGAAAACAAAATCAAATTAAACTGATTAAAGGGCGTGTGGGAAGGGGGGGAATGACACACGACCAAAACACCAAGTCTAATAATTGATTAAATGTTAAAGCTTTGTCCACCCCATATTGAGAGGGCACACACTTGAGCAGCAAGAACCAGGAAACAGACTGCTCCCAGTTTTCATAGTGCAAATCCAAGGAAATTTCATTAGAGTCTACAGAGTCATTACAGAAAAGATCAGAACTTGTCTGTCTGGTTCTATCAGCCACATTAACTTAATTTCATTAGACATAAAAAATATTAATAACGTATCTCCATAGAGAAACAGAAACAGAAACATCCTCAGAAAAGAAGCACTTCTGAAAAATATTTTTAAAATCAAAACAAATGACAAGTTTTTTATTAAAATAAATATGAGTAGTTCTTTCTTCTAATGCCAATTTGTGATAATAAACACGCACAAACACACACAAGTTAGTTTCCCATGACATTTCAGAGGCTACAGCAAAAGATATGGTAAAATATTAGGGGAATAAATATGGTAACATGCAGGCAAAATGACACCAGTATTTTCTTTTGTTCAAAACCACAGTGCTGAAGACGACAAATTTTTGTCAAATCAGCTTCAGTCAGAATTTGCAAAAGATAACAAGAAGAAGGTGTTGTGGTACCTTTACAAACTACATGTTCTTTTGGACTGAATATAAGAAAACAGACCTGTAGATCTCACAATGCTTCTGCTCTTGGCTTGCCTCAGACTTGCCTCTTAGCATAGCACTTTACCGGAACTATTTCATTGTTTCACAATGTTCACTAATGAAGAAGCAACTGCTAAATGAGAAAAAGGCATGACAAGGATGAAATTCTCTGACCTGTGGTCTGCAGAAGGTCGTGTTGGCTGGTCATAATCTTTTAAAACAGTAAATGTAATAAACATTCTTTAGGTGTTTCAAGGATCAGTGGCAATGTGTTTTCTAAAAATTTACAGTGGTACCTTGTATGCTGAGAAATGATCACAACTCCTCATAATATTGAACTTGTCTTGAGGTGACTGAAATGGGTCACTAAGTTAAATACTACGTCCACAGAAGGACTGAAAAAAAATCAGAATAATGGTTTCATCTCTTAAAGACAGCACTAGTAGCCTATCTTTACTGTTTGGAGGGTCAGGGAGGGAGAGAAGTATCTTCTTGTTTTGTTTAATCCTTTCAAAGTGTTTTCTAAGTGTGAAATCAATGGCATATTCACCAAAAACAGCAGTGGTATTGCAATAGTTCCATATTTGATCCCTCCACTTTCCTTTGCTGTCGCTAGAGGTAGTGTTCAGGGAAAGAAAGCCGAGCCTAAAATAGATTTTCTATCAAAACTGCTTTCCTATCAGTTCAACTGCTTCAGTTATAAATGTGATTTATTTTTAAACATTATGCACAGACCATTTGAACCTTCGGTGTAGGTAGAATCACACCATTATATGCGTGATAATACCAGTATAACTTGTTCATTTCCCTTTCTGTGCTGGAATCAACTACCCTGATATAATCACTTTATATCACTATAGTTGGGTTTGAAAAGGGGAAGATGGGATGTGACCTGCAATTTTACTACTTTAAATGAACCTGCATATTTAAAGCAATACAAACTCTGTGTTTAAACAGCGCTTCAGGCCTTGGAGAATTATGAATATGAGTCATTTACTGTGTCTTTTGTGCAAATTGTTCCAAGAACAAACCCCAGTCCTTGCCCAAACCCCTAATTAATGAAAACTAGCTAACCCTGATTATCATGTAGGGCACAGCAAGTGTGTTGAAGGGATTCTACTCGGATTTTAGCTCATGTGATTGAGCACCTATAACCTTGTTTTCCCTTTGCCGAGCTCAAGCAAAGGTGTTTCATCATAATGGGAATTATTCCCAAGTCAATTTTCACAAGTTTTTGCTCTGTCCCCTTTCAAACCGTATGATCACAGTTAGTTTTAACAATGAGGAAAAAGATACTGTGGTTTACTGTGAGTATGTTTTATCTCCTGACTTAAGTCGCTGAAAATATTTTGCTCTGCCCTTACAAAAATCAAGTGCTGTTTTGCAGAGAACAAGTGGGGAGATGTTACACTGAGGAGGCAGATGTTTTAAAAGTTTTGCACATGACAGAATACAATTAAAATGAAATAAAAATAATAACAACACAGCATTTGAATAATAATAATACATATCCCAAAGCACTCGACAAGTAGGTCAATATCATTATAAGCATTCAATTGTTGCTTACTTTAACGGGAATCATTTAAGAAATTCCTTACATTCAGAGACATCCCCTCTCCTGTTGGAGTTGCACACTATGAAGTACTGGTTTCACTCACATGTCTCCAAAGAGAAAGGCCCCGAACTGGGACTGAGCCTCCCTGCTCTGCTGGAGGACCAGAACGCTTTTGGGGGTGCACTCTGATGTGAAGATACTGCGATGTATTGCCCCAGTCCATGGACACCGTGGTCCCTCTCTGCTGCCAGCTGCTCTTCCCCAGGTTTTGGGCTTCACTGCCTCTGCTTTGTCTGCATCCCTGCTTTGTTCTTGGTTCCTCTCTGGCTGTTCTTCCCTTCAGCCTTTCAGCTCCAAGGTTCTCGAGCACAGAATATAACTCTTAGGCTTTCTCAGAATATAAATGTCAACACACCTTGCCTTTAGGAAGACTTGGCATTAGCATGATGTGTGGTTGCTCTGTCACGTGTAAGCTCTTTGGGGCAGGAAACAAAACTTTTGCATTGCCATTACCCAACGTGGAACCATTATCCACTTCAGAACTTTAAAGCATCATTAAAAAGTAAGAACATATTTATGACATTGTTTATGCTTGTGTGCTCCTGTGACTAAGCTTAGAGCGCTTTGCCATTGGATTTGTAAAAAATTCTTTGTTTCCAGCTCTGGCATTTGCTATCCCAAAAAGCTTATCCCAAAATCTTCATGTCTGCCTCCCTCTTCTTCTCTGGTTGCCACTATGCTACTTGGGGCTAGGACAGGTTTTAATTTGACTAGCAAAGAACATTAAGCTTTATAAAGGTATGAGCAGAAGACCTCCAAGGGCAATGCTGGCCTGGTATGTAATGAACAAATGTGTGTTAGTTTGGTGGATGTCTGATGTCCTTGTTACTAAAGCAATGTTTACATTCACAGCAGCTGGAATAATGCAGGGTTAAGAGTTTGATGTGTAAACTTCCCTCAGTTTGTCCTTTTCCCTTCACATCATCAGTTGCCTACCTCAATTTTAAAAGCATCCTGTTCAACAGACTAAGTACAGTATAAAGCATGAAACCTGACTTATATCTACTTTTAGCAATAAAAAAAATTCACAAGGAATTTTTGAAAACATAAAAGCAATGAAGATGTGTCCCAACAAACCTAAAATTGGATAACCGCATATATTTGACTAAAGGACAGTATACCAGGTACTTACTAGATAAAAAACAGTACACCAGGTGCTTTCCATTGCAAATTTTATTCTTTTTCTTTTTACAACTCCTGAATATCTTTTCTGTCCATTCACGCAGCTGAAAGTATTATACAAAATCATGCATTATTTAGCCTGCCTTTTTCATCATAGAATCATGGCGCTCCTCTTTCTGAATTTCTCCCACTTCTTGTTTATTGGATCAAGCATAAAGGAGGTTGAATTCCTTGTTCATTTTCTATTGTGTCCCTATCTAATCTCGAGGCTTTTTCATATTTACGGTTCATTCCACTTGGCCTGTGACACCAACCTCACTCCTTGCTATATTTTGAAAAATAACTTTTGTGATTTTTCTGGTGTTTCCCATTCATATTTGAGATTTGTATTCTTAAAGCTCATTTCTTGGATTGCTTTCTTCTAATGCCCTAAAAAACCAAACATACTTGGGCAAAAGACAGCTTCCTGGTATTTTGAAACCACTACCTAATATGATATTGGGTTTTTTATATTTTTTCCCTCCATACAGTTGTGTTATCTCTGGTATTAAGCTTACCTTGTGAGCTTACCCAGAGAGGAACCTTCATTAACTTTATATCTGTACAGCAACTAGTACTACCAGGCACTGATTCAAGCCTGAGACTTTTCAAGTCTGTAATGACAACAAAAGTAGCAAAACCAACACCATTGTAGATATATGTTGCTCAAATAAATTTTTTCATATGGGAAGTCCACATTTTTTGCTGTATGCACAGGATCCTGACTGAAAGTGTATCCTTTCTCTGTAAACTGTGATTGCACCCTCTCCCTTTCCTCTCCTTTTGAAATCATGCATTGCTTCTCTCCATCATCACTACTCCTGACCAGGTTTTTTTATGTTCTACTAATAGTACTGGTCACACTTGCATCCAGCCACTGCTCTGACAAACAGGTAACTTTATGCCTTCCTCATGTACCTGTACCTTTCTTATTCTTTATTTTCTAGATTTAAAGACTGTTCTCTTCTTTGTAACTTCCCTCTTTGAAAACAGGTTTGTTTGTACTGCGACAGTCTGAACAGAATTAACCAAAACATCCATACGGAAGGGAAGGGAAGGGAAGGGAGAAAGTTGAGAAAGATGAACCTCAGCATAATAAAATTACCTGTTTTCCAGGAACATACACCCCTTGGTGAGTTATATTTTCCTAGTGATAACTTTTTCCCTTCAAGCTGATGGTATCTTCACCCAAAATTTGGAAGGAACAAATCAGACATTTGAATTGAGATGTAACAAATACATGGACAGGGAACTGCTGGAGTGAGTACAGCAAAGGGCAACTAAGGGATTGGAGCATCTCCCTTATGAGGAAAGGCTGAAGGAGCTGGGACTCTTTAGCCTGGAGAAGAGAAGGCTGAGGGGAGACCTTATTATGGTATACAAGTATCTAAAGGGTGGGTTGAAGGAGGATGGAGCCAGACTCTTTTCAATGGTTCTCAGTGACAGGACAAGGGGCAATGGGCACACACTGGAACACAGGAAGTTCCATTCAAATACGTGGAAAAACTTTACGGTGAGGGTGACAGAGCACTGGAACAGGCTGCCCAGGGAGGTTGTGGAGTCTCCTTCTATGGAGACTTTCAAGACCCGCCTGGATGCAGTCCTGAGTAATGTGCTCTGGGCAATCCTGTTTTGGCAGGGGAGCTGGACTAGATGATCTCTAGAGGTCCCTTCCAGCTCTGAAGATTCCATGATTCCGTGATTATTCCGTGATAAAACCTAGTATCAGAAATGACAACCCATCTTTTGTGATACATTTTTCACTGACAAAACTGAAGGGGAAAAAAAAGGATAAAAACCCCCAAACTTGTTAGTAACAAGCTCAAAAACCTCTCTAAGGAAATGGAAATGTTATTTGAATGTTACAAGTCAACACTGCATTGTTGACAGAGCCTTTCTTGCCAAGCATTCACTTGCATTTATTATGTTTTTACAAATACTGAACAAACCACCCGAGATCATATTGGGTCTTAGAGCATAAGGTTATCATTAATAGCAGGGAATTAACAATGTGATAAAACATTGCAAAACTGCTGAAACCAACTCATGACCCGAGTGTGCTCTGGGTTCAATAAAAACATTGAATTCTTCACGTGGTCAGGCTCTTAATAGCCACATGCTGTTAATAACAACAAGAAACTGTGGCTGAAGAAATTGTTTGATAAAGAGATTTCTTTGGCTGTAAGATGCAGGAAAAACATCACTGAAGCCTTCTACATACACTGACAGAGCACAAGAGAGCTCTGACCCAGGTAATAGCTGTCTCTTCTATATTTGGAATATTAAATATTACAAAGTATGGCCCACCAACTACTTTCTTGCCCCAGAAATTTTCGTGTCAAAAATGCAGTCAGGATCTTTGGTTTTGTATTTTAAACTACTGTAATTTTGTTTTTCTCAGGCAGCACTTGGGAATCAGAGAATCACAGACGAGTTGAGATTGGAAGGGACCTCTGGAGGTTGTCTAACAGGATCAGCTAGGGTAGGTTTCTTAGGATGATGTCCAGTTTCACTTTGAATAGCTACAAGGATGGACACACCACACTATCTCTGGGCACCCTGTTCTTGTGTTCAGAAAGATTATAAAAAAATAAAAAAATGAAATTATTATCTCTGCTTCAAAAAGAAATACGTATGCCACAACTAGAGCTTCAGTCTGAACTATGAAGGGTAAGAGGCAGATAATATGTCCTCCCTGAAGCTGAAATTCACTTTGCAACTCGTTTACCCATACTAATCAGTTAATAGATTGCAGAAATGATGTGTTGATTTTCCCTCTTTTTAATTTAGTCATTTCTGTTAGCTGCCAAAATTAATTAAATAAAGCACAGCTCTGAGAGCTGACATACTAATCAAAAATTGCAGGTGCTTTCTCTCACACATCATGTCAGGAACCCAGTTTCTGCATCCTTTGTGGTCTGGGAAAGTGACTGTGCAACTTTTGTTCCCAGAGGAGTCCCATCTTCCTTGGGAGATATCTAAGTGTTGCCTGGGAAGCTAGACAATGCCAGTGGAAGAGGGTGAAGAGGCTCTCACCATACCTTGGAAGTTGCATTAGGCCCAGACAGGCACCTGGCAGGTCAATGGGACACCGTGGAGTTGCATCACCTGCAAACAGCTTCCTTGGGGCCACCCTGCAAGAGAGAAGTGTGTACCTCTCCTCCAATGCCACCATGAACTCTGTTGGCCCCCGGGATTTTTGGCAATTAGATAAAAACACAGGGATTCACAAGGTCTGTGGATTCTGTATTGTTTTGGTTTGGCTTTTTTTTCCAACTGAAGGTATTTAAATGAAATTATGCTAAATCACAATTCAGGGAAGCCATTTCCAGATGAAGTTTCAAAGAATTTGTTGTTTGAAAGATGGGTAGACGCGGTACTGAGGGACATGGTTTAGATTAGTAGTGTTTTTTGTCAGAGTCAGATTGATGGTTGGACTAGATGATCTGAAAGGTCCCTTCCAACCTAGGCGATTCTATGACTTTATGATTCTATGAACCAAAAAGACCCAAAACAACCAAACCCCAACAAGAAACGCCTAGCTGTAATTAAAGTTCTTAGTGACAGGCAGAGATCATTAAGATGATTTTAATCTTACCTATTTTTTTCCAAAGGCTTTGTTACAACTCAAAATTTTAAAACAAAAAAGTAGGTTTAATCAGAATTCTGAAAATTTGAATTAATTTATCAATTCTGAAAAATTGAATTAATTTAAAAATTTTCTGCGTTAGAAATAATATTTGGACTCTACATAATATTCATATTATCTCAAAACTTACTGAGGTGGTTTTTTTCAGTTTTGTTTTGGTTTTGTCATAATCTAGATATCTATCTGTGAAACATGTTAATTTAATAATAATCAGTAAAGATGTACTTGAGCTGGAATTTAAGGATTGGCAAGTGAATGTTAAACTGGCAAGTTGTTGAGTTTTTCTCTTTAAATGATGACAATATAAAGAGGAAGAAAGTGAATTTAGCTTGTACAACTCTCAGTGGTCTTTATATATATTTTTTAAGGTAAACATCTTTCTTCCTGAAGTTAATCCTTTAAAAATAGAAGTAAGGGGTCACTTAACAGAGTGAAAAATAGATGAACTAGTATGAAACAAATAAAGAACTATCAAGAGCATTAATACTGCATATTTAAAATAACTTGAAGCACAGAATCATAGAATCATAGAATCATAGGGTTGGAAGGGACCTCAAAAGATCATCTAGTCCAACCCCCCTGCCAGAGCAGGGCCACCTAGAGCACATCACCCAGGAACGCGTCCAGGCGGGTTTTGAATGTCTCCAGTGAAGGAGACTCCACAACCTCTCTGGGCAGCCTGTTCCAGTGCTCTGTCACTCTCACAGTAAAAAAATTCTTCCTTATATTCCTCTTGAATCTCCTATGCTCCAATTTATATCCATTACTCCTTGTCCTATCACTGGTCATCACTGAAAACAACTTCTCTCCATCTTCCTGACACTCCCCCTTTACGTATTTGAAGACACTGATGAGGTCACCCCTCAGTCTCCTTTTCTCCAGACTAAAGAGACCCAGCTCCCTCAGCCTTTCCTCATAAGGGAGATGTTCCACTCCCTTAATCATCTTTGTGGCTCTGCGCTGGACTCTCTCAAGCAGTTCCCTGTCCTTCTTGAACTGAGGGGCCCAGAACTGGACACAATACTCCAGATGTGGCCTCACCAATGCAGAATAGAGGGGGAGGAGAACCTCTCTTGACCGACTCACCACACCCTTTCTAATGCAGCCCAGGATGCCATTGGCCTTCTTAGCCACAAGGGCACATTGCTGGCTCATGGTCATCCTCCTGTCTACCAGGACCCCCAGGTCCCTTTCACCTACAGGCATCAAGGTAATACACATAGCATTCTTCACCCCACCTTCCAATCAGTTTTTTAAAGATGTTTGATGCACAAATGTTAGTTGTACAAGCTGACTTCCATGGAAGTTGCCTCCAGTAATAATTTTGCTTTGTGACAAGATGTGCCTGGGAAGGAAAACAGAGATCTCAGCATTTCAGAAGTTCCCGTTCACAGCATTAACCCTTGAGGCTGCTAACTCCCTTATGGTCTTCACATGCCTTGCACAACAGAGCAACAATTATTGACCAAATTCTGTTCTCATCCTCAACCATCAAAGCAACAAAGGTACGTTTTAGGCCCACAAACTCAATGGCTAACTTCCCGCTGGGAATTTTACTGAAATTTAGCCCTTTTTTCTTTTATTCTTCTTCAAACAAAAGTTCTGTTTGTGAGTCTGAAAGCGTGACTGTGTTTCACAGAATTCTGATGTAGTTAAATACTGTTTAGGTCTCACTTTTTAGGTTTCTAAGAGCTTGTGAAAACTGCCCTGGGTTGTGAGTCCACAGCAGAACCAGAAACAGAGCTCTGAACCACTGACTTCCAGATTCGCTCATTAAAAGGGAATATGAACTCTATTACATGTCAACACTATTGCCTTTGATTTATTAAGACCTAGCTGCTGACTTTTTTTTTCTTTTTTTTTTTTTTTTCTTTTCTACATGGATAGTTTCCTAGCCAGTTTTACAGAACTTTTCCCTACCAGGTACCACGTTGTGGTAGGTTGGAATTGATGAGATTAGCAGTCGTCTCTGATCTAGGTTCCTTCCGAGAAGCCACAGTAATTTTGAGGTTAAAAATACAAGTGTATATCACCACTGGAATTCAAAGGCGTACTTGAATACACTTAGAAATTTGACCTATTTGGAAAGACAGCTTCACTGAGTATGATTGAGTAGGTGTACTTATGTGTTAGAGTGGGAAGCACAGTACAGATATGAGAAAGGAAAATTGAGGCAAAACCTGGCAGGCTAGAAGGTGACTGAATGAAACAGAGAAGGGAATAGGAGAGTTTCTTCATGGGATGGCAGAAGGAACATCCTGCGCTGCACCCCAGGCTCACATCCTCCCAGTCAGAGAGGATCCTGCACCCTTTGTAAGCAGAAAATATTAGGATCTGATTTTATCATATTTTTTTCTTCCTACTTGCAGCAGGATAAAGGACCCTGGGTTTTGTCTAGCAGCATCTAGCAGCACAATGTGACTCTGGAAGATTTAAAGCATATGGCTTTCCTCAGAATACTAAGTGAAGTTCCCACACACAAAATAAATGAAAAAGTCACATTTAACATCAGCCTTTTCAATAGGAGTGTCCGAAGCATTCAAATACACTGTTTTTACAATCAAGTTCCAGTAAAAACTTACTGGAAGCCAAATAGGTTTTGTTTAGTTCTTCAAGATGTCGTCACTGCTGTATTCAAAATACCTTTAAAAATATTCATTTTAACCACCAGACTATCTGATAAATGCCCTAATAAAAAGGTTTTTACTAAACATGAAGCAAATCCTCATAAACCTAAACTGATGTTTATTTTGTTCCTACAGCTGAGTTTCAAAATTGCATTTTTTCACATTTATCCACCGGAGTCTCAGATTGTGCTTCACATCAGCAGTAATTGCCACAGCTTTTGCTGTAGCTGAGGAAGACAAGAGGATTCTTTGTATGTCTCTTTTATTACATTGTCAATATATTAATACCAGTTATATGAACAAACCTAAAGAGACAAAGAGCTGTTTGTTATATTATTATCCAGGGGTGAAAGCACAAATCTTAGGGAAAAAAAAATACAGTAGGGACTGCAGTTGAACAAAAGGTCTAGGGAAGGCAGGCGTCGACACCTGATTATATGCAAACCCAGCAGTGCAGCCGTGCAGGGATTCCCTTCTCCTGTTTGCAGGCACGGATTGAATGAGAAGTGGTGAGATAACAAGGAAGCGCGTAAGCTTAATGATATGCCTATTTTTTTCTATCAGTTGCTAATCTGTAGCTCGGGTGATGATTACTATTTCATCTCCAGAGAGATGCTATTCAGAAACATCAAAATGACATACAATTGAATGTCTTGTGTTTCTTTAAGTATTGGGCCAGATTGTCAGGGCAGTCAGCCACAGAAGGGAGAAAGTCCTCACATTTTATTCTGCTCTTTGTCCCTCCCTGGGTGATGCAAGGCAGCAAATGGCAGGAGGAGGTGGGATCCAGCCTGCTCACCTGATGTGCCATAAGAAGAGGGCCTGTCAGCAGGAGGAGCTGGGCTCTCAAACCTGGGTTCATCCATCCACAGCAGAGTGTATGGCTGCACACACGAAAGCGGTGAGCCAGGCAGTATTGGCATTTTGATTCAGAAACAGAAAAAGATGAGAAAAACTGCAAATGAGGCTTTGCCTTATTTTCTGGTGTGCTTATCCAATAAAGTAACAAAGAGATGCCACCCACCCATGTCAGCCTACAGGAACACCAGGGCACTTGCCACCCCCGCTTGCCGCAAGCCACGCTGTTGGAGTTAGTAGCCCTGCTGGAATCAGTTCACTGTCTGCTGTGGCAGGTGCTGCTGCCGATGTGAACTGCAGAAGACAGTCACAGCTTTATCGACATGGCTGCAACAGTCTTAAACCAGCAACTTCAAGAACCAGTCACAGCGTAGCCTTCTCACCAGCCTACTGAACGTGCCACTGGTGTCCTACAGGAGCATGATGCTTTTTCTTCCATCACTACCCTATGGCTGGTCCTGGATCTAGAGAGTATAAATCCAGCTTGCAAATGTTTCCATGAGCAGCAATCATGTCTGAAATGTAGTACAAACAGCTCAGTGTCCCCATCAGGCTCTCCGGGTGCAGAAGCTCAGATCTCTGAATTGGGTGCCAGTTACTGGAATTGCCAAAACTTCCAGAGAGAAAGTTCCCTAAAGATTTAAACATCCGCTTTGAGGAAAATCTAGAACCATTTAATTCTCATGTGGAAAAACTTACATATATGATTCAATAATATGTGCAAGTTTCAAATCCTTTTCTTCAAGCAAAAGAGAGAAATGGACCCAATTCTGTACATCTTGCATCCTGAAGTAAGCCATGGATTCTTCCTGTTGATAGATATAGGTTTGTGACAAAGACACTCCAAAATCCAGTCTGGTATCAGATGCTTCTTTGTGAAAGTTCTTATAACTTGGACATGCTTCTTGTCTAGATGGCACTTCTTTTGGGCAGGAGCTCTTGGTCCCCGGTTCTGAAAAGCAACTCCGACATCTCCTATACAAGTGGACCTTCATGTAAAATGCCTTAAATTGTTTCCAGTACCCATTCACTGTGTGGCTCAGGGTACACAGTAACTGCCAGAGTCAATCCAAAAGGTTTGCACCTACATAAGGACACTTTGCACAGTCACTGCACGTGTAGGCAGTGTGTGCTGACAGATTTCCGCAGTGAGGGTGAAACGGGATACGCCTTCATAGCATATACAGAAAATACAGTCATTCTTTGCATTAACACAAAGAAAAGTCATCAAGAGGTACAGAAATCACCACTAATCATCCTAGGCTGAAGCTTGGTAACCTGCATGAAGACCTCATGCCTCCCTCTGAGGCTGGACATTCCCTGGGGGTGCAGTGGTCTGTGTCACTCCCGCCGAGGGAACCAAAAGTCCCTTTAAGCTCAGTGGCAAATTAATTATGCTTTAGTCACCTCCCAGTATAAAATCAGAACAGAGTGTGACTTTGGGTGGATTGCAAGTGAAGCATAAAGGCTATTTATATGTTAATAACTGTGTGGCCTTTTGCTTTTCTTATTTATTCCCCCTGCTTTGTCCGGATGCCAGCAGGTAAAGTGACCCACATTCTCCTCTCTGACACACCGCACAGGGCATTGCCCAAGCACAAAGTGTGCAGTCAACTTTTTTCCCCCCGCTGCATACAAACACATAGACAACCTTCATCGCACCGCCTGGTGGAGGAGCAGCCTCCCCTCCTCCTGGACCGCCTGGCAGATGGCACAACAGCAGCGCAGCCTCACAGCTCCAGGACCTGAGTAACAGATGTTGGATTACCGCACGCTTTCTAGAGCTTTAATCTTTGAAGAAATTCTGGATCTTACCTGGCTTCCCCTTCCCTCCTGTCACTCACAGAGAAGGCAGAAGCCTCAGAAAACAAGATTATGCAGGCCTTTAGCACAGCCTGAAGCCACAGTATCAGCAGGGATAAAGATGGTGAGAAGAAGGTGTAGTTAATGGCTGAAATATGTGTAAGGGTGCGATCCTTCAGAATGAGGATTTCTGAAGATAATTACAGGGGTTGCAAAATTGGGTAGAGAAAGATTTTAAAAGGGAAAATATTTTAGCTTTTTTAAATGCTACCCTGAAAAATGTTACAGCATGAGTTGGTCGTCCCTTATGTGAAATCCGAAAATACGGAGAGTCATTTGAAAGATTATTAAATAACTGTAGCGAAGGAAACATGTTAAAACCAAACAATCATCTGTTCTCCTTCTTCCCTATAGGTGACTGCCACTTTTGCAGCTGATTTATGATTAGTCCAAATGGTTGTGGACAAGGAGCATCTTCTAACAAGCCCCACATCCAGAATGTATTTCCAGTGGGCAGACACAGTAAAGCAGAATCTACACTCAAATCTTCATTTCAACCATATCTCATTCTGTTTGTAACTCATTTTTATTTATATCAAGGGTTAGACTGTCATGAGTAGTGTAACCACAGTATTATATTATCAATGGAATTTACATTGTCAGTGGGCTTTAATTATCATTACAGATCTTGGAGTCATTTTATCTGGAGTAAATTCATAATCACCTTAAGGAGTTTCAATTAAATATTCCAGGATTGCATTTTTGCAGATGTATTTGGGGTCATGACCTGACTTTAAACTGGACTGTTTTAACCCATGACAGATTAAATAGATAGAATAGATAGAACAGGAAGGAAATCATTTGTTTGGAAGCTGGTAATATTTTCCTTAGTGAGATCCAGTCAGGACCTGGTGGAACAAATATTGCTAATTTTACTATTAATTATGCAAGTCCTTAAAAAAAAGCACTCCATTTTATTCAGTTTACATTTAATTTTTCTCTTACTCACTTCTTAATTTAAATGGCAGTGTTAAACTTTCCTTTCTGTTACAAATGATTTCAAAGTATCATTGAGTGTAATCTAATTGAATTATTCAAAGTTTTTTATCAAAGATCTCCTCCTGGTACTGAGAGATTGCTTATTTATTTCTGAAATGTACAAGTAAACTCCAGAAACATGCTGGTTTGGTTCACTTCATCTTACAGATTATTTCTGTAGTGGCTGAACTTCAGCAAACACATCCTTTTCCTGTCTTTTTACAGCCAGCAATAGAGACCTGAATATAAAAAAACTGCTAAAGCAGACAAAAAGAATATATTACAGGTCCAGTCATGCAGCCTGAATTATGGTTTCACCTGTCTACTAAGAGCCACATTTAACCACTCTCTCCAAGAAAGTACTTTTAACATATGAGAAGCCCTGAGAGTACAGCAGGCAGATTCAGTCCCTGTTTCACTGAACTGGAGGAGGCTACTAACAGGAAAATTTCATTTCCTTTTAGTTACGGAGCTGCCGGCTGTCTGAGCCAGCTGATACAGGGAGGATATGTGCAGGGATGTCTTTGTGAGTCCTGGGGAAAGTGCTAACAGGATATATGCATTATCAGAGGATCACTGAAAGTTCAAGAATAAGGGAGGGACACTTGCATGTTTGCTAATATAGGTGCTATCATTGGCACCAAAGACAGTTAGCAAAGTCTGTAGCTAATTTTCTTGTTATTTCACCTAGTTTTCTTTTTTCTTATTTAAAAATAGACACATAATGATTATCAGAGGTAGCTGAAGACTGGTGACATTTTTGTGAAAGGCATGCCCCCATTTAAAATAATAAAAACCTTGAACTTCTTGTAGGGTGTTCTAATTTTGATGTGCATTTTCCCTCTTCTGGAAAGTTCAACATTTTGTTGTCATCTACATTTGCGATACTCTGTCACGCAGCTTTGGGTTCATTCTGGAGAAGGTGGCTTCATACTATATTTAAAGACTCGCCTACATTTGCTACTTGTTGAAAGGTTAACTGGAGATGCTTTGCATTAGGTTGCTTTGCTTCCCCAACCAATGTCTGCTGTGACTTGTATGGCACTCAAATCCTCTTTGGAATGAGGTTTCTGAGGTGCTAAACATGTTTACTCATGGAGTAACTGATACATACAGTTATGCATCCCTGCCCCATAGGAATGAGAATGCTTCCGTCAAGCCCTTCTGCTGGCACCTCACACCTCTTTGGCATGAGAAATGGGGGTCCATCTCTTCTCCCAAGAAACAGGTGATAGGACAAGAGGAAATAGCCTCAAGGTGTGCCAGGGGAAGTTTAGACTGGATATTAGGAAAAAATTTTACACTGATAGGTTTATTAAACTTTGGAACAGGCTGCCCAGGGAAGTAGTTGAGGCACCATCCCTGGAGGTATTTAAAAGATGTGTAGACGTAGTGCTTAGAGACATGGTTTAGAGATGTTTTTTTGTCAGAGTTAGGTTGATGATTGGACTTCGTTGAAAGATCCCTTACAACCTACATAATTCTATGAGTCTATGATTATTTGCCAGAAAACTGTATTGTCCGTTTGCTCCCACTTCGGGGTCATCCTGACTGAATGCAAAAGCCTCATTCAGGTGCTGCCACGCCGCCCTGCACTGACCTCTGTGGCTCCGGTAGCCACGAAGATGGTGCATCCCATCCAACTCCCGTCCATTTATTGACCTGCTCATGAGTCCTGCATCAGCATGGTCTCACACTGAGGTCCCTGGCGTCCCAGCCTGCAGGATGCAGATGCACATCTGTCAGCTCAGTGGAGGAGCGGAGGGAAAAATGGACAGAGGGGAGCCCCTCTCTAGCGGAAAAGAACGATGGCTTAGATATACAGGGACATTTGTGAGACCAGCTGCGTAATTCTGAGATCACACATGCCATGCTCAACAAACACCGTGGTGCAGTGACGCCCAGGACAACAGCAACGCTGCGCTACGTGACCTCTTCGTCCTAGCAGACACAGTGGAAAACAAGCACAAGGCAGATGATGAAACTTCACACTGATCTACATTTATTAAAAACACTGACTTTTTTTTTTTCAAAAAGATCATTTTGTGCGAAGTTTACAGAACCGTGCAGGTTTTTCTCACATCTTTAGGAGTTCACAGTTCCTTTCCTCTGTCAAAAGGAACTGCCCTTGCACATTAGCATTTCAGTTTTCCTAATGCATTTTTCAGCAGAATTCTTCCCCATTTGAAACCATGGCTCAGATATCTTCTCCAAAGGAAAGAAAAAAAAAAAAAAAAGAGAAGTAGTCGATAGAAACATAGATCTGGAGGGCATATCTTAAATCATTGATCCAGCTGCTTGCAGACACAGAAAGCCATGCAATAAATGTTTAATACAAAAAGCCCAGTTCACTCACAGCATCCACGGAATACTTCCCAGCACTCCAGAAACAGATTAAAGGCTGTATAAACTTCCAAAGTCAGAGGTAATGATCAAATACTAGCCCACAACTTCTGCCCCCTGCTTTACCCCATCTTCTAAATGTCAATTCTACCATAAGCCTATGAAGCACAAGTTAGACAAGTAGCCTCTGTTTCACCTTTCATTTACAAGGTCTTTCCCAAAGTTAAATCCCTGCCTTTCCTTTGCATTGTTTGTCAAGGATACATTGAGAAAGGAGTAATATAAAATCATCTTAGTTTGGAGCTCAGTGAGAAGTCACTGGGAATTCTGGACATGTTATTTTTGAACTAATGCCAATGCTGTTGAAATACTGCGTGTCACATTTCTTTTCCTTGTGGAAGCTGAGACCTTGCAGCATCCGTGGGGCGGGTGCTTTCACTAAAAGAACTAACATATCTCTATGGGACAAAAAAGATCTCAAAAGGTTTTATCTTCAAAGAACTTATGCAGAGAGAAAGAGGGAAATATAAAGATGAGGAAGGATGAGATTTAGACAGCTGTCAGAAAGAGACAAAAATGGCCTCACAGTTATATGTCATAGCTATTGCGTTAATACGTGTACAACCGATATGATGCAAACGTCTTTATGAGACCACCAACCCAGAATTCCAGCTAGAACGCTACAGGAGCAGGATGCCACGGGATATCTGACCTCCTTTTTTTCAAACATGTGGAAATACTTTGAGGGCTGCAAAGCTGTGAGGCACGACTATTTTGATGCAGGAAGGACACTGCAGTGAGCATGTATGCCTCATGCAAGAGCTGTAAATCATTTGGTGTCACACACAAAGCCTGTACGATATAAAGGAGCACTTCCAGCCTTCCAGCTGCAGTCACCCTCCAGCTACACTGAGGTCCTTACTTTAAGTATACTGTAAAATTGCACTGTGAGTATATCTCTGAGTCCAAAGTGGTTTCTCAAAATGAGTTGCAGCCTCAGAAGTACCTACCACCTCGACGAGGAAGTCCAACTGCACTGATTTAATTGAGTCTGCAAATGCCACGCTTCCTTTTCCTGAAAACTTGACATTGTTGACTGGGGAAGGGAGACCCCAGGAGATTTGATTTATTTTTTTTTTTGCTTTTTCTTTTCCTTTAAACACACTGAGAACCACAATGCTTGAGTCCTCAGCAATTAAAGTTATCAATTTACAGTTATTTAATAGTGGTTGGATTCTGAGGGCGTGTGTATCAAGAAAAATTAGCACTCAGTAGTGTAGAGAGGGATCTGCATTAAGTGCCAGACAAACATTCCTCCTATGCAGGAGAAGGAAGGCAGCGTGCTTGCTGCGAAACCAGCTTGCATGGCTTTAAAAGTGGAGTTAGTCATCTCTCCTCTGCTACATACCTAGGAGCTGGTGCCCAGTTTCTAGGACGCTGTAAACCCACATACTTGTTTAGGCTGCTCTTTTTGGGACACGGTAGCTTCCAGTATCTCCAGCCACTGTCTGTTTATGTTTGACTCCAAACTCTGCTTTACCACAATGCCCCTTCTTCTGCTGATGTAAGTTATAAGGTATTTTTCATCTGTAAACCAAATAAATAAAGTGATTCAACTAAAAAATTAATCTTCAAAAAGAAGGGCGTAGTGGTTTCTTGAATGGGTTTTGCTGAAACACAGTTTTCCCTGGGAACAATGGGATAAGCCGTGGAAAGGTACGATTCAGCATAAGGCAAGGGTAACACCACAGCCCTAAGATGCCATACTAGTTAATAAATAAATCAATTGAAAATATAATGGAAATTAGGTTCAATCCTAAGCAAATAAAATACTTGACTATTTTCAACCGTCCTCAATATGTTCTGACTTTCTTACATTGCTCTTTGCTTTTAATTGGCTAGAACCCCCCTACGGTTACCTAGAAATCATAGGTGCAGTGAGGAGAATAGCCAGGCGTCCACAGTGAAGATCAGATTAGTCCAACATCTTTCAAGAATGGTTTAGAAATAATTGATTCTCCTTTGGGACCAGAGAATGGAAAAGAGGCCCTCTCAAGCTCTCTTTCATCTTATTATCTTGTTTATTGTATTATGTTGTAGTCAGTTCAGATGTAGCACAAAAGAAAGCAGACTCTGTCACATTTTACTTCTCCTTTGCTACTCTCGCAACTTACACTCAGATAAAAGCAGCTGAGACAACAATTCTTTGATTTTACTCTCAAAGTTAGATTCTTTAGGGACAATTAAGCCTCATCCTTGTTGTTAAGTATTAAGTTTGGGGTTCATACCCCACATCTCACAGCCATAGCCTGCTGGTGGCTGGAATAACTGAGTGTCTCAATAGGAAGGCCTGGTCTGTCCTGCCTGCAGCTGGGCATGAGCCAGCAAATCTCAATATGGGACTTTCTCTTCTTCCCATCCAGCGCTTTCCTGCAGTTCAGACCAACCCATGAGAGCTGGAAGATCCTGAGTTATGCTGTGTCCAAAAAGAAGTCCAAAGAAGAGGGCTGCTGTGTGAGAAAAATAGTTAAATGTTGTGCATTAAGAGACATGAACAGATGTTGATGGGTTTCTCTTCCTGCTCTAAAAATGATTGAGGAGCATGAGGGGGTACAGCAGAAACTGCACAGATACCATTCTGTTGCTGACAAAATCTGGAGGGCTGAAGTGGAAGGGTTGGTTTTGATGTTCTAGAAGAAAAGATAAAAATACTATCTTTTACTTTTGGGGAGGTTTTATACTGCTTTTTTTTTTTTGCTGTTGCTTTCATTACTAATATATTGCTCATAGAAGCAAACATGAGTGAGTTTCCAGCCTGTCCTCCTGAGGACAGATATGGCAGCGGAAAAAGAGGGAAGTTCAAAAGATGTCTGTATGTCTGTAGAGAAACCCAAACCCCAAAACTGCTTGCTGCTGCCATGGTAACTACATTTATAATAGAATGAAAATGTGAGATACAGATAACATTTCCTCTGCTTTTGACCTATTTGCTTTTCCTATAGTACCTCTCATCTCGTCAAGGTCAGACCTGCCTGTGAGCCTAGATGATTTGCCCTCTCTGCAGGGTGTCTGCATCTTCTAGAGAGCCTGCCCTCCAGCACAGATATCTCCTCAGGGGGTTCCTCAGCCGTCCTGAAGCATTTCCACCTTTGTACCTTTAATTCTGCCGCAATGAAATCATCATACTGTAATGTTCCCTGTCTTGGCACAGCTATTTCTTGGCTATGCTTCTGTCAACATGTCCTTTCCTTTTGAACAGCCCGGGTTTGGGGTTTTCAAAAGCTGGAGGGAGGAAAGGAAGGATTTTGCAGTTTTTGTTTTAAATGATTATGTATAGGTAGTTAGCTGAACCACAAGACACCAAAAAGAGTTCATTTTTGCTTGAGGATGTTGAGTTGAGGTGCCCCTGTACCATCAGGCCTTAAAATGCTTCTGCCTATGTTAAGTGCAGAAATATGTGGTTTTAGCTGGGAGGCAGGCAGGCAGGAGAAGCAGCAGAGACCAGGGTGAGCATACGTCTATGTAACCTTTCCTTTGCCGCTGAAAAATTGGGACCTTAATGGGAAATAGGGAGTCATCGTATGACGCGGTGCGGGGATGTGACCCTCAGCGAGGGAAGGAAGCAGCATCACTCCTTACCGTCAGCGCCACACCGACCGCGTGCCAGCAACAGCCGCCCGGCATCCCGGCAGCAATGACTTCTCTTGGCACAGGCAGAGGCCACCAGGAGTGAAAGACGAGCCGCAGGACAGACCTTCCGGTCTCTGAGCTCTGCCATGGGGAGCTCCAGGGCTACTCTCGAACCTGCCTGCCCTTCCCGGACTGTTCCCCAAACCACAACACCAGATGTAATTAATCTTCTTTTACACACAATTCTAATCTCGCCACAATTGATCTTGCAGGCTACGGAAGACCTGGGTAACTGTTTTTCAATGAAAATATCATTTAAAATCAGCCTGATTACTGTCTAAGGGCTGGCCTCCCTTCTCATTTGAACCTCACCTTCTAAGTTTTCATGTCACAGGGTATTTTCTTTTGCAGCTTTTTTTTCTCTATTATTTTTTGTAGCCTACGCGTGGAGCTCGCTCTCCACTTCCCAGCTGCTGCAAGGGTTTATTTGGGCATAGCAAGCAGGGAAGCTTCATTTCCTTAATCCAGGCCTTTTCTTTGTCACTCCAACAATTGAACCAGACCAAATAAAGGCGGCTAGTTAACTTGCTTTATGATCAGTTTTATTCCACAACATAAAGGGCTCAGAAAAAAAGAAAAAAAAAATATTTCTGTTTACCTGCCTTATACATTTAATGTTGTCAGAAAAATGTGTAAAAGATTATCATGAGACAAACTATACCAACACTCAGTAAATAAAGACTTTGTCAAAACTGGAGTAAAATTAATTTATTACAAAGTTTTAAGTAAAAGAAATTGCAAATAACTCCTGAAAAGCTGAAACTTCATTTTGATATATTTGTAAATAAAACGTTTCACTTTTTTTAAGCTTCCTGATATCTTTTATTGGGAGGCGGGGATGATTTTTTCCTTTGAATGAGAAAATAATGCAAGAATTACTAAGTTGATAAGTTATGTTTGTTTGTTTTAACATTAGCTTTTGAGTTGAAAAACTAATTTGACTCCTACCTATGAGCAAAAGTTGAAAGTATGGATCAAGTTCTCAGGCAAAATTTTAAACTAGGGGATGATATCAGAGGAATCAAATACTTGCAAGTGCAAAATTTCAAGCTAAAAAAAAAAAGAAAAAAGAAAAAAAAAAAAAAGAAAAAAAAAGAAAAGGCATGTCTTCATATTCCTGACATTAATGTGCTGTTGTACTGTTGTTTTAGTGAAATAACGTATACGCGTGGGGTGCAAATTCTGGGGGGCAGGTCAGAGCAAGCCGTACAGAGCTTGTGTGTGCGAAGGCAGGAACCTGCCTCCTGCCTCCGCTGGGAGACCTGCTGCTGCGCCGGCATCTGCCCCTTCACGCGCCCTTTGCGGGGCAATACCTGGTGCTGTGATGTTACGTGTCGCACAAACACACCGCCTGTATTTGGTTTGGGGGAAGAAGGGCAGCCCTTGACCTGCAAGAGTGCGAAGGCAACGCTTTTCCTCAGACTTCTCAGCTGCTAATTGCCCCTTCCCTGCTTTGGCTGTCTGTTTTCCCCACCGGCATCCCGACACACGCCACAGCCTCCGCAGGGATTCACCGCTTCCCTCTCAGGCTTCGGATGCTTCCCCTACAAACGTCACACCAGCCGGGTTGTCTCTTCCAAATGGTGAGTCTCTTCCAACTGCTTCCCTGCAGTTTCCTTCAGAGAGAGAAGAGGCTTTCCCGAAACGCCATTGGCATCTCTGGGGAGCGAGCAGATGTGCTGAAATCCCACCCTCGCCAAGCCGGCGCGGCTGGGCGTGCGCAGCCCAAACCTCTTCCCTCCACCTCATGCATCACCTGCCCTCTTTGCACAGGCATTTCTGCTTCTCATTGATTTTGCACAGTGGTACCATATTTCGTGACTTTGTTTTATTAACTAGAAAGTCTAGCCTTTTTCCATCCTGTGGGAATAAGCTATTTCAGTAGCTATACAGGGCAACTATTTTTATATGAGGATTCTTTTCCTCCACAACAGAAGATAGCGTTAAAGAGGTTTTACTGTCCATGAAATGCACTGCAACAAATCTCTGTGTCTGTGCTCTTAGCCTGGCCAAACGAACATTAATGTAATTTAGCCTCTTTCTCTGAAGTTTAGATTAAGGCCCGTTACATCACAAACAAAACTGACTAAAACTGATACAGACGTTTATGAGCAGTTGTGGTTATCATCCACTGGCTGACAACTTGTTCTACCTCCTTAACTCAGTTATGTGTCCAAACTCGAAAGGAGGGAGGAGTGTAACATTTTACTTGTAGCACTGCGGAGAGTTTAACACAATTTCTGTCAGTAGAGTAGATCTGACAGACTATTTAGTTCACCTCAGCTGGGAATATACAAATTGTCAGGGGGTCCAGTACCCACTAATATAAGTCATTTGCAGTTAAACACACATTTTTCCCATTGAAGCAGCCCTCTGGCTTCGCTGCTGTTTGTGTGGTTATCTGGTTTTGGAAGATGTTCCTTTCATTTTGTTGACTTTGGCAAATGTTAACCTAATTGCTTGTCCATGTTCTGAGGCATTTCCATGAGCCAGTCCTCCTTTTTTTGAATTTGAGCTGGATGCTCTCATTCAGCTGTACAGGATTTAAAAACACTTGCTGAATACTGATTATGGATTCCTATAGCCCACTCTGTTCATTTTTGTTGTTGGAGGCTTTTACATGGTTGACAAACAGACAATCTAACACTAAAAAAGTAAAACGATCACACCAGCAGTAGGATAGTTCACTTTTTTCTCGTGATTTCATTCCACACGAGGTTTGGGATCATACCTAAATGATTGTCAGTCATTAAACTCTATACTCCAACCCAATTATAGTAATGCAAACCTGAAGAGGAGGCTCAGGCATTAGGTAACTTGGCAACCTGTTTCTTTTTTCCTCTGTTCTCAAAGTCTATTTTACAGACCTACTCTTAGAGCTCATCACTTCAATCACTTTCCCTCTCCTTCATTTCAAGAGTGCATTTTTGAAGCAAATCACCTGCACTTACTTTACTTTGGCTTATATTGTGAGGAAGTCTCTGAGCATAAAAACAGCACACACACACACACCGCCTTTTACATAAAATAAAATTTAAAAAAATGGAAGATGCGATGGGAGCAAACCTTGGGTTCTGCAACAGACAAGGAGTATTCATTTAACCCCTATTAGAGCTAGTCCAAAGTAACCACCTTGAAACTTGTACAGGACAGATGTGGGGTCCTCAGCACCATCTGTTTTGCTCTGCAAATACTGTCCTCCTTGGCTGCAACGCTTGGTAATGACTGAAGAATTCAATGTTTTATGTGTTTTCATGTTCAATTTTAGATGCCAAAATTTGATATTAAAAAAACTATCAGCCTGGCTTTGCAGATGTGGCTACTAAAGGCATGAAAAGAAGTGAAGTATGAAAAATATGCTTTGTCCACACACAAGTGACTAAGCCCAACAAAGGGAATTTTATGGGAAAAACATTATGGCTTCTAACGTGTAGGAAATCAGACCATATAACCTTACAATCCCTCTGGTCTTAAAAGTTATGAATTTATTTAAAATATCATTTTCATTATACTATTTTTGTTAACATACATGTGCCTGGGGTTCTACAGGTGGGCCAAAACCATCTTAAAGTGAATAATAACCTGTCTCCAGAAAACAGTGAGAACTGCCCTGACATCAGCAAAAATGTGTCAGCAGGCGATGCTTACAGCATTGACTCTGGCTGGGTATTTAGAAAGCATTATGATGTTACCTATTGCTGTTGAAGACGCGACTTATGGGGATACACAAATGCCTTGGCCAGAGCCTTGTTATGCCAGAGACCCCCAAATCCATAGTCCCTGCTCCAAAGAGCTTCTTCCAAATCAAGACAGAAGATGTGGTGAGACTAGACAAAGGCCATGGTAGGAATTTCAGCAGCTGTCCAAAATGCTACAAGTCTTTGGAGAAAAAGCTTCCAGGACTGTTTTTAGTCTGTTCTTCATGCCTCCTCTCTAACCTGCTAATCCTTCCTTCTTGAAGGATTTGAGGGGGGCTGGGATATCAAGAGGAAAGTGAAAATACATCGCATTTATCTGCTCACCAGTATCTTTAATTATGTAGCCTTTGGTATTCATCCTTCCTTGCCATCTCGCTAAAAATAGTTCTAGTCATCTCATCAAAACCCAGAAGCAGGGTCATGAAGCTAGGGGACCTAAGCACACAAAAAGACTGACCAAGGCAAACTAATTCTAATATGCTAGTTGCTAAGTTGAGTAGTATTTTACCCAACAAATAATTTCTTTGATCAAGAAGGCATTTTTTTGTAATGAATAATGAGCCAGTATGAAAAGTGAAAGGACAAAAAACCCCAGACTCTACCAATGATGCTATTTATGGAATAGATATTATTCATCAGGGATAACAGCTACAGAATGGATCTTGGAGTGAATACTTGAAATAAGGGCTCTGTTACACAGAAAATTATTCCCTGACGCATAGGAAGGACAAAAGATATTGTTGATTTTTATTTTAAATTTTAATTGTGTGTATTTTAACCATCTTGTCTCTGCCAGGTGAATCTCTGTTTTCTTCCTATGAAAGCTATGATATCATGCAGCAGCTATTACACAGTAGTCGTTAGTTTTCACAAGATCCCAGCTGTTTCATTGTAAGAATAAAGATATTGGGTATCTGCCAATTAAATAAATGGAATTGCCATTTTCATTTATTGCAACATCCAGTTTGACTTGTATTCATAGTGGTTTTTTGTTAATGTAGATAAAATTACAGTACTGGCAAGCAAGAGTAAGTGTTTTTATGAGCAGAATATGTGTGTTAAAATATTCAGTCTTTTCAGCAGATTCACAGCTGTTTTGGTTTCAAAATGCAAGTTTTGAACGATCAGTAATGTGCTGGTGACTCCTACCTGTCCACAGACATAAGATCCCCCACCCCTCTGCTCATCTTCTGGGTTTTGGTGCATAATGATCAATAAGAGGGAGGGTTCCATGGGCATATTTTCCCACCTACTTCCTATTCCTGCTTTCCAGTTAAAATGCTGAATACAATTACAAACCCATTAAGCAGTGTTAAAATGCACTAATATCAGAGTGCTCTTTTTCAAAACTGGATCATTTTACATCAGAGCCACATCTTCCTTTAGTGTGCATCAGGCAGACTTATAGAAAGCAGATATAATCAGCTGCAGCATTTTATTAAAAATACTTCCTGTAGAGAACGAAAAGCATCACATTTCTGTTGCCTACACAGATTCTACCATAAAAAAAAAAAAAAGATTAAAAATAGATTTTAATTCGTTGCATTTAGTATCAAAACGTGGCACTATCTCAAAGGTGCTGTAAATGCCCGACTGCCAAGCTCTGGGACTCTTCACATGGAGGCCCTTTTTTGGGACAGATCAGTGAGTCTTGAAGCAGGAAGGAAGATTCAAACATGACTTTGTGCAGTGATCAGTCATGGGCTTAATGTTCTGATTAAGGAAGGTGTTTAAGGAAATGGTAGTATTGAGCAACCTGGTCTCGTGGAAGGTGTCCCTGCCCATGGCAGAGGGGTTGGAACTAGATGGTCTTTAAGGTCCTTTCCAACCCAAACCTTTCTATGAGTCTATATTCACCATGAGAATGTGCAGAGCCTTCCAGAATAAAAGGCCCTTTTAACAGAGCATCCCAAAAGTGAGTCAACTTGTGTCTCCTGATTTTTGTATCTCCCAGCAAGCCTCACCAAGAGCTGGTGTCTCCTGTCTTTGAATATATATGCCCTTGAGGAAAATAACTGTGAAGAGCAACAAGGAGTGGGGGAGATTGTTATTGCCTGACCATCCTCCTCCTCCCTCAGCTGGTGTTGATGCAGTGAGAGTGCTCCACACAGCACTGCATTACCTGGGCTCTGGGGTGCTTCACTTGCTACATGCCAAGCTTTTCTCATGAAGAAATGAGTTAAACTAAAATGACCTCTATTTGAACTGACTATTTAAAGTCTGAATTAGACTTTCCCTAAGGGGCTGTACTGTGCTTCTTCACAACAATAGTAAAAGCAACAGCTAGGCTTGAAATGCGAGCCACAACCAGAAAACTCAGCCTCTTATTAATTAGAAACATACCAGAAAAACTACAGACAGAGGTAAAAGCAAACACAAAAAAAAATAATATTGTAATGCAAAGCAGAGAGTAATCATCATTTAATGCACTTTAATTTTGTATTGTTCTGTTTGCACCTCCATGAAATGTTTATATAGATGTATTGCACTAATATCCAAATATTCTTGAATGTACATTTCCTCAGAGCACTTCATGTCAGGGAGAGAAAAAATGGTTATAACCATTTCACAGGTGGAGAACTGAGGCAGAAAAAGTCCGTGATCAAAACAAGAATGAGCCCCCTGGAGAGGCAAAGTCTCCAAAAACTGCCTTAAACACTGACTGGCTTGCTTATGTTTAATGACTCTCCCTGGTAAAGATAAAATAAATCCTAATTGAGTACTGAATTATTTTAAGGTCACAGGATTTGTGTGAATTTTGTAAAAAATAAATAATGGATTTTTATTTGCCCTCTTACTTTTATAGCCCTTAAGATGCATTCGTTTTCCATTTTCAATGTTTTCTATGCAATTCTGAGAACTAGGAGAGATACATATATATAAAAATGCATATAATGTGCATTATATAATACATATTATACATATTTAATGAGATATTTTCTTATGCAAGATTGAAATTCAAGGAACTGAGGATTAAAATAATTTAATTGTATGTCTATATATATAAAGTAAAAAATAATTAATTTTAATCTATTCATCTGTTTGTTTATATATGCATGAATATGTATATTCTGACCTTGTAAAAAAAAATCAATAAAAGTTGGCAGCAGTCTTTTGCATATAGGTGAACGAAGTGCCATTTGAGGCAATTACAGAAATAAACGCCAACAAATCAGCAACTCATTACAAAAATAAGTTTGCATTAATGTAAAGATAATGGAAAAATGGGAAAAAGTATAGCTAATGTAAAAAAAAAAAAAAAAGCTATTTTCAGTCGATAAAGTCTTCACCTTCTTTCTTTCCCTCCACCTCTCACTGCAAATTCTGCATTCCCTTCCCTATTGCCATGCCCTTCCGTGAGCCCTTGGCAGGCAGGCAGTGCAGCTCCAATTCTCCCAGCTCCATGCACAGGACAGCCTGTCCCCCTCCTCCCCGCTCCCTCCGCCCCGCTCCGGGACCCTGGGGCTATGGAAGTTGCCCCTTTGGGACTGAGGGAGGCAGGAGGCACCAAGAGGAGCAGAAGGGCCTTCAGATCTGTCTCCTCTGCTCTTCGGACCCTCTGGCCAATCCTTCTACTAGAGACCCTTACTTCAAACAGATTTAAATAGCCGCTTTCCAGGTGTCTCCCAGCTGGCTGGTAACCCAATATCCTAAGGGTTCATGTACCTATTTTTCTTAAATTTCCTCAACTTCCCTTTCCTCTGCATCAACATCTGGCATCAACCTAACCACAAGCTTGAATACCTCTTCAACCTCTTCAAGCCTATTTTTCATTAGCAGTCAGGTTTTTCCTTTTTTGAAATCACAGTCATTGTAAGCATATTTTCATAGCATTCAAATCTCACAGGCCTTGCTGGAGGCAGGATTTTATTACTCTTTCTACATGATTAAGATTGCTTATGTCATTCATGGATCATCAAAAAAAAAAATCAAAACTCTGCATCTCCATTAATTTCAGTAGACTTAAACTAGGATAAACATAGCATCTCAGAGAAGAGCACTAATGTCAAAGCACTGAGAAGTGAATAGATTATGCACAAATGCCTTCCAGAAGCAATAACCTAACTACAGTTCCTTTTCTTCCATATCGGCACAACTTTGACAGTGCAAACTTTCATAGAGTCACAGAATCATAGGGTTGGAAGGGCCCTCTGGAGACCATCTAGTCCAACCCCCTGCCAGAGCAGGGCCACCTTAGAGCAGGTTACACAGGAACCCATCCAGGCGGGGTTTGAATGTCTCCAGAGATGGAGACTCCACCACCTCCCTGGGCAGCTTGTTCCAGGGCTCTGGCACCCTCAAGGTAAAGAAGTTCCTCCTCATGTTTAGGTGGAACTTCCTGTGCTCAAGTTTGTGCCCGTTACCTCTTGTCCTGTCCTTTCTTCATAAGAGAGGTGTTCCAGTCCATCATCTCATTTCACAACTAATGCAATCATTTCTGATGGCAGATCATAGCAAAATATCCTAGTAAATACTTAGGTTAATGTTTTTTTCTAAGAGAATTATGGCTGCAGACTACAGACAGTTCATATAACAACACTATTTAAAAGGCTGGGACGATGCACACGGCTTCTGTGACAAGACGATATAAAGGAGAAAAATACCCTGGTAGTAAAAAATCTGGACTTAAATTTAATAGTACGAACTGGGGGCAAGGCATCTCTGTTAATTCTACCTCAGTTACCCAGATGTTAAAACATATTTGTCCTTTTCAGGGAAGTTAAGATACATCCACTTACAGATGGGAAGCACACAGTGACTGTCTCAGGATAAAATAGAAGTATATTAACATAGAGACAGCATGACATCATTAGTGTAAATTAGTAAAACAAATGCTTTTGCCAAGATTTTAAGAAGTGACTAATGGTTCTGGATGGCTTCTAAGTGCTTTGCTTTAAATCCTTTTAAAAGGACTGATTTTCTAAAGGTGAGAGCTCAGTGTGAGAGTAACTCCCTTTTAACACATCTGACCCCAAGCACTCTGCTTGAGCTGAGATTTCCACCTCTGAAAATGCTGATCTTCCTCCCGGTTGTTCCTGAAAAGTATTATACGAATGTTTGCCGTTATTTAGTTGCACAGACTCAAACTTACCATATTCAAATAAGAAGTAATTCAAGTTTTCCACTGTATTTGAAGATCTTACAAGCGATTAATATGAGGTTATCACGAATAAAATCCAGCGATGCTTTCAAGATGAAATTTTAGGGCTGCTGGGCTTACATGTTAAAGCCAGGCATTTATTTCTTCCCTATGAACTGAAGAGTCTCTTTCTGCTCTTCTTGGAAGTCAACGGGAATTTTATCACTGTCTTCAAGGACAGGCAAATTAGAGCCCAAATTTGCATCTGGAACTATGTACAGTAGGGTGTTCAAGTGGCATACAACTTGTCACCACAATTATAGTAATTTTAATCAACCTCATTTGCTGTTTGCCTCTCTGAGATTTCCAGGAGAATTTGCTCAACTGCACTTCAGTGTTAATATCTCTCTAGCCTTTCTGTTTTACAAGTCGTGCTTTTATTCTGCCATTCCTGCTGCAGCTGAACCGGAGCATTTTAATAAACCTCTTGTTACCCGCATCTTCTATCCATATGTCATTGACTTAAGCAGAGCAGTTTGTCAGGTTAATATTTTATACATTTTGTATTTAGACTATTACTTAGCTGATCCATAACAGGGGATTATAGTCAGGGATAGGAATATTGAGTGGCTTTTTTGTTTTTTTTTTTTTTCTTTCCCCACGTGCCTGTCTCCAAGACAACTAGATGGCTGTATTTAAAAGAGCACAAAGACCAGAACGAGTAGCTCATCCAAGTCTTTTAGCAAGTGAATGCTCTGTGGTTTTGCATTTTCAGGCAGGGCTTTCACTCTATCCCCCTGACATCTTTTACCTCGGGCTCCGATGGGTGGGAACTCCAACTGGTAGCCCAGCTGATAATTGCAGCTATTAAGCTGCTGCTAGTGTAGCTCCAGTTCCCTTTTGTTTCTGGTTTTATCTAGTCTAGCTGGAGAGTTTCACTACTGATAGCCATATTTAAAAGCCA
>VXBO01012643.1:209817-268721 GCA_013400135.1 Rhinoptilus africanus
AAATAAAATAAAATAAAATAAAATAAAATAAAATAAAATAAAATAAAATAAAATAAAATAAGGATAAATAAATAACATGTGGCCATAACAAAAGATCCTTGGCAACCATAAGTTAGCAATAGAAAATGCCCTGCAGCCCTGCAGGCAGCCTGCATGCTGTGGCCTCAGACAGACCACTAGCAGCTAAGCAGAGGTTGCAGCTCACTTTTAACCAACCATGATCCAGCATTAATCGGAATCTGCTTCTGAAATTCAGCTTAGCACTCCCTGGATTTCCTTTCCCTCCTTGGCCCAGTCAGAAATAACACCGTGCACTGGAAATGCAATGTTTGAGTGGTTAAGCTTCGTTGCTTCCGTGTATATTTTTTGGCCTGATAATTACATTAGGGATGTAAAATACGTAACGTAAGGTTCCTGTGAGAATTTGCCTCTGAGCAAAGTGCTATCACATGTTGTGGGGGTTTCAAAGTGTGTTCAATGTAAAACCCCAAACCTGTCCAAACAACATATTTAGATGGGCAGAATAAGAAAGATTGCGCTGTTCAGCTTTAGGCGAAGCTCGCTGCAGCTCCTGCAGACAGCTGGTTGCGATGCCTGTGCGGTGCCAATTTTTATTAAGACTTGAACATGAGAGGCACAAAATTTTATGATTCAGATAACCTTTTGGGGCTTTCATGTTCCAGAAGGATAATATCTTTGTATGGACCCAAAAAACCCAGCAAGCCATTTCCATCTTCACCCTAAAATGATTTATCGTTTCAAACAAATTCTTCTTTGTGAGCTCCACATTACCAAATTCCTCACAAGAGAGAGCAAAGTACCCCAGTCAAATTTTGAACAAGATTTCATGTGCTGGCACTTCTGAAATGTCACATCCACTTCATATCTGTTAATCGAGCTGTGACGGTAAACTTCTGCTGTTGGATCTACACTGCAGACACCTTACCGGTGTGAGTCTCGACTGTAAATATTCCTATTAANGTGCCTGTCTCCAAGACAACTAGATGGCTGTATTTAAAAGAGCACAAAGACCAGAACGAGTAGCTCATCCAAGTCTTTTAGCAAGTGAATGCTCTGTGGTTTTGCATTTTCAGGCAGGGCTTTCACTCTATCCCCCTGACATCTTTTACCTCGGGCTCCGATGGGTGGGAACTCCAACTGGTAGCCCAGCTGATAATTGCAGCTATTAAGCTGCTGCTAGTGTAGCTCCAGTTCCCTTTTGTTTCTGGTTTTATCTAGTCTAGCTGGAGAGTTTCACTACTGATAGCCATATTTAAAAGCCACAATGATATTCTTCCTTTTTCCCCTCTCAGTCAGGGCTGGCCATNGTTGTGGGGGTTTCAAAGTGTGTTCAATGTAAAACCCCAAACCTGTCCAAACAACATATTTAGATGGGCAGAATAAGAAAGATTGCGCTGTTCAGCTTTAGGCGAAGCTCGCTGCAGCTCCTGCAGACAGCTGGTTGCGATGCCTGTGCGGTGCCAATTTTTATTAAGACTTGAACATGAGAGGCACAAAATTTTATGATTCAGATAACCTTTTGGGGCTTTCATGTTCCAGAAGGATAATATCTTTGTATGGACCCAAAAAACCCAGCAAGCCATTTCCATCTTCACCCTAAAATGATTTATCGTTTCAAACAAATTCTTCTTTGTGAGCTCCACATTACCAAATTCCTCACAAGAGAGAGCAAAGTACCCCAGTCAAATTTTGAACAAGATTTCATGTGCTGGCACTTCTGAAATGTCACATCCACTTCATATCTGTTAATCGAGCTGTGACGGTAAACTTCTGCTGTTGGATCTACACTGCAGACACCTTACCGGTGTGAGTCTCGACTGTAAATATTCCTATTAAAGGGATTGTTGTCTTGATGGGATCTGTAGGGAAAGCGAAGTAGAGGCAACTCTCAGTCCAGAATTTTGGTACAGTAAACTGTGAGCCTGAGTCTTTTTTAAGGCTCACCTGATGTTCTTCAGAAAGTTTTAGAAAGATAAAATACTTTAATTAAATTGCCAATACAATTAAGTAATAAAGGTAAATGTATGAAAAATGTCTCCTACCAATCATTTTCACAAGCTTTTATTTCTTTTCACAGCTAACATTAGCAGATATAAATAAGCAGTGTTTGAGTACACCAAAATATTTTGGGGGGGGGTTAAGAGGAAACAATGAAATTGTCCCGTCAAAATCTGTTTCTGACAGAAAACACATTTTGTAAAAATGTATCTTCCTTCCTGTTTTCCGTAGAAGGTATTGGTTTTTCTCGTGTATATCCAGTAAAATCTGCATATCAAAAGGTGTTCCTTCAAACAAAATATTTCAATCTCACTTTAAAGGGGAATAAAGATTTTAAGGAAATCCTGGGAATAACAAACAAACATCAAAAAAAAAAAAACAAAACCAAATTCCTCCCTTTTCTCTGACAACATTCTGTTTAGGAATAAACATATGCCCAACCTTTAGGCTGGTTCATTACAAAATAAGTACATAAAAGTGGACCAGTTCTTCCCATTTCCACCAACTTCTGTTTCAGACTCTTGTCCAAGGGAGTGCAGCTCTGCACTGGTTCAGCAGGAAATAGGAAACCAAACCAGAAAATAACCCGAGGCAGGAAGAAAGGAGATAAAACTGACACAGAAAATAAATACCTAAATTAAAAAGATGGGAAAAGATTGTGCCTGCCTTTTGTGTTGTCACTCATGATATCATATAGGGGGGTGACTAAAATAAATATGAAGGGAAATAATAGGTTTGTCCTTAGTTAAGCTGTCTTAATGGCTCTCAGCACACACAAAGGACGGGGCTGAGCTGAGCAGTTCAGAATCAGGATGGGGCAGGAGATGGGTTGTTCCTCAGAGGCTCGTGGTCCTTCGCGGATGTTCTTGGACATCGACAGAAAACAAAAATTTGGAGATTCAGCCTCACCCAGCCTCATACACTTTCTCATCCAGTGGAGGATGAGAGAGTCTGGGAGATTTCTTCTCCCCATCACTGTTGCTCACATTTTGTCCCTGGTGGTCATCTATGGGGCTGCCAGGAATTGTCATGGACCACAAGGATTACAAGCACGACAGACTTCCAGATGAGTCTTGCAGTAAAGAGTATCTTCTCTCCACTCCTTAGTATTGTTCCAGATTCTAAGCATCTGTAGGGATATGGCCTGCATCATCTACACAATTGAACATTTTGAAGCCTTTTTCCTCTTTTATGTGGAGCCCTGAGTATATATGACATTAAACCTTGGCCCAATTTAAGTCAATGGCCAAAAATCCCTTGGATTTCAGAGTAGTTGGGATAAAAAGGTATATGCATCTGCACACATTTTTTTTTTCTTACAGATCAGCAGTAAGAAAATATTTTTAGCATAAAGCACCATCATTTTAACTTATTCTCCTTTTTCTCAGTTTTACAAAGAAGTGGAAGGATTGTTTTTTGTTTTTTTTTTTTTTTGTTACAAGGGTTTACAGCTGGCATCAAGCTGAGTAAGGGAAAATTCAGACTGAATACTAAGTAAAACTCCCTGAAAGCAGAAGCTGCTGGGCTATGTAATAATATCCCAAGGGAAATGGAACAGCTCCATCAGTTGTGACATTTAAAACTAGACTGGACAATGTACTATTAAATTTTCTGTCGGGACAATTCTGCATTGTCATGGGGGTGGGTAAGGGGATCTGCAAGGTCTTATCCACATGTAATTTCTATAATTCTGTGAAGCAGAAAAATGTCATGCAGTTGAAAAACTCAAAACCGGAGCAGTGCTGAGAAACACAAACCATCAGTTTATTCTAGGATGAGTCTTCACCGGTGTGAATTTTTTTATAGTTGTGGAACCCTGCCCTCCAAATTCATTGTGGACAAAAATAAGTTTTCTAGTTTCACAAACCTGTATCACTGATAAGGTCAATTCAAGCCAAGAAGGTCTTTGGTGACATTTGCACTGCTCCCTTTTTTCTAGCTAAGATCTGCTCACATTGATCAATGGAGCTGAACTTCTGCTATTCATGTATGCAGACACTCACTGCATTATTTTAAATTAATTTATGTGTAGATTTTTCCAATTGTAATATTAATTAATCATTAATTATTAATAATTAATCATAGGAACACACTAAATCCCAATGTTTTAAGTGCAGAAAGTCCCTTCAATAAGGTAATTCTCATTATTTGTTTATCATATGCTACATTTAATTGTTAGCATTTAACTTCAGCTTGAAAAAGCTGTTTTGCTCCATGACCACTTTATATAGCGGCTTCTGCAAACGTTGCAAGCCTGGGAAGGATGCGACCAATGCAACCACCTTCTTTAGAGCTACCAGCCCTAACTATTTGTCAGCAAATTCATTTTTACCTCAGTGACCTGCCGGTCGGAGCGGTGCTGAAGCACATCGCTCTGAATGACAAATGAGGAGAAACAACAAGGGTAGAGATGTGGCCAGTGGGTACATGCAGAAAAAAAAGCGTCTCGTTTATCATAAGGTCTGCTAGTCAACTTTTCTGCAAAGCATTTGAAGAAACATGGTTGTGAGTTTGTTTCAGTGATCAAAATTAAATAGCATCTTGAAATGGGAATGAAGTTTCCTCTAAAATGATAAATTATTCAAAATTTTCTGCAAATCCTGTGTTCTGTGCACTCACAGCTGTTGAAAACATGAATGCAAAGAAATGTCTGTTTCTGCAGAGAAAATTAAATATCTTAATTTTTGTTAGAAGATACGGAAATGGAAAACATCCCAGTAGTTTCTCTGCAAATTAGTTTCTGTCTTAACTCCTGCAATTTTGAGATTTTTAGGTGGGCCTGTTTTAGTCATTCATTAGTATAGAAAAGTGGTTTATAGTTCCCATTTAGGTGCAATAAATCCAAGCTGTAAGGAAGAGAGATTGAGGGACTGATTGATTTTGCTGTATTTATCAAAACAGTCAATCTGGTAGCACAAGCACAGATCATTAATCATACAAAGGGATGTAACCACAGCCTTGCCGGATCGGAACAGGCTGAAGCAGGGGCAGCACTATTCCCAAATGTCACTCTGGAAAACTCAGTTCTTGCTAAGTCTTTGCTAGGGACTTGTTCCTTCTGTGCCTTGGAACTAATCGCTCAGCAGTTTTAAGAAGTATCCCAAAATAGAGGATGACCTTACAAGCTTGATGGCAGAGCATCTTTCCTTTCTCAGCCATTTTGTAGAGACATCTACCTGGACTTGAAACATGCTAAATCACATATTAACTGGAACAAAGGCTGTTGAGGTCAAATTCAGACTTCTGGAAAGCCAAGTTTAGGAACAGCAGGTCCAAATATCTATAAAGGACCGGATCCCACCACCACGTAAGCTTCCCTTCTTTGTTTTGTCACAAAGACTGTTCAGCATTCTTCCTAAGTTTCCCCATAAAAGTATGTAAAAGCTTCTGATTACCCAAAAAGTGTGCTATTGGAATACAGCTAAAAAACCATCCCAGCCTTCTGGGCCCTGACTGAAGAATATTTCTCACTTAAACTAAGGGACATAACTGCAGGTACATCAGTGACTGTACTAGCAATGGAAATACGGCACGGAAATAAATTAATCATTCCCATAGTTAGGACAGCATACAACAGAACAGAACTGTCATCTTAAACTCTACCCAGAAATCATCTTGATGGCAGTACATGTCATGGAGCAGAGATAAAACGTGTTGTCTCTGTACGACATCATATTATAAGAAAGGAGCCTTATCCAACAAGAAATGCCATTTTCAAATGTTCTTACACTAAGCACCAGGACAGCATATTATAGTAATCCATATTTGAGGCAATAAAACCATGTCACAGGCTCCACATCTCACAGGAAAAGCTCCAGTTTTCATGAAGTAACACATAATTAAAAGAAACAAACTTGTCAACATTTACTACCTGAATATCCACGAAGCTGGTAAAGAAGGTGGACAGACTGTATTTTTCCTTCAAGGAAACTTAACTGTAGTTGCACTTTTACCTATTTGGAAAAAATGTGTCACTTCATATTTGGTTCCAGCTGTTCAGTGTAACTGATGGTGGTAGTAATAATACGGTAGGAACAGAATAATAATAATGCACAGGAAAAAATAAATTAATCTTATGCAGAAGTGGAAGGAGAGAGAGAAATTAAAATAGATAGAGAGCTTTTTGAAAGAATATGTAATTAATTATCCAATATTTTTTCTCAGTATTTTATGGTACAAATAGCTGAAAAGGTTTATATAACCATACCATTAATGCTAATAAGCTTGTAAACTTCAGCACTGTAAAATATGGATTTGAATGCATTAAAATCTACTTACATGTTTGACAGGAGGCTAAAATCTGGCTGTACTACATCTTGTTATGAATTCACACATTACTATCGGTCAGAAAACCCTGACACTAACCTCCATTGCTAATTGTAATGGGTGTGGGGTACTTTAATAATAAAAATGTGCATGCTTGTTATTTTTCAGAGACAGTCTGTGGAAAACAATTCCAAATCTAAAAATATGGCAAGGTACATTTGCATTAGGAAAATATAACATCCCTGAAGGTTGAAGGAAACAGTTTCAGAAGCATTAGAAAGAAATTGTATGTGTAACTTCTACAACTGTAAACGTGAACTGAAATAGAAAAGATCAAAGATTTCAGTGCTGTGGATCAGGCACAGCTACACTGAACTTTTCACCTAGTAGCTGAATGACAATAAACCTGTTTTGAAGTCAAGTGTTCTTCCCAAAGCTTTCAAGACAAAAAGTTGCACAGTGCCAAAGACTCACCTGAAAGCTGCAGTATCAAGTTAAGCTTTCGTCTCATTTCCCAAAGAGGGAAGGGAAGCAGGGAGTGTTGTTTTAGCCCTGTTTCTTGTTTACAAGAAAAACAAGTTAAAAGATCAGGACCTAGAAATAAAACCACACACTTTTCAGTGCTCGTGATAAAAACATCCTGCAAAATATTAGCCATGTGTGCCGGAGGATTTTCCTTCTACAGGACCCGGGACTTATGCATAAATGCTGCTGTACTGAAGTTGTCACCTCTCTGGTAATTGTACTTTGGACTGCAGCTAGTGCGAAAGATATTAGCAGTTGATAGAGGAAATAGCAAACATTGATTACAGTGGGCTTAAGGAAAAGAATCAAGTAAAGATACAATCATAAACAGTGATTCTGCAAACAGTCGTGAGAAATCAGCTAGACAATTCACCTGTCCCAAGGCAGGATGTCATTTTCATGTCACTCCTAACCTACACTTGCCAAATATGTTCTTAAAAACATTTGTTGGGTGCAAATTCTTCAATCGTTCCAGGCTATTGCTTTTAATGCTGAACTGTTCCTAGAAAGATTTTTTTCCAAATGCTTAACCTTATATCCCTTTTACCCTGTTTGCCAAGGACACAAAGAAATTGATTTTTCTCTTTCTATTCACAGCAATCTATTACACATTTGAAAATCGTTAGCAGGTCTTTTTCAGATTAAGCAATCCCATTTCTTTCAGGAAACAGTTGTAAATCATACAACATTGTCATAACTTTCATCATTTCTGCTGCTCCCACTTGAGCTCGTGGTGATGGGTACCCTGTCAGATGGGTACAGTGTCAGAGTGATGGGTACATGGTCTTTCTTGCAGTCCTGCGGCCAAAACTGAAGAGTTGTTTGTCTGAGGTGTTAGCAGTCCTGCAGAGAGTACCAAGAGGATTTCATCTGTTTTACAGATCATGCATGCTTCTGTTTATACACTGTGGTGTAACACCGGTTTTGTTCACAACATCATTATGCTAAAAGTTTCCCAGCTATTTGTCCTCACCTTTCCCTGGAATATAACAGCTGAAACATTTGTTTCCCCATGTTTTAATTCAGTTAAGAAAGGTTTATTATGTTTTGCGTGGTCTTCTGCAAGAAAGCTCTCCAAGTTGCCATGAGTTCAGAGACAAAATAACATTACTAGCATGTTAGCTGACTCGGTCCATGTTGTATTTGTTTGCGCTTGTTCCCACACTGCAAAACTATGACCACTGTGTATGTCCACAGACTGCTTTAATGATAAACTCAGCTGACTAGAGTAGCTGTTGCAGTCATACTCTTTAATAATATGGATATTTCTGTGTTGTGTGAATAACTTCTGAGACTTATGAATGTTTTAAAAAATATTTGTATTCAGAAACACGTAGTGGTGACTGTGAACAATGTGCAAATTATGTTTTCTTCAAATTCTATTTGTTTACTCATTCACAACTCAGGTGTCTCATTTGCTTGCCAATTGTCTCAAGGCAGCACTTAAACATTTTTCCTCAGGTCCCACTGATCTGAGAATGACCTGGCATACTCAATGCAAATCTTGGAGGATGGGTGTGAGGGAACAACAGCCTGGGGAAGTCCCACAGTACCCATTCGCATTGCCTCCTGCAGAGGGTGGACGCTCCTTCACTGGCCTCAAAAGCAGCTCGAAGAGACCGTCACACAGAACATCAGATACACTCCCATGGAGGAGAATGGGGCTATAGCCATCTTGTACTTACACATGAAACTTGCCTGTGGCAGGAGCTCTTCCCTTCTGCCATGACAACCTGGGAAGGCACACATCACTTTCCCAGCACACCATCATGGCAAGCCCATGGCCTCAGCTATTGCAGTCCCTGGCTCTGTCATCTCTCTGGAGAGTGGGATGACCAACTATCTGGGCTACACAAAGCATCTTGCATGAGAAGGAAGGATGGAGTAACTCATGGCATGTGGTTAGCAAATCTGGTACTTGCATTTCCATTCTTCTTTATTTCCTGTATTTAATCCTTCAAAGGTGTATGGTCTCCAGTTTGAGTCACGTGCATTTTTTTATACTTTTTAAAAGGATGATGAAGCACTTAAAATAGAAGGATTGTAAATAAAGAGTAACAAGTACAGTGCATGAACAACATGATTCTCCAAAAGCTATTAAAACTCACTTTGCCAATGTAGTTCATTACAAATATAGGAAATCAGGCATTTCACAAAGGATTTTTCACAGAGAATTTTTTCTACTAAGAAGCATGTCCTTTTATCCAAGATGATAGGTGAGCAGTTTCATTTAAATTGAAATAAAAAAACGAAGCCAAAAGTTTTCTATCTGAAGTTAGACAGAATCTGGATCTGATTTATCTCAGTGGATAACACTATCACTAGGAGAATGACCCTTCTTATTCACCTGACATACAGAAAAAAATAAATGACACTATGGGTTATAAAAATTACATTAATATTTTTTCCAAGATGTGAACTCTCTGCTACACTTCATGAATGAGCTTTGAAAGACTGACGAATTATGACTGTTCAGATTTACCAAACCTGGAGTTTTTCAGAGCAGTGTAAGTTTCAATACTTAAAGGTTTTATCTATATTTGTATGCATTTCAGCACAATAAAAGCAGATCAGTGGATCAAAGCCTGTGCTGCTGAGGCCCCTACATCTGCACCACATGTGGTCCAGGGGCTTTACTTTGGACTAAATTTAGTCTAGACTGAATATCACCACTACACATATGGTTTGAAGCTGTCCAAAGACCCAGTCACTACTTTGGACCCTCATGACACACCAGAGGTTGGAGCAGGCTTCATGCATACCTCCAGCAAGGCTTCTTGTGTCCTTTCCTCCTAAAGGAACCTTATGGGCTTGCCCTGGAAACAGAACCAGGGCACACTAAATGGAGTTGATGAGGGGTTTCAATTCAAAACCTCACTGCTCCATCCCAGCTTGTTACTGGGGATGCAGCCCGGTCAATTGAACCTGCAATTGGGCAATTTCAATCTGTTTATTTCCAGCAATCTGAAAAAAAAAAAATATTAACAACTAAATGTCCATAGTATCTCTTTGTTCTGGAGGAGTGCATGCTACTGAAACCTTGCTGCAAATTGCATTTCTGATTTCACTTCTACTGAAGGCGAGGATCAGCTGGTCTGAGAGTCTGAAAAGCCTATGGAACCCCACAGGGGAGGAATCTTCCTGTCAAATTTACCCTGGAATTGTAAACTTTGGAAGACTGACCCAAGATTTCCAAACGTGGGAAGGAGACTGAAAATCATGACAAAAGCAGAGGTTACAAGCTCCTGATCATGTACGTGAGACTATAAAATCCCAACAGCCCAAATTCAGCCTGGGGGTTCCTGGGGGTATAACCTTCTTGCTAGAGAGCTGGGAGCTAAAGTCAAGTCAGATCTGGGGCTCATAAATTATCGAGTTTGAATCGCATGCTGCCTCGAGGTCCTGGGTTTAGAGAGGGTTTAACAGTGACCCAGTTGCAAGTCCATGTCACAACACAGCAGATCTTAGAATGAAGCAGTCCTTTGTGGGAAGGAAATATGAAAAAGCCCTTACTTTACAGGCTCTACAGCTTTGGGAAAAATCGCACTGAATGTAGGAGGTATCAATCAAGAGTATCAGGCTGCCATTTTCTAACAAAGCACATCTTTCTGATTTTTATTTTTATTTATGATTCTTTATGTGCTTCTAGAATTATGGTAATAGCGAAAAAATTAATAAAAAAAAATCACAGCCAGGCTCTGCATTTAAAACTGTTATTCTGGAATATTCCTAAAAGGACCCAAATTGTATATTCATACCATCCCTTTGCTACTTTAACTCCCCACCCGCATACAGTATGCCAAGCTGTTCCTGTGTAGTGATGTGTGCCTGCCTGTGCGCTGCATGTCTATATTAATCCACAGGCACATATATATAAGAAATGGCTGTGACGGTTGCAGCCAGGGAAGGGAAGTTTCGTGCCTCCACAGAGCTCTGTGGGGAGGGACTGCTGAGAAATGGTCCAGAAGGTTCCTTACGACAGTCAAGTTCAGGAACTGAAATTAGTAAACTGCCATTTATGTAGCAGCAAAATGAATTATTCAATCTGCTGTGTGGACTGAAAGTCTAATTTTAAAAGTCTTGCTTGCCTAAGAAGCCCCATGCAAAGCCTTCCTTAAATGTAAGGCAGTACTAAGCATTACTGCATGGCTGGATGTCTCAGGAGGAGTTGTCTGATACTGACTGCAGTGGCTAATCTGTCCCATAAATTATGGGTAACAGATGAACAAGAATCAGTTTCCTTGTTTCATAAATATATTGGAAAAAATGAGGGTTTCCTCCTTATGCAGAGCATTTTTGCAGGGACACTGCCAGGCTGCCCAGCGAGGTCGGTCCCTGGGGTGCATCCAGCTGCCCTGCAAGGAAGAAGGCCCTCAACTGGACCCTGTGGACTGAGACAGGAAGGAGATCCCTGTTCCTTCCTGGGGTCCCATCCCTGTTCCCGGTGGCCAGAGCAGGCACAGGGGCTTGCAGTGGCCAACCCATGGCTCGAGGGCAAGGGAGGGTGAAAGGACAAAGGTTTGACTTTGACAAGAGCACCTCAGCATCCCTTATCACCAAACTTCTGTCCAGCTCAGCAGTTCCCTGTAAGAGGCTCCACTTCAGTGCATCAGCATTTTCCTGACACAAAAATATTTCCCTGAAAAATTTCTGACTGGCCAGTTACTAGCACGAGCATCAGTAATGAGACTCTCCAAGCCAGCAGTGATTGTCTTTGTGTGTATCGGCTGCAGAAAGGGGCAATTTGTACATTGCATGGCAGTTTGTCCTCCAGACACTGAATATATGAAGCAGGACTTTGGTGGTTAGCAAAGCACCCTAGCTTGAAATTAAGGAAAGGTGACTTGTTTTAATGCTCCTCTGTGATGTAGGGGCTTTTTCTGCCACCTTCATGTCATGACTCAGGCTCTTGTCCTGTGGGAAATGCTGTGCGAGTCACCCATGAGCTCCTTCCCAGGCTAGATTCAGATTCTGCACTGTAAGAAAGAAGTGAAAGAGAAGAATACAATTCTGTACAGTACTTTCTATTTTGGTTGGCTGGTTTGTAATGCCACTCTAAAATAAATAAAACCAAAATACTGTAATATGTCTATAGAATACAAACACATATAGTCATCCCATCAGTCAAACAATTATTTTCTAAGTCCATATATGCACATGTAAATAAACATTTAGATCATTCAGATAAGCAGCAGGCTCTGAAAGAATTTGAAAACCTTAGCTAAGAAACGCCTGCTGAAGTAAAAGCCACCAGATGCATGTGGGATGTGCCCCAGTGAGATCAGGTCCAACCATCTTTAGTCTGTTTGCTCATGAATAGCAAAAGAAGGAGATTTAAATCTTCATTGTTACTTGAGCATAGTCTAATTAACTTCCCTGCTTCCTCTGAGAAAAACATCCACCCCCCAGACAAACACACATGGATAACATCACCCAATATCCTGAAGAGCTTTGGGGTTTTTCAGTGATTTCAGAAGTGGAGTTTCTCTCTTTCTCTGCTTTCAACCCACATCATGCATCTTAGGCAAACACCACAGGAAAAAAAAAAAACACAAACAAGCAAGCAGGATGACATTCAGAGATGTTTGCATGGCTGGCGATTGGGAGGCGCGGAAGATGACTGTCAGAGATACACAATACTGAAGTGCCTGGTGAATCACATTAATTCCCTGGTCCTTAAGGTGAATGCTTTTCTTCCGTGAGGCGCTGCTGGCTCTGCGAACAAATTCCTGACTTCATTCCTGGCTACCATTTACCTCTTTGTGCCAGCATCCACTGTGCCAATTCCAAGTGCATCTCCCTTTGAAAGGAACCAAACTGGCAGCAGAAAATACTTGCCTGACAGCGCAGTTTGGCATGTGTAACTGTGCAGCTCAACACACAGGCCATGCTCCCCTAATCTGTTTTCTTTCTAACCTACTTTTGTGCCAGAAAGTGTTCACCTGGAAGTCAGTAGTGCATGAAAACATTCAAATCAGCCTGCTGCAAGGGATTTATATACTGTGTTTAGCGCAGTGCAACTCACCAGAGAACTTGACTTCAGGCACCGCCGCTGCAGCTCCTCTTTCTTGCTTTCCACTGCTTCTTGTGCAGTGGAAAGATAAGCAATTTTTGAGTTTTCAGTAAGAAAGGCCTCACATGTGGTCTTATGATTTACTACTCCTAAGATCCTTGGCTGCCACAGAAAGAGCAGACCTACACTAATGAAACTAGTTTTTAAAATATCATGAATTTCATATTCCAGACTTAAAAAAATAGCAATTCTGCTCATAGTGTTTGCTTAAACTTTACCACAGAAGCATTTCTACAAGAAGAAAATAGCTCAAAGAAGCAGAGTTAGTATTATGATGATTCACAGAGGTGAATCCTAGGGATTTTTTAAAAAATTCAACCCAGCTAACATATCTTGATCCTAATATTCTAGCCTTTTCATTTTCATCAGGGTTTGACTACCCAACTGACCTTTTGTTGTTACTCCCCTTTATACTTCACAGCCATGATTAAAACCCAGACACAATCAAATGTCTTCTCCTCTGCTTTCCCTCGACCTCTGGCTCTTACTAGGAAGAAATGCAGTTTCAGTAAAGCCTCTCAGATTGGACATGCACTTGTTCATAGTTATTCTGGTATTCTCAAAAATACATGTCTTAAGACCTGAAAGCCATACATGGATACATCTTCACTACAAAATCCATCCTCATGACTATTGCACAAAACATGGACCTGTGTCAAATTGACCACAGCAAGAATTCGGCATGCTCAGAGCACAGCTGGTGGGCTGCATCCCTCAAGGAACTTGTGCTGCCATTCCCTTCCGTGGCAAAGACTGTTCCTCAACTTTGAGTCCCTTCTGCCATCTCGTTCGTGTCACAGATTTTTGCCTGCTCATTTTTTCTGATGTAATTGCACGTGGGGAAAAGCTGTAAGCCAGACCATGAGTGAGCTGTATTAAAACACAATTATTTTCTAAATTTTTTTCCAAAGAGGGGTCATTTTAAAAGTCCCATTTCCAGCAAAGCACCGCAGAGAGCTGCAAAAACGCAACTGAGGAAAAAACATGTTGCGATGTGGGGGTGGGAACGACAGATGGGGGAGGAATCTTGTCAGCCAGCTGTGCCACCAAATTAAACAAATAACTACACAAAGCTGCAGCCCCAGGCACTTCTTCACCAGCTTTTCATCACAGTGGCCCTGAAGCAGGAGTCAGTGCCGATTCCCCAGCCAGGTGCTCCGAACAACATGTAGGAACAAAAGCTGAGGCACCTTGGGAATTTTCAAGCTGATCAGGAAGGTCCCAGTAAGTTTTAGGCATCTCCAGGATTAGGTAATATAAGAGAGATGTTTTTGGCTTTCTGTGATAATACCTGGAGACAGGTGCCTAAATTACGTGGATGGAACAGGGGAAATCTGGAGCTTGTTTTTTTACCAGACTCCTCCCTGAAATCAATATTGAACCTGGAGCAGGATTTCACCCTCATTTTCATAGAAGTCCACATGCCAGATACCATGTGACGCACCTGTCTGATACGTCAAACACTCTCTTGACTGTTTTAAAGATTCCAGCTACAACATCGAAAATTTCCTGTCAGCATGGTCTTTTTCTTCTTTCCTTTTAGTTTTTGATGGGTTTTTTGGTTTTGTTTTTGGCATTTGTTTGTGGTTGTTGGGTTTGATATTTTGATTTGTTTTGGTTTGTACCCCAAGAAAGGTCCTTCTATACTTCTCTAGCTGAAATAGAAGTGTTTGTGATGTGGACTGATACTAAACACAAAATAAAAATTATCATATTGGTCTCATTTTTTCCTGTTTTCCAGGAGGCTCTTGGTGCAGGCATCTCTATTTGGCTTCAGATATTTTCTAATAGAATATCTTTTAGGAGAGGTTATTTCAATTGAAGTATCTATAATGTGAAATATTGTGAGCACTGATATCCTGTGATTTAACTGAAATCTACTGAAATTTTGCCAATGGCTTTAATGGAAACCATTGGTTTCCACTTCTGACTCTGTGAGTTGACCATCCTTTCCCTGGAACTTAGTTTTTCAGCTGTAATAACAACACTGAATGTGGCTTTGATGTATAGAAAACTTTGGAGGATGCCTCTGAAGTGCTGCTCCCTTTGTTTCCATAAAAACTGCGTGCTCACAGCAGCCTCCACAAGGCTTCGTGCTCTTGCTTGTGCATTTCATCCCTCCCAGTTTCTGCATTTCCATCTGCTGATGGGTGGTCTCACTGCAGAACTTCCCTCCTCCGCTACCTTCAAACAAACGTCATTTCTTGTTAGTGGCATTTCATCTACATTTTGAATTCCTGTCTTTCTAATCCTTACCCTTGCTGGAGTCAAAGCAGAGATGTGTCTATAATGATAAGAATTTCAAAACATGAGTTACACAAAGAGAATATTTTTGAAAGTCTAACTCTTGTGTTTCATGATCAAATAAGCTCTGAACTCTTTTGAGGACATGGGTAATTACATTGGTGGGTAAATGCTGAGTGTCTTTAAGGATTTGGAAAAAGATTGGCATAGAGGAAAAGAAACAAGAACTTCTACATGGACAAATTTCCCTTACTTGATTCTGGTCTCTACTTAGCAGTATCCAGGAAAACAAAAAGGATAAGAACAACTGAAAAAGTTGAGATAAGAGAATCAGAAAACTATCAACCAGCTCACAGATGTGAATCCTGTGAAAAACATTGACTCACATTTTTCTTGATAACCTCAGTTTCTCAAAGATCGTGCCTTTATGAATGAGGAACTTTGATAAGTATAAACTAGCAGCTGCGCATGTAATGAAAATCAGAGATAATTAATCATATCATTCTTGCATACCATGTATAATGCCTGATGCATTATTTATGCAGGAAGAGATAGATTTTTAAATCCAGAGGTGTCATTATAATTATGTAGTTTGACCTCCTACGTGACTTAGTCAATACAATATCACCCAGTAACTCCTTCTTTAACTCCAATGCCTGCTCAGACTGCAGTCTTTCAGAGAAGTCTCCATTCTTGATGTCAAAGCTCCATATGATGGGCAGTCTACCTCATCCCACCAAAAACCTCTTATAGTTTCAGTGAGTGGAAAAATTTTCTTAAGACAAATCAAAAGGAAATTTATGTTGAAAAAACATAATTGCAATTCATTTTTTCAAACAAGGCTGACTACAGGTTTACCTTGAAAAAATTAACGAAATAATTTCATCTTGTTGGACTTTTTTAAGAAACCCTAATTTATTTCCTACATATCATTTAGCAAAAAAAAAAAATCTTTTGACTTTTGTTAGAGCTCTTGCTACTGTGTTTTTTCTTTCAACATTATTTTTTCCCTCACAAAAAGAAAATACTTTTTTGAGAACTCTAGTTCTAGTGATTGTTAATAGAAATTAATAAAAACACAGAACAGTTTAGTTTGCTAGGGACTTCAGGAAGTCCTCTACAATCCACTGCTTTCAATATTTGTGACTAAAGAATAAAGTAACAAATAAAACACTTGTCCCCTTAGAATACAAATACATTTTATGACTGAAGAAGCATTTGTTTTCGTATTTGTCTGCCAACAAATTCAGAAGGTTAGAGTGGCTGTGGGATTACTTATGGAAATTTCAGTGCTGAATCCTTACAATAAAATTTGGGCCCTTCAAGGAGGTGGATTAAAATGGGAAATTGTCAGCTTGGTCTCTCTGACTTGTACCTGAAGAAACAAACTCTTCCAGAAGGCTACGCACAATCACAGCTTCCAGAGAGCCAAGGTTGACTGTCATCATAACACAAGTGCCTTAGCCTTTAGCCTAAATTTTCATGGGACGAGTTTAACCTATGACCACAGACTTTCTTCTGGATCTGCAAGTACCTTGCCAGCTTGCATCCGAAGTGGAAGCTCTAGGTACAAATGAACAAGACCCATGAGGAATTTCCCCATGAAGGAAATTTTCCTGATGGGTGAGTCCAGCTTTTAAATTTCCTTTTAATTTCTGACCAGGCATCTACTGAAATGACCCTTGAACCATCTTAGATTTGAACAATCAGGCTAAAGGCAAAAGTGTTCCCAAAAGTCTTATGACTATACACACATAGTATTTAAGCTGTTAACGTCAAAAAATTAATGGTTTTCATGTGTGCAAAGCAAGAAAGCTATTGGAGACATCTATCTTTGATTCAGTAAAATTATTACAAAGGATTATGTCACCAAACATATGAACATTTGTATGTCTTTCCAGCTGCATTGTGGGTAGCTTCTTTTGTTTGGCAGTGACTATTATAACATTGCCTTTATCATTAAAAATGGCGTTAGTTCTATACTCACAAAATTGTATATACATGCAAGCGCTTCTATTCAAGTATTCCTTAAAAATAAATGGTTAAGCTTTGTTTTTCTCCTTGAGAGAGATTAAATATCCCTACTTCAGCAAGGCACAAATGAAACATGTTAGGGTTAACTATGAAAGGTTAGCATTGTCTCAAGAAGACAGAGGCAGGATTCTTCTGACCAAATACCAGCGATACAGTCACCTCTCAGTCATGAGTCATCACCTCCAAATACACATATCTGAATTAGAAGAAATTAATCACAACCAAAAAATACCTACTTCTTTCCATTGCTAAGATAACAAACTCAGATACCTCCATTGTGGATATCAATGTTCAGTCAGACAAACCCCTCAGAAAAGACAGAATTTACATTTTCTGGTTCCTTGAAAAATGCAGTACCCTCTGTGTCATTCTACATTTTACAGTCAAACATTTCCTGATGGTTGCTTACGTACTTTAAAAAATTTGGCCAGATAATTTCCAGTCCCCCTGGCACACCTCCCCTCTGTGTTTCCTGTGCATACCATGTAGAAGGCTTTAAGGTTTTCATCTGGTTTTGACATTTCATCCGGCACTGCTTGAAATACTATGTTTGCTTTATTTTTTTTTTTCTTTCTTATTTCTTTAAAGTGCTGTCTTCATGTATGAGCTAGATGAGGAGCCGGGAGGCAGCACGCTTACTTTCCTCTGCAGCTGCTCATTGAGAAGCTCCACAATGAGATGCCAGTCATGTGCAAGAGCGCTGCAAACCCCTCGCGTCTCCCTTTTCGCTGATGTTTCTGTCCTGCTGCTGAGGTGACTCAAGGAACAGAAATGCCTGGCAAAAGCCTCAACCTCCAATATATACACATGCATTAGTACAGAGGAAAAAAAAAATCTCTGCTGTTTACACATTTCAAACCTGATTTTATTTACTATTGCCTTTTTCCATCCTTTGCTTTCTGATACACTGAATTTCATGATAAGATTGAAGCTTGCCTTTCAGAAACAGTGTATATGTTATTTGCTGCATCTGAAAAGCAGGTGTTCTCAAGCCAATCTGAATATTTTGAGCAAATCCCTGCTTTGAAATGCAAATGAATTTGCAATGTCTGCATAGTTTGAGATAAAGCAGTTAACAATGAATTAATCCTTGTTTTATGCAGTTCATTATCAAGAGACTACGACCAGGCCAACAATGTGTTTGGAACATAATAGGGTCTTGCCAAACAGGTAGAGACTCTATTCAAACTGAGCACTTACAGTTACAGTGAGTCTGGTTTTTGAACACTGCATAAAGTAGCACAATAAGCTAAATATAATGTTTTGTCTTTGCCCCAAAACCCAATGTGTAGGGTCCATCTATCCATTTTCCAGAACTAAAGTCTCCCAGAAGGTGCTAAAATTTTGTTATGTGGGGAGTTTCTAGTAAATTGAGTTTTAAGTGGGAAAAGCTGCATTTCAGGGGAAGGCAACATTTTAAAATTAAAAGGTGGTTCCAAAACCATGCTATTTTCATAAGAAATTCTCTTGCTCTGATAATTTGAGTCATTGAGAATAAATACATAAGAAATATTCTCTAAACCTGCTAAGGTTTGCTTCTTTCATTCCACCCAGCAATGTTTTAGTTGAGGTTTATCCTTCTGTGCTTCATGGGACCATGCTGATGTAGTAACTGCACCCAAGCTCCCATGGCAGTTGGTGTGGACGATGGCAGAAACTGTGCAGAATTAGTAGCTCACCAGTATAACAACACTGTGCAGTCCTTCATCTAGACAAAAGACAGGCTGAGAGAGTTGGGGTTGTTCAGCCTGGAGAAGAGAAGGCTCCAGGGAGATCTTATAGCAGCCTTCCAGCACCTGAAGGGGGCCTATAAGAAAGCTGGGGAGGGGCTGTTTGCAAGGACATGTAGCGGTAGCATGAAGGGCAATGGTTTTAAACTAGAGCAGAGTAGGTTTAGATTAGACATTAGGAAGAAGTTCTTCACAATGAGGGTGGTGAGACACTGGCACAGGTTGCCCAGAGAGGTGGTGGAGGCCCCATCCCTGGAGACATTCAAGGCCAGGCTGGATGAGGCTCTGAGCAACCTCATCTAGTTGAAGATGTCCCTGCTCACTGCAGGGGGGCTGGACTAGATGGCCTTTGAAGGTCCCTTCCAACTCAACACATTCTTTGATTCTATGATTCTATGATTCTGTGATTCTAATGATCTTCTGCCATGTGGCTTTCTGTGATGGGAGTCTATAGAGAAAGGGATAGCACAGAGCACCTCTCACATCCCTTGGTGCAGAGGACACTGCACGTTGTGGGGTTAAGCCTTATTCTGCAGGTATGGGAATGATATGGTGAGTTTAAGCCTGTGGGATTAGCTGTGATGTGGAAAAAAAAGAGGTGTGTATTCCTAGAACACAGGTTGCAGGTGACCCCTTTCAGCCCCCACTCCCAGTGGGGCTTTAGGCACGGTCTCCCTCCTAGCCCTAAGCCTAACCCAAAGCCTACCCCAGGCTGGGCTGAGCCTTAGACAGAGACCCCCACCTTTACTGTGACTGAAAAATATCTCAGGGGAGAAACCTGACTGTTGGCTACACCTTCCCTTGGCTGAAATTTAAATTAGAAATGCACCCATTCTCCCATCCAGGTATATCATGGGCTAATTAACAGAGAACTAAGTTTAGATAAATAGGTGAGGGGAAAACTTTCTGAGTAGTTTGCAGGAAATTAAACTTCTTTTTAACCCTTTTTTTGGGTTTTTTTGTTTTTTTTTTTTTGATTGTTTGTTTAACTATAGATTGCTGTTATACCTCCCCATAACTCTGCCATATTTCTGTATGGCACTGCTGTAAATGAAGGATTTGCTCATTAGATTCTGTTTTATATTCTGGAGCTATTTGGTTTTAGCTACTCAGTGTTGAGATGCTATACAATTATTTACTTGAACATAGCGGTTTTCTTCCCATTAATGCATTTTTTTTTTTGCTCAGTATGTTTTGATGACTTATATTCATGATCTTGAGACTGCTGAATAGGAGGACTTCAGTTTTGCCTGTCTCTAATCACTGTAGTGCATAACAGATGGCAGTATTCCTAAACTGCCATATTCAACAAATGATATGAGATCAGATATCTCAATGATTTCACTATCCCCATTAATAATAATTATTATTATCAAGAACTAAGAATGAATCTTCAACTTCATATGATATAAACATCTTGACCTGCATTTTCAGAATTGCCAGCAATTCTGGTTGTCTTCATTTATGAGTCTACAGAGAACAGACTGTAAAGACTCCTGAGTTTCAGACCAGACTTAGCAACACATATTTGAAGGTTAGATTTCTTTAAGGGATATGATGTCAGACTAGGAAAATTACTAGTTGCACATAGAGCCCCATCACTTAGCTTGGATTTTGTTCAGTTGAGGTGTTGGTGTTTTTTTTTTTCTTTATAGCTGCTAGAGATAGAAATAAAAATTGAAAAATTGACATATTTCAAAAGAGCAAACAATCATTTTGTTCATGCTTTCATCATGATGTATCTGAACTAATTATGCTTAAAATGGAGGGGCTCATTTTCCTACTGTCTCAGGACACAACTGAGCAGAGCAGCAGTGACAAAAGGAGAGGGAACACTTCATCTCTGTGCTGACTCTTTCATTCTACTCCAGTAATATACTGTATTGCTGGCCTGAAGAGACTTGGGGGTCCAAAGGTTATTGGACTGCAATCTATATTGGATTTGAGGTCTCCTTTCCATATAAGAAACCAGGATTCAATAAAAGTTGAGCTGAGACTAAGTCTCTACTATGGCCTCTTGGGCTGTCAGACCAATTATTCTAGTTTAAATTGCAAAGCAGTCTCCTATTCCAGTATTGATACATTATGTGAAAGACAGAATTTGCACATTTTCTTTGTTTAGAATAACCTTTAAAATATGAAACAAAGGAATTACTTTAAAAAGATTCCCATTCGTGAGCCACTGCTCAAATCATTATCTTGCTGCCTGACAGTACTAATGAGACCTAACATTCAGGTTTTTTCAAGGTCTTGAAGACAGTGTCCTCATGTATGCCAGAAGGAAATAATCTCTTGTTTAAAAATTAATAAAGAAAAATTAACTTCTACAGGTGCTGTGTCAAAGTCTTTATCTAGCTTTCAAGAATTTAAAACCCAATCTTTTTAAGTTTTATTTTAACATATTTTCATCACTGATAGCAGAAGGAAAATAATTACATAGATGTAGGAAAAAATAGCGCTTAACAATGCTTCAAAACCAATTAAAACTGAGGTTTCTATCAATATTTCTCAAAGATGTTGCATATCCATGTAGCAGGCTGAGACATGTAAGCATAGGTGAAAGTGTGGCATAATTGTAAACAGCACTCTGTGATGAAAAAAACTTAAAGACCATTGACCAGGCTGAATGTGAAGATGGCTGTAAGGTGCTGAAAAAGCTTCAAGCATAATTCACTTCCTGAAGATATATGATTAAGGCAGTCTACCAAATGAAGGAAGTCATGGTGCTGTCATGAATATTGCATTGAATGCTAGGAATCATTCATGTTGGTCTTCTTATATATACATATAAACAAAAGGAACAGGACTACCTAAGTCAGCAAATTTCAAATGAGTCATGGACGAGTAGTCTCTGATACTGTCAGTTTTGAGTGGTTTCTTTCTTCATTCATTTAAGGAAGCCCTGGAAGCCCCAGCCTCTTTGCTCCACAGGTAGCAGACCTATGGCACCCTTCACAGAAGACTGCTGTGGATGCAAGTACCTCAGAAGATTTCAAGAGGAAATTGAACAAGTACTTGGAATAAAGATCTATTGGGGGTTATTAAACAGATAAACTACAATGGGCTCAAGATACTTGCCAAATTTAAGAGCAGTAAGGAGCTAGAAGAATATTGACAGGCAGATTCATGTAGGCTCAGTCTTTTTTCTTCTTCTTCTTCTTCTTCTTCTTCTTCTTCTTCTTCTTCTTCTTCTTCTTCTTCTTCTTCTTCTTCTTCTTCTTCTTCTTCTTCTTCTTCTTCTTCTTCCTCTTNTCTTCTTCTTCTTCTTCTTCTTCTTCTTCTTCTTCTTCTTCTTCTTCTTCTTCTTCTTCTTCTTCTTCTTCTTCTTCTTCTTCTTCCTCTTATTCTTACTCTTACTTTTCCTCTGGCATGTTTGTAGTCATAATTACTTTGTTATAATTATTCTAGTTTATAAGCTGTAACTGATCACTTTTGTTATGCTGTCTACAAGCCTAGAAGTACAATACATGGGCATCCATAAAGAAAGACCATTTTTTATGACCCTTGGATTAAGCTCTGAATTCTCTGAAAATTCAGACACCCACTCCCTCTAATGCAGTTGATGCTAAGAAAAGTATTAGTATAAGTAAGGATACCTGGTCTTATAAAATCCAGCCGATGGGAAGATTCCCAGTCTTAATTGTCCAAAAATGAGATGGTTGGTTGTGCCCTCTCTATGTTGTGACAGGTTCTTATGTAGCCATCATGGTTTGGGCCATCTCTGGTCTGAGACAAGGAGGTTCATATGGACTCACGGTGCCAAGACTAGAGTCTACTTTCTGAGCACCATGGTCTGAGACACTTTGAACACATGGTATCAACCTGGCACCTCAGAGGCTTCACATGCAAGAGGATCCCTGGAGACAGCTGGGTAATGCTTCTAGCGTTGCCTTCCTAGGGACTACCTCTTTGGCCACTCAACAACTAAGCCTTTAATTCTTTCTGTGTGTTCCGCAGGGTGCTCTTGACCAGCATTCCTCTAGCCTGGCATTTAACAGCCTCTTCGAGTACGGACAAGGTTCAAGTGCTACATCCTGGACTTGTTTACCTTGTATATTTTAGCAGGCAGGCCCTGGAGACACTCATGAAGCTTCCTGTGGCTCCCCTGACAGCCCGGACATAGAAGCTCAGCTGCTGCACAGAGGGCTGCAGCAACTCAAGCACCCCCCTACAAAGAGACAGCGTGTCCCAGACGTGGGGATGCCTGCAGTCAGTAACCAGGACGGTAGTTGTCTTCTGAGACTTGGACAGGACATGGGATAAAGTGAGCCCTTGGTCTGAACCTAGATTGTACCTAGTACAATCATCCTAATAGTTTTGTGGGTTTAGCTTTTGGTAGGCTTTGTCAATGCTTGACTCTGTTTTACCTTTCTTCTAACTCAGATACAATTTAAGACCATCCCCTGGGAATCACGCCACACAAACAGTTCTCTAAATTTGCATCTGTTTTCTCGCAGAGTAGAGCCAGCTGTTTCCCTGGCTGTTTAAAAGTCCCTTATGCTCTTCTGGACCCTACTATCAGCATGTGTTGGCACAGGAATTTGGGAGGGAGCCCTTAGAGGTAGTTTTTTGCAGTGTGTGTGCCAGAGAGGTTCCAAATGTAAACTGTTGGTGCCTCTATGACTATCAGGCTTTCCAAAAGACATGGAAAGACCAAAGGTGAAGATTGCATTCCTCAATGTTTTTGAGAATACAGTGGCTTCTTTAAAGGGTTAAAGTTGCAATAGGGAATAAACATCCAGACAATAAATCTCTATTCCTTAATTGCTAGAGATCTTATAAAAATCAGAAACATCAGGGAAAATACAATTTAAAAGTAGAAGATACTGTGCAACATAGTCAATCTTTGAAAAACCCTTCAGGATAGCTGCTTACTGGAATTTGGTGTCTTCCTGCTAAAAATTATGATTTTGGCATCTACTGTATTAACTGTGTTTCTAATGTCACAGTAAAGAATGGAGGTTTCTAATTTGGTGCTCTCTAGAACAAGGGTGCTTTCATCTTAATCTTAAATATGTATTGTACTCCAATGCTTCATGAAAGTTTACAGATGTCTCTTGAGGTTAACTTATTACTATGTTGTTATTTTTTTGGATATTTTCACTGGGTGACATTGTGGATCTTGATACTTTATGAGATTTTTATGAATGAATTTATCATCATTCTTAGATTTCTGCAATTCTATCATTGTTGAAATGCCTGGAAATGCTTAAAGTATGTGAAGTTAAGATCATGCATAAATATTTGTAAATTCGTGCTATTTTGGGTTCAACATATATCAGATTAGTTACATATTGCTTGGATTCCTTAGATGAGACTCTGATCTAAAGATTGTAAACTCCTGTTGATTGCTCTGAGCTGTGGCTCAGGTAAAGGAGCTCACATGCTTTTGCTAGTAAAAGTCACCTGCATGAACAAGCACAAAGAATCATAATCTAAGTCTTATTTAGGACAGTCTTAGTCCTATTTATGTCTCTGGTCTTCTGGCACATGATCTGACTAAACGGGTGTCGGTCCATCTATCCCAGCTCTTTATTCTCGTCTCCAAGCATGGCCAGTTCTGTCCATGGAGAAGTTGCTCAGGGAGAGGAAAATGTGAACCTTCTATACTTGATCTGCCACCTACAGAGTGGAGTTTCAGAACACATCTGAAATTTTTTAGACAGATACAATTTTAGGTACGATTGATCCATCTTCTGAGATTTATTGTGTTTATGGAAACATTAGAACATCTCTTCTGATTTCCTATACATTACAAGCTACTATGGATTACTTCTACACTTAATCCAGGAAGAAGTATTTGACTAACTTACTTCTCTTGGAAATATATTTCAATGGTAATCAACCTAACTATTGAAAGTCTCTGCCTAATTTTTCTGATTTGATTTTACATGACTTAAAATGTTCTATCATTGATTTTTGTTTTACTCTCCTTTCCAAGATCAAACCGTCTTTTAGGATTTATCTTCTTCTTCCCATGAAGATTTGTTTGCGATGAAATCAATCCACCTTGAGTCTTCCTTTCAATAATCTAATCAGAACCATGGGTCTTGCAGAGCAGATGTCTTCCTTTGAATGACTCGTTCTTATTGTTATTTATTATTTCACTAATATTTGTGGAAAACTTTATCATTAGTAATTGTATATTGAACCATTGGCAAAGTTGTTCTATAGAACCAGGTTTGACACTGATCCTGGCAGAACTATAAAAGCAAGCTCTCTCTTTGATGATGGCGTGCCATAGACAGCTACTTTTTCAAATGACAACCAATTATGAATTAATTTACTGTGTGCCCCCTTGACATAATTCAATGATGTATTTCTTTTACCCCAGGAATTAAAAAATCCTGGCATAACTCTAAGCACATTATGTCTACCTAGGTTCCTTGTCAACCAAAGTTGTAATCTCATCACAGAATGAATTCAGGGTTTTCTGACAAGGCTTATTTTCCGTTAGATCATGTTGGCTGGCATTAAATATATTCTGATCCTTCGATTCTTTATTAATTGAATTCCACACAACCCTTTCTATTACTGTGCTCTCACTGGTATCAGAGAACAGACTAGTAGTCACCTGAGCTACCCTGCTTGCTGTCTTTGATAAAATACTGACTGCTCTTCATACTTCTTATGAGAAACATTCTGATATTTTGTCACCGAGAGTCTTGCCAATTTTTCCTTCAATTTCAAGCTACTTAAACTCACTTTCTCTCTCCTAAGTGCTTGGTTGAAATCTGTTCAGCAATGCAAAGCAAAATGCAGTAAAAATATATTATATCTGACATTGCATAAAAGCCACAAGAAATTGCAAACACTGCTTGACTTGCAAGGCAAAACACAAGGTGGCAAGGTTGACCCGTAATGCCAGCAAACACTAGGAAAACTCTTGGCAACAGAGGCCTATTTTTTTGACTTTATAATGAAATCCCCAAAGAGGTCAATTTTGTGCTGTCTGGCTTCATTGCAAATGCTTCACACAACTCTAGTGCTAATTCTCTACATGTCATTTCCATACTGCAAAGGATTTTCCAGGTTATGGACACTGACCTCCATCAAATCTCCCATCCTAAAAAGTAGAAAATCCATTTATATCTGGTCTGCATGAAGAAATTGTCCATTGCAGTGACTTTATTCCAGACCAATTATTCTGTTTGCAATGCAGAGCAGATTAAAAATTATTTTTAGTCCAGAAGATAGTACTGTCCAAGAGTGGTAACAGTGGGGCTTCCCTGCAAGAGCAGAGGCACCATGAGCCTGGGAGGACAGCAAGGTAGGGAGTTCACTGACTCGGGGCCCATCCCACAGCCCTCAAACAAGTTGAAACAGAACAGGGCTATCACAGTAACCCTGGTCAGCTGAGAGCTCAGTGATGTTCAGGCAAATCTGTAGTGGCAGGACTAGTCCAGGATCAAGCCAGGAAGCGAAGTGAACAAAAATGGGTCAAAATCAGCAAGGTACACAGCAATGCGCAACACGCCTCCACTGTTCCTCACCAAGGTGAAGGCTGTGCAGCTCCTGAGCCAAGGTGGAGTGGCTCCAGACAGAGTTCCTCATAGCACTTTCTCACACTGACCTTTTTTCCAAAGCTGCGCAGCTGCATGGGATGAGAGCCCAGAGGGGATGAGGAAACAAGGACTCCTGGTGGGCCCAGCGCTCTTGCAAATACTTGTACACCAGGGTATGCTGTAACAGCAGTTGTGGAATAGCTTATTCTATGACAGACAGTTTCAATATCAAGGCAAAGTCTTACTTATTAGCTAGCTGACATTCTTGTAATACTTTACTTCTGCCACTCTTACAATGAAAATGTCTCAAAGGAGAAGAAGATTCTTTAGGTTGGTGCCCACAGTTGTCTAATGCAAGAAGAATTTAATGTGCTGCGTCCAACACTTGCTTGTGTAATGTGTGGCTGTGTCATTGGATTTCAGCCAGAGCGAAGAACTCTGTACCAGAGTCCTGAGCATCTCACCTAACAGTTTATTGTAACATACATTACAAAGGGAAGTTTTGATTTGGACTGTGAAATTTCATGAAATTTTCTAAATCTGTTTTCTTAGCCATTCTGAGAAGCTCTGCTTTCGTGAGAAACAAAAAAAGAAATACTTAGCATGTTTCCATCGACAGGTTAAAAATCCTTCTTTCTTTCTCACTGGAAGATTACAATTTCAGGAAGTTAATTCTTTACTAAAAAAAAAAAAAATTAAAATATAATTTTGTAACATAAAAGGATTTGATAGAGACATATCTGGGGTGTGTTCAATCCATTGTGAGTGATCCAGTTGTCAGAACTTAACAAGTTACCACTTGTCATCTGAGCTTCAATAACGGCTCATCTGAGCTTCAATAACGGCTCATCTTCGTGAAACCGAAGAGGAAGTTGATGCTAATAGATTTTGTTTCACAAATGCGGCAGGCACAAGGTAAGCAGCTCACATAGACTCGTGCACTGTGGATGTCTGATGAGCAATAATTTGCCAACTTTTGGTAACCAAATTAATTGTAATTGTAAGAACTTATGCTATTATGTTCCTTTGGTTTTATCAGTATATTGAGCATTGTACTTATTTCAAACTCCGTAAGGAGACTTTGAGACAACCTAATTATTCAAAAGCTTCTGAACATGAGGGTTCAAAAGTGCTTTGACATATTACTCCTTCCAGATTCACATTTTACTGTGGTTAAAGTTCTCATAAGCAGATGGGTCACTAACTTAAGATTCAGTGATGTGTAGTAAAGCTTAGTGATCTCAAACTCAAGTAACTGCTTGAAGTAATGTTCTCATGTGTCAACAGTAAATATTTTTAAGCAGCAGATTAGTCTTAACTCCATCAACTTTGGATCATCTGATTTGCTGGCAGTGCCTTTCTAAATGCTTTTAGTAAGAAAATACACAAATACCTACTGAAGTCCTTCAAAAAGGCTCTAAATGCATATGAATTGTCCGTTTGCCTTTCCTAAGGTCCTGTGTTCTTCCTTAAACTGACTAGATACAGGTTTGTTTGTTTACTTCAATGTGTGCCAAAACCTTGAAATTTGAGTCTGTCAAGGTGAGAGCTTCTAAACACCAAAGAATCAACATTTCAGCAGGCTGCTCTCATGGTTCATGTATCTCCATGCAAGAGGAGCAGGACATTTTAACAGCAGGCTATTCACTGAAGACCAAAAATAGTTTCCAGAAAACAAATATTTTACAGATGTTTGTACTGGGATGCTGAAGAGTCAGTATTTGTGCCTCCTCATTCTGTTTAGAATTCAGGTTCTTCACTCTGTCCTGTTTAAAAACCGTATTACAAATTGTCATTCCTAAACAGCACCCACTTGCATCTGTCTTTTTTCCTTTTTTTTTTTTTCCCCTCACTTGGAAAATCTAGAGCTAGTTTAACACAATAATAATGTTCCTAATGATATTGTTCCTGGCTGTAACAGATAAAGGGTGACCTAACCACTTTAAAACAGCTGTGTTGTATCACTGACACTGTCAAATCTGATTCTAACATTTTAAATACACGTGTCTGTTTCTTGCTGCATGCAGATATGTATGTGCATATGTGTATGTATACATATACATAGATATGTACAAACATAAATGAGTCAACATATACTAACTGAGATACCATACTCAGTACATCTTTACCTAAATAGACATTACATGAGCACAAAAAGTGGAAGATACGTGTGATAAACAGATATATTCCTTCAATACACATACAACTTTGTTAATACTGAGATAATGTTGATAAGATCATACCTCATCACCAATGCAAACTGACAAATAAGTAATCACTTAAAATATTCAGCACCTTGTCAGTTCTCTGTTTATCCTTTTTTTTTTTTCTTTTCCCTTCCACTGCCAATACCTCACATAACTACATTAGGCTTAACCACACCTCAGTTTTTTTGCCTTCACAACTGTGGAAGACAGAATGATGATTTTTATTATTTTAATATTTTTTATTTTGTTTTTTAAGCCATAGGCAATTCTGATTTTTCAAAGGTAGGTGCCTCTTGTTCAGGGTTGAGGAGAGTAGGAGCTAAATGGTCTGTAGGAGCTCAGTGCTTGACTTTGCTTGATGTGACTCTTCCACCAGGAAGAGTCATTTGTTTGAGAACTTCTGGAGTCTAACACAGCCTTGAAAGTGTACTTGCATCAGAAGACCTTGGGTCCTTTAGGAAAGAAAATAATATTGCTTCTCCCTCTTTCTCAGAAACCAGCATACAGCACTAATTTGGTTAACAAACATAGAGCTCTGGTGCCTAAGCTCTGACAAATCTAATTTCTATGATTTCTTTATAGAAGAAGAATGCTATTTTTAAATTTCTGACATAGATCATGTATTGACTTTTTTTAATTTTTATTCTATATCATATCAAGACACTGATTTAGAGCACTGTGTGCTACTTTAAACAATAATTTGTCTGGAGCAATTCCATCCTATATTATTATGAAGTCCCATGATTTCTAGTCATTATGCATATGCAGTGATTAAGTGTGCCTGTTGGGAGAAAGGCATAGCATAAGTTAATATCCATGGAAAAGAATGTTGATGGGGCTAAGTGACATAGCCCGCGTGTACAATAGGGTTCAGGATAAGCAGACAGACCTGCTTATTTCCTTGCCGTTTACATCTTGCTCTGATGAACAGAAGCTGTGAGTTAGCTGAGTTTTCTTATAAGCACTATATTAAGTGACCCACACACACACAAGCTAATGGAAAGCAGACTAGACCTACTGAATTCAAGGAAGATGAAGCAGTTACATCAGCCAACAGTTTTCACGTACAAAACATTAAATACACACAGTCTTTGTAGGTTACTCGGAACTCCAGTGAAACATCCACTTGGGAATCTGTACTATACCAAGCTGAGGGAATAAAGATCTTAAAAAGGGATGTAAATCTTTTTATTTAATTATTTATATAAGCAAAACATTTCTGAAGCAAGTGACTTCTTGAGTTAATACTTTACCATAAATATTCTGTCTNGGCTGCAGCACATATCCAGCTGAACTTCTGCACTTCCTTTTAATAAGGACAGATATGCAGGGAACCAGAAACTGAGTAATCAGTTTACCCAGCTAGAGACAGGCTGAGTCTTCTTGTCTGAGAAAAGCATGTTATTTGCTGAGGTATATCACAATTTCTAGCATTATTTTAAATACATTTTTTTTACTTCCCCGGTGTTTCCATGTCTCATATATTTCAAATAGTAAAGTCTCACTTTTACAGTGGCAAGCATTGTACCTTACTTTGGAATACTTCTTACACATTGTGCTTATGAGTATTTTTAAATTATGTAGCCTGACTTTAGTGAAAAGATTACCAACGCTGAGTCACCTTGACTTGGAAGCAGCATTTTAAACAATTTTACGAGCCCAATAATGGGATCAGCAGGATAAATACACAAATATTTCACCACTTCCAGTAAGGATTTCGTAATGGCCTCCTCTATGAATAAGTGATTAAGTCAATTTGAATTCATTAGTTGTATTTATGCTGTCTGTTTCCTTAATATTGAAAATAAAATGCGTGGTGTAGAAGTCTATCTTTACGCCGAGAGTCAAGCCTCAGGCATTCCTTAGAGACTTTTTCTGGTATCTGGAGAAGACAGCACAGAAGGGTGTATCCGTGGCAGCAATTTGAAATTTGCACCCTCTGGCAGATCTCTTTCCATCCACCCACACTGGAATCAGCATTTCCCAAAGTAGACATGCCATCGTACAAAGTATGATAAAGAGACAGCAGCAAGACCAACAGCAGGGGTGGGGGGAGTGGGGACAGGGGAAGATGAGAGAGAAAGAAAAACCCCACACAACATCCTCTGCCATTCACCATCAGAAATATTGTCTGGGAAATTAGTTGCTCAAATGCCACAAATGCTCATCGCTTGGTATTTAGGTGTGGCCTGAGCTATTTCTTATAAAAAGAACAGCAGCACAGTCTGCTCTCAGATAAGCTCACGCATATTCCTTAGTGGGAGGAAATTTGGGCTTGGTTTTCTCCTGGTTTACATTGAGAAAAGCCAAGCTATAGAAGCAGGAAATTACACATAAGAGCACTATACTTCTGTTTCCACATCCTGTCAAAGACTGAAAAGTCAAACTTTGAGTTTCTGGACCTTAGCTTACCACTCTTTGAAATTATGACATTATTATCTTTCTACACCATAAAATGGACAAAATTTTAGATGTCCAGATGATGAATGCTGGAGAACTGAGAATTTTTACCTCTGTAAAAATTAAAAGGGCTCAGGTTTTCCAAATTGAAAGCTGTCTACCGTTCTATCTTGATTTACATTTTCTTTCTTTCATCTACACTTCAAGTGTGGTCAAAGATTGCCTCATGTAATCTATTTTCTATATGTCATCTAAAGGTGGCAGTTTTCCCCCATAAGCTAAAAAAATGTATTTATTTAGCTAGAAACATCTCCACAAGAGCTGGTTATTGAGCAGGTATTAAAAAGTGATACTGACGTCTTATTTGCAAAACTGTAGACACAGTATCTCCTTACATGCAAATGCCTGTGTTCATGGTATTTTCAAGATGATGCTAATCACCCAGCTGTGGAAGCAGCAACATTTACCAGTTTGGATGCTGGTTTGCCCTGGCATGAAGTGCAGAGCCTGCACTCCTCTTTTAAACCCGCAAGGTCCACTGAGGTTCTAGTATTGACTCTTGGATGTTAGAATAGGATTAGAAGACCTTCGCTTTTGTGGGAATCTGAAAAATAAAAGTTTGAAATTACTTCCATGAAAAATTATGTTATCGTCATCTATTTTCACTTGTTGCATTTAACACAATTTATTTCCATAACATGCATGAAAAAAATAATTGGTAGATGAGGCCCAGCTAAAAAATAAAATTCCAAATTAGAAAATTGGTTCCATTTTACCTCAAACCAGGACACTCTCTTAGGCACCCTTATGTGTTTATTCACGACTGAGGAATGACTTTCAGAATGTTTAGAATATTTTGCATTGTTCTATCTAATCTCCTACTGATATCAGTCAGGGTTTTATACCACATCCTAAAAAAGAAGCACAAAAATAATCCCAGTTTAAAATGTCTGATAGCTCATTACTGTGGTTGCCCATGCTCGTAACTTCAGGGAAAGAAATGATTTTTCATTGGCAAACTCTTTTTCTTTTCAAGACACTTTCAGTGACTGAAACTTGCAACTCTTGCTGTAAATATAGCACACTAATTTAAGCAGTAAGTATGCTCTCCTGTTGACCCTTACTTTGAGATAGCCTATTAATACCTTTTCTGGAGTTCCTGTCAGGCCGTTGCAATGCAGTGGGTGGACAGCAAGTGGGCAGGAGCTGGGCATGTGGGAGTGCAGCCTCCTTCCACAAAGTCACAGAATCATAGAATCATTCATGTTGGAAAAGACCCTTGGGATCAAGTCCAACCATCAACCCCACTCTACAAAGTTGTCCCCTACAGCATATCCCCCAACACTGCATCGAAACGACTCTTAAACACATTCAGGGATGGTGACTCTACCACCTCCCTGGGCAGCCTGTTCCAGTGTCTGACCACTCTTCCTGTGAAGAATTATTTCCTAATGCCCAGTCTAAACCTACCCTGTTGNCGGTTGTTGTGGTTCAAGTGCAGGACCTGGCACTTGGCCTTGTTGAAGCTTATACCATTAACGTTGTCCCATCAATCCAATCTAACCAAGTCCCTCTGTAGAGCTTCCTTATCCTCATGTAGATCAACACTCTCACTTAACTTAGTGTCATCTGCGAACTTACTGATGATGCACTCTATGTCCTTATCAAGATCATGAATAAAGATATGGTCCCAGCACTGAGCCCTGAGGAACACCACTCTTTGGGACCATCCATCCAGCCAGTGACTGATCCATCAGATCCTATGCTCATCCAGGCCATGAGCAGTCAGTTTTTTCATGAGAATTCTATGGGGGAAGTCCACATCAGCCCAGCCCAGTGCAGCCCAGAACATCCTACTGGGGCAAAGCAAAGCAAGAGCGACCTGGTCGGCACCAGGCAGCAACACAGACATGCTGTGGTCCCCTTCCCACGCTGCTGCTACAGCTGCCCTCCTTACTTCTGGGAAACAAAACTAATTTTTCTAGGTGCATCAAGGATGCTTTGGTAGTAAATTCGTGAGACCAGAGAAGCCAAGAAGCTATAGGTTGATATTTCCATATAGGCTGAAAAGTTTACTTCCTTGAACTTCCCTCTTCTTTCTTTTGTCTCAGAGAAAAGTTATTGTATGGATCAAATCCTAGCTGGGTTTTGCGTGGCTACAGAAGCTCCTCACTCAAGCTGAATAGTAGAATTAAAATGTACCTCCAAAAAGACTAAGGAACTGACTGTCCTCAAGGCTGCCCAACAGGACAGTGTAGCAGAATGCTCACGGTTTAGGCTAACGTCTTTCTGGCTCTCTAAAACGGAGTTTCTAAAAATAATGAGAAAAGAGACAGTGAGACAGTGTCATGTTGCTTGTTACTCTAGCCAGCTTACCAAGCTTTTCTACTGAAAAGTAATATTTTCACAATACCTTGAGTTAGTGGGCTACCATGCCAAATCAGAGGAGTTCAGAGTGGCTGACAGCATTTCTGATTCCAGCTATGGCTTTGGCTCAGCATAGCTGTGAAGATGAAATCTCACTTTTCCAGAGAGCTGTAGCCCATTACAGCACATTGGGAATGCCTGCCAGCCGCTACCGTTGGCTAGGGGCATGTGTAACAAATGTTCTTGTATGTGACTTACGGTAGGGGCTTAGAGAGGAGGGGCATATGGTAGAGGTGTACAGAGGATCACTGAAGACAGTCTCTGCTGGATTCTTCTTTTGTTGGCATTGCCTCTTTCTCAAAGTTTTCACTAACGAGGGAGGGAGAAGGACAAGGAGGTCCTGATCTCACATCTGGAGCCTTGCTTTATACTCCTACCCAATAAACAGGGTATATGCTTTAGACAACAGAAACAATTATTTACACTAAGAGTCAGACAAAAGATGCCAGAGAGGGAGGAAGGGGGGCAAAATTTTAATAGGAATAAATACTATCAATTATTTCCCTGTATTTAGGTCATCACTGTGTGATTACTGAAAATTAATAATGGTCAGGTTATCTTTCCTGAGGCCTCTAATGATCGTTTTATGCAGGTATGGAAACTAGCTGATGCAAAGGATGACATTTTCTCCCTGACTACTATTTCCACTTGCAAGAGTCATAACTATAAATGTATTTCAACTCAACAGCTTGCACCAGAGATGCTGGAGGATGCACAAGCCCCAGACAAGGAGGGAGAACCCCAGCTGATCAGCCAAGATCCCAGCTGGCGGGCTGTGTGATCTTGTGAAAGGCACTTCACATCTGTTTTCTTCCCCTATTTCCTTTGCTTATTTAAGCACTAGTCTCACTGGATGTAACAGGGTGCCTCCAGTTGTTACAACAGTACAAACTTCAGCTTCCTCTCCCCAACTCCTTGCTTTCATTTCTGTCTTTGTTTTCATGTTTAGGAACGCTGATCCCCAAGGGTACGTGCTTCAGGCTGGACACCCATGCGATGCTCGTTGGTGGACAGGGTAAAGAAGAAAGGAAGTTCTCTTAATTACATGTAAACCTGATGCAAACTTAGGCACTCCACAATATAATTCTACTTGGAAGGTAACACCAGGCAACACCACCAGTGGCAGGCCTGCTGAAGCAGTGTATCACATGGCTTGTGCAAAGGCTCAGGCATAAAGGGATTCCCTGGAAAGCTGTTGCAGACCTCTCATGTCTGTCATTTTACCGCGTGCAAGTCCAGAGGGATGCACTCTAACCTCAGTACTCTGAAGCCACTGAGTTTCATCCTCTTATACCTGTCTACTCAAGCCTGAGAATTTGAGTAAGATGAAAGCGTTTCAGAGGAACAGGACAGACTAAAATTTCCATTAATGCCTAGTATCCTTGCAATAACAAGGAATCCATTAGAGAGCCTGTAGCAAATACATATGCCTGTCCTCTCTCTTCAACATTTCCCACAGACTGCACAATGTTTTTCAGAAGCTGGATTAATGTGTCCCTGTTTTACAGCAGTATTTAAACTGGTGGTGAATTCACCACCTTCATGTGAAGCAACTAAATGTTCTGATCTTTAATTACTTTCTCTGTAAAGAAATTTCTTCTTATTTCAAGATTGAATTTGTTTAACTTCAGCTTCCAGTCACTGGAAAGCTTCTGACTTACAAAAGGAACAGCTTCCAGGCACTGGCTGGAAGTTGAGGTTAGATAAATATACATTAGTCAGTAAGGCTGAAAAGCCCTTGCCTAATTATTTTCAGTTTTCAAGCATAAGTATGTACACACTGTGATCAAGTTACTTTTCATCCTTTTCTTCATTTAGCCGAACAGGTTGAGTTTATTTACCCCTTTATTTTCCAGTCTTTAATTTATTTGCCCATCTGCTGCCAAATGCATTATAATATCTCCAGTGGACATTGCATTTCAGTACTGATGTGATGTAGTAGCTATAACTCTAAGTGTAATGACCCATTTACACAAAATAACGATGCATTATTGTAACTGCTGATACCTAGACAGCATCAACTTTTAGGTCACTGATCAGCTTTACAATATTTGTAAATACCTAAATATTTTAAAATATATTCCCTATACCTTATCTTCTGCTTCCCTGTTCTTTCAACAAAAGACAAGACTCAGTTTGGAGGAAGACTTTTAGTTCTTGAGCCTTGAAAGTCTTCTACCAAGGGGTGACTGTTATTTTACTTTCTGTTAAAGAAATTTTTTTAAGGCTATGTACTATTTGTATTGAAACTGATTTTATGAAGAATCATAGCTCTGAAGAGAATGTGTGCCACATAGTTTGGAAAATAAAATGGCCTCTTCATGTCTGTTGGAATCATGTGCCCAAATGCAACTCTGATAAACTGCTGAAAAGGGTTCCTTTATGTGGTACACTCTTATAAACAACTTCAATTTCTCATTCTTCTTTTTTCTGGTAATGGATGATTATGCCAATTACAGGCAGGCATCACCAAAAGATTCCCAGAAGTGACATTAGCCACACAGTGAGTTTGTGTACCAGCTTTTGGTTTCTAAAGTATCTGGATTTTTTTCTAATCTATAGTAGACATGTTGTAAATGAAGAATTTTACCAGATAAAGTATTAATATTGGCATACTCAATTCATTAGTGGTGAAAGCAAATGCAGACATTAAAGCAAAAGTGGAAATATAATCCCAAATGTATTATAAATTTTAAAAAGTTGGGCATAAGAGAGCAACTTGGCAAAGCTCAGTGAGTATTTTCAAGGAACACTGTGCATTTACTGCTTTTCTACTCCTTATTCTAATTAGTTAGTGCATGCAACAATACTGCTAAAACAATATAAAAGAAACAATGCCAGTCAGTCTAGAGGAAAAAATATAACCAGGTGGCCTTTGTGACCTTAATTCCACTGTTTTCCTGGATCTCACACCATGAAATACTTAATTATATGATACCAGCCTTAGAAGATTTCAAAACCTTTAGGTGCACTGGACTAAAAAGAGAACTGGACCCTAGTTCAGAGCTCTACCTATGGAAAGGGCTACTTTTCTTATTGCCTGAGTAATTTACAATTTAGTAGTAGTATAAATTCTTTAATGAACTAAAGGCCCTGTTCTGCTCAGCACAGACCATACTGACTCACTTTATGTGTTTGTATTTGGGATTTTTTTTTTCTGTGAGTTCTCTCTACATTCTATTTACAGTGTAATGTCTCCTGTTTTAAATAAGCAACACTATTCTGGGTTGGATTCACTACATCTATCTTTAACTGCCTGAAAATTAGTCCCCTAGTCTAAGTTTGATGTCTAAACTTCTTCTTACAACTTCTTCTTCAACTAAGTGAGCGAACACCCACCCTCAAAGCCACCAGCAAATTGAGGAGTATCTTCAAGGACATCTTTTGTCTTCTCTTGCTCTCCGTCATCCTCTAAGAGGGGGTCAGATCCCTGTACAAAAAATCCAGTGACTCGAGAACTAGACACACCAAAACCTATTCAGAAATACCAAAGGAAAAAAGCAGTAACAGGGAAACAAACTTTTAATGCAAATGCTTAACAGTTCTGCACAAAACATGATTTCTGATGCAATGTGAGCATGTCTATGAACAGCCAACTCTGCAGCACGTGCTCTGTAGACTATTTGCAGTAGTATTTGCTGTGTGAAATGAAGATGAACCATGGCAGTGAGTGGATTTATGTGCGTTGCTGCTTAAAGGATAGGGCACCTTGAATGTGTTGCTACGTACAAAGTTAGTCCATCAAGTAGTTAAATCATTTTCTTCCCCTTATTTAGTGCCACTTACACACAAGAGAGCTCTTGCTCCTTCACCTTATGCCCATACAGAACTTATTATGCACACATAGGCCCCTCATTCACTCCATATGCTCCATAGTGCTTTCCAAGAGAATTATAATAATGTGGTTCCAACTATCATGCCAGTATAATTAACCCCTGGTCTTTTTACTGTATTTTGATACACTTGAAATATTGCCTACACTTTAAAATCTCTGCGTATTAAACAGGCCCTGCCTACAAGCTTTTTTTCCTTTCACTTTCTCTAGTTCATTTCAAAATAATCACCGACTTATCAATATGCTCAATTTGCAGAGTTAATGGAATCTCCAAGGACTCTTGAGGATCATCCCTTTCATTATTTTTCATCAAATAAATAAATCAAGGCGAGACATCAGAACATCCTAGCACCTGCCCAGCGTGCCCATGCTGGGGAAGAGGGAGGGAATAAGCTTCTCCTAACACAGCCCTGCAGCTCAAGAGGCTCCTCACTGGGTTTCTGGACACCATAGCTCATAAATCTACTGAAGATGAATTTCCTGCTGCTGCTTGCAGTCTGCTCTTTCCTTGGATAATGCACTTCCAGAGTGTCATGCTCCCTGCTCCCTTCCTAGGGGGGTCTGGGGGTCCTTCCTTTCACAACCGAGGACTTTAGCAATGCAAAAAGTGAACGCTGATTTCTCCTAGTCTGCTCGGCTTTTGCTTCTATTCTCACCTCATTCAGTCTCGCAGTACTTTGGTAAATTGTGCATCTGCTGGAAGGGTAGTCAATGGTGCGTGCTGTTGGCATCTCTCCAAGTGGCAGCTTGATGCCAGTCCTCAAGCAGTGGTAAGAAAAACGATGGCTCTTTTAATTGCACTGAATAAAAGAGCTCTGCTAAGTGCAGATTTGCTCTGTGAGGACCTCAGTTTTTGTTACTGCTCTTTCAGTTAGGTTTCTGTGCTGATAAAATCATGCAGTGTAACACAAGGGTTCCCATATAGTCACTGTGATTAACAAAAATAGAAAAATAATGATAATAATAAAATCCCAATGAAAAAAAAAAATTCACTAGAGGAAAAAAAGGTGAAAAATAAGGAAAATCCAGGCAAGTAACTCCATTCAGTAATTAAAGTAATAAATATTTAAATTTTTTAAGTGAACAAAATTTATGCAGGAGTTCTTTATTCTAGTCAAGGCAGCATTAGAAAGCACCAGTGAAAATAAGGGTTTTAATAAACTGATGTACAAGTAACACACTTCCTGCACTCAATTTCTCCTTTTAATTTGAAACATTACACAGTGGGTGTATGTGACAACCAGTGAGAGGGACAGAGAAAGAGGAAATACATGCAACTTATTGAATGAGTTACAACTTGATGGCTCTGTGCCATTAAATAATTTTCACTGGAATAAATGGCATTGATTATTGACTTAGAGTAATTCTGATTAATTATGAAATATAGACAGAAACAAGAGCAGGCATTTTGCTGCTGCTTTGCTAAGATTGGCTCTTGGATACTGTCTCATTGCTTTTAGATGGCATCAAGGAAAATTAAAGCATCCTTGTCCTTAGAGCTCTGGAAGAAGAATGAGTTTGCCCTTTCTGGTCTGATGACACTCTTAAAGGAGGATATAAAAGGTTCCCCAATACCATCCATTATTTTGTTTTGTAAGGTTGGTTTGCTGGATCCTTTATAATAACACATTGAAAACAACCTTTTGAATATAGAATCCTTTCTGTGAAAAGTTTATTTTTTTTTTTTTTAGTCAAAACTGTAAAACAAAACAATTTACTTTTGGAGACTTTAATTTTTATAAGTTGCCTGCTTTTCGCCTTTCACTGTGTGCCATTTGTGTTCCACACTTTATTTTTGAGGCCAAATGAAAAAGTTGAAGAAGCTGAGTTATAATGAATTAGAAAAAAGCTTTTGAAAGGGAAATTTTGAAAGCTAAACATGTAAACAGAAGCATGTTTACAGTTACTAGGTGGAAGGTCTTTCCATTGCTGCTCCTTGCCCTGGGTGTTGGTGCCCAGGAGAAGCTCCATGGCAGATATTTCCCTGCAGCCCATGGAGAACCACAATGGAGCAGATATCCACAGGATGGACCACAGAGGACCTCATGCTAAAGCAGGTAGATGTGCCCCTAAGGAAGCCGCAGCTCATGGAGAGCCCACACAGGAACAAGTTTTTCCTGAAGGACTGCAGGCCACAGGGAACACCTGCACAGGAGCAGCAGAAAGGTGGGAGAGGGAAGGAGCAGCAGAGAGGAGGAAGTGCTGTGTACTGACTATAACCCCTTCCACTCACACTGTGCCCTCGGGGAAAAGAGGGGAGTCTGGACTTGAACTTGTGAAAGGGGGAAGGAAAGATGTTGGCTTAATGTGTTGGCCTTTGTTTCTCAGTACCTGAATCAATTTTAATTGGCAGTAAATTACGTTATTTTTCCCCAAGTTGAGTCCATTTTGTCCATGATGGCAATTGTTAAGTGATCCCCTGTCTTTATCTGGACCGAAGCACTTTCTCATCTGGTTTTCTCCTCCTGTTCTGTTGAGGAGGGGGAGTGAGAGAGTGGCTGGATGAGTATTTGGCCTTTGGACAAGGTTAATCCACCACACTCCATTTTCTTAAACAGTTTTGTTACTGAGTTTACTTGTAAGACCATCATGTGTGATAGGGAGGTGCCCGCTGCATCAATATGGACACACATTTTTATGTCTCCCTTTTCATCCAGTCTCTTAATCTGCTCTAAGACTTCCTAGGCCCTGTTTGTTTGGTATTTACAGATAAATACACAAAGGGGCATAGATATCTCACGGCTCAGAACTACCACTGGATTCTCAGTCCTAAGTAAAATGCTGGTTTTCCTGCAATGCTAGGGAAGACTTAGCTATTGGCAAACAGGAGCCACCACAATGACGTGATCAATGGGGACACACCTAACCTAGATAACAAATCATGCCAAGAGAGGTATGTCTTAAAATCCCAAACACAGTGGTATTGACCTGCCCAGTCTTTAACTGAACAAACACTAGCAACGTCTGCTTTAAGAAGGCCACTTATGTACCTTCTTCTATACCTAAAAGAGGGCAATCAGCATCTGTCAATGACAATTCATACCACCTACTCCAATCATGTTTTACTGTCTCCACTAACTATTGACGAAAATCTTAGATGTCAAGCTTAGATTTGATGCCTAACTTTTAGACTGCAAAGATAAGGTGGGAAGAATCCCAGCCACACAGCTGTAAATACGCAATATGAAATGGGCTGCTTAGGCAAGACAGACAGTCTTGTCCAAATATGTTCAAAATCATAAATATTGGCACTGGGGTGGGGACCTCTAAGTGTGAGGTACCCAGAAACTACTGACACAGATGGGCAAAGAAAATAGTCAGTTGAGGGTACCCTGGATTCCTAAGTGCTGATGATCAGGGTACAGTGGCAGTCAAATGTGAGGCTGTCTTTCCACCTATGCCTAGCCAAGACACTTATGTTTCAAAGTCATTTTTTGTCTCATGGAGATGTTTAAGTTTCATTATCCAAAACACAGTATATTCAAGCCTACATCTGATGGAGGCCCAAACTTCAGCTGCCACAAAAAGCAGCAGCATCCTCATGCAGGGGAGTCCCTTTATGATCTAGCTCCCTGCTCTTCTGGTCAACCTGTAGGTACAGTCAAATGTTTTAGCTTTTAATTTGTAAATCCTTGTAAAGTTTGAATCCTGACTTTTTGTCCCTTCATCACTACAACTGAAAGTGAGTAAGGGACCATTGCCAAAATACTGTGATGCAACTGGATCCAGCTTTTAGCAAACGAGCTAATAGCCTCCAGTTTTGGCTTGTTTTTGCAACCTGCCAATTGTTCCTCTGAACAAGAAATCATACAAGGTTCCTACTATATGGTAGTCCAAACAGGCCCTTAGAAACATCAGGACAAGTCCTCAGCTGGCAACATCAGCAGAGCATGGCTGCGCTGTCCTTTCGATGCAGGCGAGATCCTCTACTAACATCTCTCAAATTAAATTTTGTTTTTCCTCCCTTGAAATTTCTGTCATGACTCCAATAGCAACACGTTCAGTGAAACTTACAGTTCTCCAGCATCTGATACCAGCTGTCAGGCTGTGTTTCATCAGACTGAACTCTTTGTCCAAGTGCTACCAGCTGGCATTGCTTCAGCCATCTGGGATCACAGTACTCTAACCTACAGACTAACGCAGCTCCAGCAGAGTCAGGGCTCTCTATCCTTTCCACAAACAGGATTTATTAGGAAAGTGAAGCAAAGCAAAAGCCGCTGCCCCTAATCAAAGCTTAAATCTTTCTAGGACTCACAACCTCCAAACATCCATGCCTATCAGGGAATTCAGTGCTTTGCAGCTCTCAGATGTTGGCTGCAAACTGTTGGCAACATGTCGATTCCCAGACTCTGTTGTTGGGAAACACGCTGCACACCGAGGACAGAACAGCATGGTTTCCTCTTTCTCTGCCTCCCCATTTGTGGCTTCTTGTGTCATTCAGCATTATCCATCACTTCCCAATCCACACGCTTCCACCCTGCAAACTTTCACAGACTTTCTACTCCTACCTCCCACTTCTCCGTCACTTACATTAATTATATGTCACACTGCCTCCCAAGCTTTATTTTATGCAACCACTGATCTCACTAAAATTACGTTAGAAGGCTCCAAAAGTAGAAACTTTGAAAAGATGAATATAAAATTACCATCACCACCTTTGAATCAATATGTTTTGGACATCTGGCAACACGACGACCTTCCTTTCCCCACCAAATTTTTATTCTTTATTTGATCTCATTAGTTAAATTCCTCTCGGTAATCTTATTATTGTTATTGACTGCCAGTAATATAATTGGCACTGCAGAAGAGCCTGGGAATTGCCATACTGGATCAAACCAGTGATCCATCTCTCCTAGTACCCTATCTCCAAGAGTGGTCAGTACCAGCTGCTCCAGACAAAGAAACACTACAGCTGGCAGTTTGGAGATAATCTGCCTGGAAGCTAAGTTTCCCTTGTTTAGCATTAGAGGCTGGCTTATGGCCTGAAGCCCAGAGATTTATATCGCTCCCAGAATGCTTGCTTATGAAGTCAGGTACTGTCCTTGCCTCATAAACTTACTGTTTGGGATAAAAACGGAAAAGGCAAGAAGGGAATACAAACGCTGAGGTCAAATAGGCAACGGCTCAGTAATCATTATCCCCCATGCTGCAAACTTTCCCCAGGCTACACAGCGGGCTGGTAGTGGGGGCTGGAATAAAACTTGGGAACTTCTGGCTCCTCGTCCTGAGCTCATCTTAGTAGATGATGTTACGTCTCAAAGTATTTAAGATGTGGTAAATGTTAATTTTGTAGGACTGACCACTTACCCAGTCTTTTTTTTTCCTCTTTCCAGACTACTTTGCAGAGGTCAGTACATTCCTGAATAAGTACCTATGCTTTCATCCAAGAATACTAAGCTTACAAAAAATGATAGAAGACGTTAATTTTGGTAGTAATAAATGCAAACTGTAGCACTTCTTAGTTAAAATCTGTGTTAACTTTGGACTAGGACAGCATAGGAGACCAGCTCTTCCAGTAGGGATTGCTTTGTATATATAGGGAAACTCTTGATTTCAACACAACTATCATAGAGCTATAAATAGCAGGCCTCCTATACATCTTGTACAACTTGAAAAAAGACTTTTGATACTTGCTTTTTGCTTGAAATATCAAACAAGACTTTTTTTTGTCTACAATTTTTGGCTGAAAAAATCCATTAAAACAGAGCTAGCTAAATTACCTTTCTTCTGTTAGCACAATGAAAATACCTATATTTGGACTTCAGCAGATCAATTTGAAAACTAGCAATCTTATTGTCAAAACAATTTCCAGTGTCATTGGTGTCTGATCATGGAAACAACAGGGCCTCATTCTTATTCATCATACCCTTACGGCACATCCTTATTCAATACCTCCCCCATATTAGATTCCATTTATTTTTCAGAATTAAATGCCACTGCATTTATGCTTCCATTACATACATCTAATGACATATACACTGCCTTTTGGTAAATAGCACATATTAAATAACTGTTCATTTCCAATATATAAAAGACCTCATCATCGTTATTGTATATAAATACAGGATGCCTTTCTCAGTCTTTCCTCTTCTGCACCAGCATGTCCTGTAAACTAAGGGCATGTTCAATTAAAAACATTTTCTAGCTTTCATGAGGTGGAAGATGTAGAAATCAATTCAGTAGCAAGCTGGCTGATTCAGCAAGAAATCAGCCAGCCTGCAGGAGTCCCTTTTTAAATGTTTTCCTCCCTAATAAGGTAACAAGCCAGAGAAAGGTAAAAAATGGGCAGGGAGGTAGGGAGAGCTTATGCAGATTAGCAGCTCCACTCCTGCAGGCTGCAACCCTTGTTTTGAGGCAATTTTTATTCATCATCCATGGTTGCCCAGTTAATTTGTCATTAACATCTTCTATGTCTTCAGTACTATTCATACGTTGCAGCAAGGCCTCTACATTTTCTATGTTCCACAATGGAAACTGTGTTCAATTTTAGTTGGTTCTTTTCAGCTTACAGTTCCGTTTGCGTGAGGCTTCATTCTCAACAGTTCATTCACCACAGCTAATTTTTAAGAACTTATATAAAATAAATTAAAAAAAGTGAATATGAGAATACAGAAAAATTATTTCTGGAAATCATTCTGACTGTTGAAGAACAGAGTGCATTTTCTCTGTTTCCCTCTTTCCACTCTCCATGCATGTTATGTCCCGGAACGAAGAATTGCTGCAAACAATAAAAATTACATAATGTTAAAATGCTTAGACAGAAAGAGAATAAACATGGAACTGTATCACTGAACTTGTGACAACTGGAGGGCTTTATTTAGTACAGTCTTTTTTGCATCAATGTGTTTTACTAGTTAAAAGGTATTATTTATGCCTTTTTTGCAACATTTGTTTCCTTACTCAGTAAGGTGAGCTCCTAGCATCCATCTTGTTAGCCAGCTTTTCATTAGGGTCTTCTCGTTGTATTTTATTCAATATAAAAATCCCACAACATTTAAATATACAAGATAAAATTTAGTCAATTTTGTGTTTTCCTTTTGATTCAGTGGGGCAGGGGTGTCTGTATTACATCTAGCACTGACATTAAAATTTAACAGAGCCTCAAATGAGAGAGATCCATTTTCTGGCTTTTGATTCATTTCTCATTTGCTTAAAAAGTTACAAGCCCTTGTAGAAGCTGTAAATCTGGCTGGAAGTGGTACTACCTTTTTTTTTTCTTTTAGTCCATGCAGTAGCTGTGCCTCCTTTCAGCCAAGTGTGTGCTTTAGCCATTGTGTTTTCCTGAATTTGGAGCCATTTGGTACAGTGCTAATTTATTTTACTGACTGAGCACATGAATCCCCGCTTCAGAGGAGCACGGATGGTGCTCTGGCTCAGAGGGAAGCTTGCATAGCAAGTGGAAAAGGGGTATCACTCTGAATGATTAATTGTAGTCCTCAGAAGGGTCTCAGAACATGATCATTCTTTATAGAAAATTGGATTAAAATTTGACACTTCTACAATTTTTTTTCTTTGTAGTGAAATTTTCATTTTTCATCTGTTGGCCAAATAATTCCATGTGCAGTCATCCCTAAATTAATCTTGAATTAATTTTTAAATCCACTGTCCTCTAATATATAATTCACCATAAGAAAACCCAGCGCAGTCAATCTTTCATTAGACATGGGGTGAGAAAGGGTCAGCAGACACTCCTGCAGTACTAAAAATAAAGGCACCACATCTGGTATGGAATGATGTCTGGAATTGTAATGCATATGCATCCACTTACTCGTTCTGCTGAAAACACAAACTACAGAGTGGCTGCATGTTGAAACATGAACCAGTGTAATAGGAGCTTAAACCCTGGAACAGACTGTTTGTGTATGTAGTCAGTTTATTAGCAAATGTGCAGGCCTGTAGAGTACAAGAACCATCGTTTCAAGCCGATCTGTCACACATTTAACAAGCTGTTTGTAATACAGTCCATTTCATGTATAAAAGAAAAATCTTTCCCACAGGTATAAGAAATACATGATACTTTTAGCATATGGCCAGCTCTGGTTTTGCAGGTATCCTACACATTAGGAGCTGCTGTAACATGTTGGGTTAATTTTTGTTTGTTTCCAGAAATCCTCCTTCCCTTTGTGGAGCTTGCTATAATAAAGGACGTTATAGCGGATGTTAAAAATGAGATTCTGCACAAGATGTGTTTCTAATGTCAGGCACAACCGTGCTCACTCAGAATAAACCTAGCCCCAGTGCAAACGGCTCATGCTAAGCCTATTTTATATCCCTCAGCGGGGCTGAACGGGTAGAAATCAATAGCAGAGGGGCCTCTACTACCCGAGCACAGCTGTGGCTCTGTGCCTTTCCACCAAGGAGCAGCAAGATGCTGGGGTACCTCCCCAAAATGGTACCCGCCGGCAGCAGCCAGCAGGATGGATGAACACCCTGCAGTGCCTGCCCCGTGCCCCAGCTTCTGGCAGGATTTGCCAATGCTGCGGTGGGATTCAGGGATTTCGCTTAAGAGAAGGCTGCCAATGCACCAATTCTACCTGATCTTGCCTCCCGGCAGGAGAATCCAGCCCAGCTCTGCCATGGCCGCGGGGATCTGGCTCTGGAGAGGAAAAACACAGGATCCCAACAGTGAGGAAGAGGAGTGGAGGCAGATTTCCCTGTGATGCCCAGCCTGGCGGTGGTGCCCAGCAGAACCAGCCCCGAAGCCTCCCTCCTGGCTGGGTCTCTGTGCCGGGGGGGAGCAGCAGTATCGAGCAGCCTCCACGCTGGGGCTGTGTGTGTCCCTGCCTGCCTGCTGGCCCTGGGGAGGACTTCATGAGCCACTCCGACGAAGGCAGGTGGGAAGGACACTTCCCCTAGCCAAGTCTCCAGCTGATCCCTGCCTCACCGTGTTTTTTTTGGGAGGAGGCGATAGCCAGGCTCTACACTGTCCTTACTCCAGCATCTTCCCAGGCAGTCGCTGGGCTCGCTTCAATGCAGTGACTTTATTTAAGCCTTTTCTAGCCATCATGGACAAATGCCTAGCAAAGAGGGCTGGAGTTTGCAGGCTGTACCCAAGCCGAGCTATAATTCGAACCAGATTCAGTAATTGCATCGCGTTTCACCTCCAAGTCAGAAATTAAATCTAGCGCTTGTCAGGTGCTAGTGATTAGGGACTGGCTTCCCCAGCCGGTGCCAGTCACCCAGCAGGGTGCGAGGGGACCACAGATGCTACCCCTCACCCCCAGGACTTCTGTCCTCCAGGAGAAAAGGGAAACTCCTCATCCAGTCCGGCACAGCCCAACGCTACTTCCAGCACCAGCTGCACCCTGCTCCCTGCCTCTCTCCCCAGTGAAACCAGTGAAATGGTTTCAGCTTTAACCGCAGATCCCACAGTAACTACTGGCCTTTGTCAACAGTCTCAGAGGAGCAGCCAAAGGCTGTTCAGAGTGACGGCGTTAGTGGGAATATTTCCATATATTTGAATGGGTATTGTTTCAGACCAGGAATGAACAAGACTGTTCTGCTCCAAGTCCATCCGTATGAGGACACAGGGGCAGCACCGCAAAGGTCCTGCTCCCGACACCACGGAGCTGCTCCTCTTCTCCAAAGTCATTCAGTTTGTTGGCAGACGTCCTCCTCCAGGTCCAGCTGTGCAAAGGAAAGAAATTCCTTCTCCCCGGTACCTCCCAGTTACTCTTCCCTTCCAGCCTGCCAGAGACATTACCCCCATAGTTTTGCTGGCAGAGCAGTTGGTTTTAGCGTTGCTTAATCTGTTTCAGATAAAATCGATGGGTTTAGCTCCTACAGCTTCCACGGGTGATCTGAGCCAGCCCAGCTGATCTTACCTCACACAAAGGGTAATCTCTACCACTTGTGCGGCTGGGTGCAGAAGAGGATGTCTGCTCCCGCCGCAGACTCCAGATGATGCAAGTTTTATTCCTCTCCTACAGTAATTCCAACCAGGTGAAAATAGGCAGGTACCTCAGTGAAAATTGCCAAGCGGTGGAAATATTTAGAAAAACATGTTTGCACGGTATCACGCTGAGTAATATCAACGCAGATCATGTGAATTGACCCAGTAATCTGTTGCCATCTGCGTGTCACAGGACTTGAAGTCTTTGTACAGCTTTGATTACAAAAATGTGCATTTTCTCTCATCATGGTGACTGAATGCAGAGGGAATGGTTTTGTCTTTAGGTTTGTTTATTTTTCTTTTTCAGGCATAATGGAGTTTGGAACAGTAAAATTGCTTTCTGCCTTTTCATAGCTCTTTGGCTATTTGAGAGAAAAAAGACACACTAGACACTGCGGCACTGCTGAAGGGAGGGGTTTAAACACAGTAAAAAGCAAGTTTAATGAGCATGTTTTAATATTTAAGGAAAAATGTGTTTTCACTTAAACTACCTGAAAATCCACAATGAATCCATTCAAGTTAGTGGCATTATTTACCATATGTTAAAAGTGGAGAACTTACTCCTGAAATGTCATTCGAACTTCGTACTTCAAGAATAAGTAAATAACAGCATTGTCCTGTCCCTCTCTCAAGTCTTCAATACTTCTTTCATTGCTTGAAGGTGCCCAATTATGAAAATTACACTTTCCCTTAATACTGAAATCACACAATGAGCAAGATAGACTTGAGGCATCCTCAGAGCAGTTTTTGGTGTTGATAATTTTTTTTGCCTGTTTTTTATATTTGCTTTGGGTACGGAACCTCAACAAAATCAATTGAAGCAATCATGAAAGGACAGCAACTGAGGCAGAGGAGATTATAATTAAGCTAGGTTTTGGGAGGGTTGCCAAGACACGGGGAGGAGTCTGTATTCTTCAATTTGTTTATTTATATTAGTAGCTACAATTTGACACTTGGGAATTTTTCTGTGCAAGTTGGCAGCTATGACAATAATGGACTATCATTCATGATGGGGTCTTACTGATGGCAAAGTAAAACCATCCATATGTTTCTGAGAGCCAGAGGAAAAAAGGAAATGGAAAAAAGTACTGGTGCTAGCAATTGAAAAGGGCAACTCATTGGAGGTCCTAATCATGCACTGAGTGCTCAATAAACTTCAAGGGCCCATGAGAGTGGATAGGAAGACGGATGGAGCCGTAACAAAAACTAGAGTTTTTCATGGTGTCATCAGAAGGTCTTTCCTTTTTTTTATTCACATAAGTAAACAATGGCAAGTTGTTTTTTTTAATTGCAGAGCTGTTTGGGGATGATGAAGAGGAACACTCTGACAGGGCAATTCATCTTATCTGCCTATATGTTTAACTTGCCTATGCCATCTTTCATTTCAGCTCTAAGTGTCAAGCAACCATTATGCAGAACTCATAAAAAGGTCCTAGAAGGCATAACCCCACCTATTGTTGGTCTTGGTTTTATTAATTGTGCTGAAAAATGTCCAAAAATACCTGCAAGTTCTGGCTCTTAAAGCAGCTGTGATTTCCATGACATTTGCAGTTTTCAGAGAGGGTGCCATTCGCTGCGAGACTTTCTCCCAAAACTGCCACGACAAAACTGAATTCCTTTACATCACAGTCAAGTCAATCAGGGATCTGAGAGTGAGGGAAAATAAAGCAGCAGCCAAATAACATGTTACTTCTTGCTTTCCCTGGTCTGACCAGAAGGCTAGAACAGGCAGCGAGGGATAAGCGTAAAGGCTCTAGGTCTGGCTGAAACAATGATCATCTTGTTTTGCTTTGCCATGGCCCCTTAACCGCATGGCAAATAAACAACAATGTAAGTACGGACAATTAATTTGCTGTCTAGTTTTGATTTACGAAGGCAATAACCAAGTGAACAAGGGGATTCAAACCTTTCTGTTGCTTTTTAATTTTAGGTCCTTTCAGTTCTATTTTAAGTTTAATTTTAACTAGTTTTAAGGGGAAAAAGAAGCAGGGGGGCCTTTTTACATCTTCATAGGGAGTGTAATACCTAGCTTCTACTTTTTGCCTTGTGTGAGGAAATATTTTTGCTTCTCCCTATTGCTTGATTAACACATTCTCATAAACATTATGTTAATACTCTAATTTGGATCTTTACCTTTTAGATATTCAAACTATAGACGTTGAGGGACTGACTTTTCAGACAAAGAACGCATGGCTCCAATTATAGCTTATAGGAGCTATCTGTTCTCAGTGCTTGTGTAAATCAGCCGTATGACTGATCTATGAAGTTAATTGCAGCTCTAAAATTCAAAACTACTTTGCTGTTTTTCAAGGGATCTTTGGTAAACCCAGAATTCCTCAAGGAACTGCTTATGCTATTTTATTGTTAATGAAAGGGCTTACCAAAAAAGAAAGAAAAAGTATTAATACTGTCTAGTCAAACTAATATCTGTGGACATAGCAGGCGTGTGTTGAAATAGTACGGACTGGATTTGTCATTGCCCTCAATCTTGTGTGCTCATTTATATTACTGCAGAATTTTAAATGCTATTGAAAGATAAAGAGAAGTGCTCCTCACCCATCCTGCGCTGGTGTAAGAAAGCGCACAAGATGTAAACAGCAGAAAACCTGGCTCCATACGCGTACGTGCAGTGCTCCGAATAATGTGGTATGACGCCGATCTCAGCAAGAAGCAGACTACCAAAGAGCTCAGAGAAACCGAGGAGAGCTCGCCAGAAAAGGTCTGGTGTCTGTAGATGGTACAAAGCTCTATTAACTCCTTGAGTAGCCACAAATTCCAGTTTTATGTCAGAGCTATTGGAGATCAGTATCGTCTGCCTCTCAAGATGCCCTCAGTCAGCTGAGGAGCCTTATCTTCAGCTGGGGGGCAACAACCTCTGGGGCTCAGTTCCCTCCCAGTCCAGTAGTCAGAGCTAAATGGGGGCCAGGTGACCCTGCCACTGGGGTTCTGCTCCCCAGTACAAGGGGTTCTCACAGCACCTGCTGGTTTGGGAGCCCTAACTTTTATAATAAAATACCATTGGCAGCTCTGAGAAGCCACATGTAAAGGCAGGCCTCCCTCCCAAGAACTAGAGAAACGGGGCAGCAGTTGTCCTGGGCTGGTAGTGTGTCTACCTTGTCATAAAACATGCCCCCAGAAGCATGTCTTTTTGTGCTCTATCATGACAGTGGATGCTGTCACACCAGCTACAGCAGGCAATTTGCAAACAAGCCTGTTGCAAATAATTGCTGGATAATTTCTATACCTTTAAAATTGTTTTTCTCAAATTGCAACTACAGAATAGGGAAAACTCTATATGAGAAAGATCTGTTCTATAGTTGCAAAGGAAAACATGCCAAACTGCAAGGACAGCGCGACAGCAAGAGAACTTAAAATCAATAGGGTTAAAGAAAGGTAGAGTGTGGTAAATCATTGCACACCAAAACTATTTCCATGGAGGCAACTGATACAAACCTCATTCTATAAGAAAGGATGTGAACCAGCTCTTAGTGAAGAGCTCTTTGTGGACTCCTAGCTTTCATGTGAAATTGAACATACAGTTCAAACTCTGTATATGTTTTTCGCAGGTCCCAGTGAAAAATCAAAATATTAAAATGTGTACACACTTAACATTTTTTTACTGATAACATTATGTATTAACGTTGCCATTTCAAACATTCAAAAATTATTAATTGGGTCTCCAAAATTTCTGAATCTGGTTTAAAATGTTTTTCTTCCCTTCCACGTTTTATCACCTTGCAACATCTGATCACTTAGAAGAAGCTTTTGCCAGCTTTTCTCTTTGACTTTGATAAACACAGCTTATTTTTTCATAAATATGCAGTGTGAGATTCTTTTGTAGATCCCAAGTGGAAGCCCCACCTCCAAACATCACAAGACTTAGAATAAAATCTTGAAATTTGGCAATATTATTTTATGTACATGATATAGATATGCAAATGTACTTAAGGTGTCCTCATTTACAGCTGTGGACAGCATAATACAATCAATTTTGTGCATGACCACAGGAGCCCGATTTTTATGAAGCCCCTGCTGACCCCTCATCAAGTCAGGCTGCACAGATGATTTCTGAGAAGTGTCTCATTTAGGGCAGCCTTTGACTTGGCACAGGCTCCATCCTAATCTGTTTCAGGGGCTCAGTTCCTTGCTCAACAGAGGCCATTAAATTACAATCTAGCTTATCACTGCTGTTAAAGTCAACACCTATCAACAGTTATTACTTGTATCACCCTGTCATAGTAATACTTATTTTCTGTTCTCAGCTGAATGAAGCATCAAGAGACCCAAAATACCTTAGTGTGAGTGATTAAATGGAAAGTGGTGCATCAATCAGTGAATTCAAGTTTCATGAATGAGAAACTCAGACTAAGATTCAGATCAAAGAAAGACCTTAAAAGCCATAGCACTCGGTTGATAAATAGCAACCCCAATGGCAGCACCTGCAGCCCTGGATGAAAGCCTTCACTCCTAGTCAATACCTGAGAAAAATCAGACACCACAAAGCAAGATTCATAAAGCCAAAACTTAAGCACTAGAATTTGTCTTAGCCCCACAGCTTTCAAGCAGAAAATACACCTTTCCCCTCAGGGTTCATTCCAACTTTAGTGTAGTTGACCTGACCAATTATTTCAAAGGAAGTGTGGGGCTCATATTTTTCTTTCAGAGAGGGATCCACCATCTTATGCAGTGGTGAGAACACTCTCAAAATGTCGGAAACCTCTCTGCCCTCTGCCTGGGAGTGTCAAACTTCTACCTTCCAAGTCACCCCATCCTTACAAAGAAATTTATGTATTTCAACTGATGATTAAGAAGCTCAACCAGATGAAGCCCCTAAGGGGAGCTAGGAAAAAGGACACCTAGATGCTGGATCCAGAGGTGACTGAGTGTTGGCAAAGTTGTCAAACCAGTCAGCCCTGTCAAAAATGAGCAGCTTTCGAGGATACTCAGAAAAAGTAAACGTCAGTGGAACTTCACTTGTAACAGCATAAAGGCCACTTCCGTACTGATCCACTTGTCCGCACCCAAAGGCCACCCTGGCCGTACGTACAGTGTGTACTGAATAGGGTTCCTGCAGCCGTAACAGGCAGCCTGCAAGCCCTTGCGGTGGCACAGCAAGGCTCTGACTATCCTGTGACCTGTCACCACAGCGTCTCTCAGCACCCACCTTGATTTTTCTGCAGCATTTCTGCCAGGTTGCAAAATTAGTGGTCTGGAAAAGGCTAGACAGCACTAGTAGTTGGTACCCTGGTACCAAGCAGTGTCAGTACCAGCCACCTCGGAGAGCAAAAATGGATTCTCGCAGGACATCTCCATTCATCCTAGACCTGTTCTGTTTTGGTGCATGCTACAAGTCACCATGGGTGAGCTCAGATTTTCCTCAGGAGAGGGTTGCTAGTTTTACGATACTAAAGAAAGACATTGAGATTCTGGAGTGAGTCCAAAGAAGGGCAATGAAGCTGGTGAGGGGTCTGGAGAACAAGTCTTAGGAGGAGCGGCTGAGGGAACTGGGGTTGTTCAGCCTGGATAAAAGGAGGCTGAGGGGAGACCTTTTTGCTCTCTACAACTACCTGAAAGGAGGTTTTAGAGAGATGGGGGTTGGTCTATTTTCCCAAGTGACAAATGATAGGTCAAGAGGAAATGGCCTCAAGTAGTGCCAGGGGAGGTTTAGATTGGATATTGGGAAAAATTTTCACACTGAAAAGGTTATCAAGCATTGGAACAAGCTGACAAGGGAAGTGGTGGAATCGCCATCCCTGGAGGTACTTAAAAGATGAGTAGACATGGTGCTTAGGGACATGGTTTAGTGGTGTTTTTGGCAGTGCTAGGTTGATGGTTGGACTAGATCTTAAAGGTCTTTTCCAACCTAGGCAATTCTATGATTCTAAAGATGACACTGTGACAGACTCGGACTTTGGTTCTCATGGGTAGTATACACATCTTTAGAGGTGACCTGAGCTGGTCTCGGGCTGGCACTGATATTGATGGTGCAAGAGTGCACGCACGCTGTCTGTGATGTCTTTACTCCTGCTGCCACAGCACATGTGGCCTCATGCAGCCACAATAGTCTGCACAGAGTTCAGCCACATCCTCAGTTACACGCCAGTGCCTGCCAGGAGTCGGGAGGGGGGAACTTCAGGGCCCATCGTCACTGTCTGTAAGATACTACACTATGTGAGAAATGTAATCAAGAGAACTTTACTGTGATATGTTGTGCACTTTGCTGATGATGAGATGAGAAGTAGCAGCCTGTCCAGTCCATATGGCTGAGGACATGGTGGGCACAAGGACTTGGCTGTCTGAGCTGCCGTCTCTCAACCATCAGGGCCATTTTGAGTTTCCAGTTTTCTACCCCATCTTCTTTTTGCACCCTTTAAACCCCTATTATGCTTCTTTGCCCTATCCATCAGAAATATTTTCATATTGGGGAAAAAAAAAACCAACTAAATCATTAGAAAACAGGAGGCTGGCCTCTTCCACTACATGTTTTGCCTCACTTCCACATTAGTTTTAGTTGCCATATCAAAATATGGTAATTACTTGAGTATTTTGATGTAACTAGTACTGATCTGGCAGAGCTCATTATCCGCAACATCATATTAATAAAGTCTAAGACATCTGAAAGCTGAAAATCCTTTTTTAATTTGCAGTTACAGCTACCATAGAACTAAAAGTATCAAATTACAAATGCCAGGGCTTCATTTTTCAAAGTAGGAAACTGTATTCAGAATAATCAAATCATGTTATAAGATCATATTTAAACTTTAGAGATAATTCTCAATATTATTTACAGTGAACCTATGGTTCAAGGTTCAATACGACTCAGAAATCATATATTTAGTCAAGATGCCTAAAATAAGACCCTGGATTACACCTCAGGTTCAGGTATTGAGTGATGCAATTCTTCTGAAGTGTCTAGTATCTTGTATTATCAGTACAAAGAGATGGAGGCCTTGGAAGGCCTTTGGAAAAATAGAAATTAGGGAAAAAAATCATATTTGTTTGACTTTGGTTAAACTTTGACAGATTAGAAAGCTTCAAAGACAAGCAACAAGCCTCATTAACTCCGTAAGAATAATAAACATTAATTTAAAAGGATTACTTCAATAGATGCTTAGGTTTAGGTGCCAGTTAGATGTCTCCAACCTTATGTTATAAAGAAAGGGCATCTTTCCTTGTTTGTATAGTATAAGATTATTCATGTTATGGTTGGGCCTGGGCTATAAGCACTTCTGCTGGGGCTACATGACGGAAGAACTAGCTATTCCTTTGTTTAATGACAGCTGAAATAATGGAAAACTACTTTCCAAGGACAAAATGCAGGAAAGAACAGGATATGCTATCCAAGTGTTTTAACACTGAATGGACAAATGGTGGGACTATGTTGAGTCCAGCTATATATCTGTGTAGCAGAATGGCCAGAGGAAGTCAAAGAAGACCAGAGAGCATCTAGGAGATAACTGCGATGTGATGCTGAACAGCAGCTATGTTGGGATTTTAGGGTGAGCTGCCAGTCAGAAGTTTAGAAATTTGGTTACAGAAAATGTGTTCTGCTCTTTGATTTTTGCCATGTCGGAGCACAAAGAGTCATTCTCAACATTATTTATAAATAAAAGAAGGCCCTTTAAACAAAAGAAATGAAGGATTATTCAACTCCACCAACAACTTCTGATCTTGATTGATACAACTAGATCAAAATGCAATATCATAGTGAAGTGTAAAATGACTTATTTTCATTAAAAAGAAATGTAAATGTTTCAAGGTGACCCCATCTTTCAGAAGTCTTAGTTGTCAATAAATAAATAATTTTTTTTTTCTCCTTATAAAAATTTCTTACATGCAGCCATATCTAGAATGTGGTCAGTTTTCATTTAACTTACTCCTTGCTCTGATAAAATGCATATATTGCAAAACCACATGAAATCACAAGCTAGGGAATTCCTTCCTGGCATTCCTTTTCCCTTCTCTCTTTGCTCCAAATCTTCTGAATATCTTACTTCTATAGTAATATACACAAGCTGAAATAAAAATTATAAAGAGGACCAGAATGAGAGCATTATCTTTTTTTCCATGTTCACAGTAATCTGTTCTTATTGCCGGTCTGATTTCCAGTCTTGCAGTGCTAGTTCATTCCTACTTACAGACAGAAGCTGAGCAGATAAGGCAAAGAAAGATATATTAACATGAGCCTGGTACATAAATACTATAATAGCAAAAATAACATAATACATTTCTACTATGTTTTTCATTTAAGGATCAATTGTGAAGAAAGAGAGAACCTGAGTAATGGACTTTGCATATGAAGGTCCAATTTCTGCGTCACAGATTTGTAAGATGCTTGCTAAATAACATAAACTAATGCAGGATTGCACCATCCGCTGCACTGGTTCTGCTCCAGCCCTGGATCTGTGTCAGGGTCGCTAACCTTCCGTGCTGTGTAAATAATTGATTTTTCACTATGGCTGTTGAATGAAAAAGAAAAGAAAAATGAGATCAAACCAACTGTTGTTTCTTTAACTCCTGCCTCCCCTTAAAATTGCATTCAAGAAAAGTGTTCCAGATTACCTAAAACAGAAAAGATCAAGTTTCCTGCAGAAAAGCAAAAGAAATAGTCTAAAATCATAAAACTAATCAGAAAACAAACAAAACAGAAAACAGAGAGCACTCCCCTGTGTTATCTTCAGGATACAAAAAGTTGAGGCTAGACTTTTCCGTTGCCTCCTAGAGAAATCTGAATATCCATCGGCCACCACTGGGACAGTGCTCTGTTCCCTGGGCTAGGGAGGGCTGTGCAGTAGCAGGACATACTCAGCCTCCTTCCCTGATGCCGTTACACTTAGTGTAAGGTCACAAACACATGGACTGGTACACAAGTAGCCCAAGTGGAGGTGACAGGCTTTCCTTCCTAGGGTTAGTACATTCTCATGGTATTTTTATTTTGTCTCGGATACACTTTCAGTGTTTTACAAGAAGCAGAAAAGTTCCAGGGGGAAGAAATTATTGCTGTAACATGTGATGGTTTAGAAGATGCTCCAAGCCACAGCCAGGGAAGGAGGTGACCCAAGATCCCACCTCTTCCATGAGCTGACACTTCCACTTCTCCTGCGAGTCAGTCAGCCCAGCTTTGGCCAGCTGGAGCCACGTTGAACGCTTGACTCACCTTCAGAGAGGACAATCAATTTTTGGATGAAGTTGCTATTATCTAAAAACGATAAACAGTTCTATTGATACGGCAAAACCATACTTGTTTTGTTCCCCACACAGACTAGTTCTTGCTTCATGCTCCAGTGTGACGGGTCTGGCTGCTACAGGCTGAAAGCCATGTGTGTGCGGGAGCCTCAGAGGGAGAATATGGCAGTGGCAAAACTTTGAAAGAGTCCAGCAGGCAATTCTTAGTGTAGCTATTAAAGCTGCAACAGTTCAGCTTAGTAACACTGTTTTTTTTGGTGAAAAATATGACAATTCTCCCCCTTTTCTAAATCTCCATTTGGTTTTGAAATGCACACGATAATTTTCATTCACTGAAAAGGACTAAACTAAATTAACTGCTGGTATTAACTGGCTAATACAATCGCAGTATTTACCCAAGTGATTAATTTAGTCCACTAAGAATGGACATTGGCTGACCTGTAAGATTCATCTAAGAATCATATTTAACAATATATATCTTCAAAGCTGCTTTGTCAATATTGAGAAAAACTTAAATATGATGGATATGCCACTAAATCCTGAATTAATTGCATTGAATTTCATCAGCTTGGACCCATTTGCATGCAGCCTGGATCTGATTCCTTAATACCTATAATGCATGGATGTTCAGAACATGTGGATACAATCTACTCTATTATAAAAACATTTATGAACAAAGAGGAGAAACAACCTGGTCACAGTTCCAGGGAAAGTCAGCACAAGAAAAAAAAGGCCCCAAGAATTAGTAACTCCTGATGCTGTACTCAGATAACTGAACCGTATCTTGGTTCAATTTCTCAGCAGGAAATCAGGGATTTTCTAAATTACTCTTTAGCTGAATGTGGAAAAAAAATATATTTAATTATATTCCTTTTTTGATGTTAAAAATTTTCTTCCTGTTTAATATACTGTGCTCTTATTAGTGGATCTATAAAATTAAAATAAAACAGAGAAGAACAATATGGTTAAAACCGCATTTTCTTAGTATGAAGACAAATTATCGTACACAGGTTTTGTAAACAGAGTAAGACGTGTGCAGGGCTTTCTATATGTGTTGTGCATTAGCCCGGAGCCCTTAACTCTGCAGCCATTATGCTGACAAAGTTCTCCTCATCTATAACAGACGTTTTACCTTCCCACGTGTTCTTAGTGTGTGCACATCTGCGTCCAGTGTGAACGATTCAATGTGCTTTGGGACTCATGTCATAAGTAGTAAATTAGACTGAAATAAGAAGCTACTCAAAAAGAATTCAATGTAAGTGTGTATATTCACAATATGGAACAGCAGCTTTTCTTTTCAGTACTAGGCTTATCTTCTATCTACGACTAGTTACATTAAAGCATGAACATTCATTCACATGAGATGCCTGACGCCATAAATCTCAAATTCTCTCCTTGCTTCCACTCTTGCCTCCATTGTGCTGGCTCTGCTAATGAAAAGCAGGTTTTCAGTTTCATATGTACGTGCATGTGTGCAAAAGGAGGAGGGGTTTTGTCACAGGGGCACTCGCACCACGCAGCACAGAGATAGAAGCCCACTGAAGGAGAAAAAGTATAATATATGCAATAAATCTGGAGAAAATCACCAGCGTGTAGATGCTTTTTCTGGCCTCATAACAGTTTTTATAAACATGTAGAATCCAATATTTCATTGAAATTAAAGCAGTGCGTTGTGTTATACGTCATGGTGTTTACAGGGAAAAGCAAGCTTTTTAACCACCTGGCAAGTATTTCAGAAAAAAGAAGAAAAAAAAAAGATTTGAAAAAGCAAGGACAAGCCTTAGAAAGAGAGGGGGAGGGGAAGCTGGGGCCATCTCATTTGCACATGTAAAAATGCAAATTTGATCCATGTCTTTCTTATCTAGTGGTAACAGACTTGGTTTATGGAGCACAATAGCACCTACAGTTCTGTGGCCAAAAATAATGAAGTTTAAAAAGAATTGATTGGATTATGGCAACACTACTATAAAGCCACGTGTTCATTAGCAGATGCCCGCCACCTACCTCGGAACCGATGGCATGAAAAGCCTGAAAGTAGGATGGAACCCCCTGATTCTGGGACACAGACACATATAGGGGCAATAAGACTCCTTGTTATGGAACTGCTTGCTAATGCAGAAAAGCGTGGGGACTTTGACAGTGGCTACCAATTTCCTGCTTCTCCTCCTGTTATCATGTAGGTCTGCAGTCTCCTTTAAAGGAAAGCTCATTCCTTTGGCTTGTGCCGGATTATTTTACCTCTGTGATAGCTGGGACCTAAATAACATTGACATAGCTGCAGAGGTGGACGTGGTAGATTCATTTTCCCTCAATGTCCGTAAAAAGCAAGTACGGTATTAACAAATCAGATCAGGTTTCTCTGAATTATCTGAAGTGGTTTTGCCTCCAAATTAGAAGGAGGGAGTTTGCCTTGTGTAAGGATTTTAAAAATTAGACTATTGCAACTGTGGGCAGATGAATTGGAGGCGATGGTACGTGGTCTGTCCGATAGGGATTCATCTGACAAAACTTTTCCATTGCACAAAGAAACAGTAGAGCTTTTATAAAACTGGTTTAAAAAA
>VXBO01012643.1:269573-280011 GCA_013400135.1 Rhinoptilus africanus
TGCTGGTCTCTGCACGCTCGCTGGTGGAGGGGGTCGCAATTACTCGTGCAGGAGTAGGGGCTTCTTGCACGTGCTACGCACTAAATCCGAATGAAAGACGCTTTTGACCTTACAACTGCAGAAAACACGAGCCAGGGGTCAGCTCGCGGCTCTGTGGATGAGATCAAAATCCCCCTTGATGTCAGCAGAATTTCTCTTTGGGGATCACATCGGAAGCAGGTAATGGGGCCCACTATGCAGTTAACAATGGGGCAACAGGAGATGATTTTGTTCTGTGATTATAGTTTTGCCTTTTAAAACCCGAGTAAACCCCATAGCTTTTAATGAACAATCTTTACCTCCACACCCTCTTTATTTCTTCTTTGGACATTTTGGACTAAAATGCATACATTGCTAATCCCATCCTTTGAAAGGAGCTTTTCCTATTCCCCCAACCAAACACTCTTCAACAAATCAAGTCTCCGATGTACTCGAAGATGGCTGAGGTGTTTCAGTGCTGTGTTCACTTCGGAGTTTGTAGAACCGGACTGAAATCTCAGTGTAATGGAAAAGACTGCTGAAAACTTTGCTAAACAGATGATCACATTCCTGAGTTTGTTTTACTTAGTTAGCATTTTTGCCTGCTGTGAGGTGTTTTCCTTGGATGGTTACCTACAAATACAGCACTGACCTCAGTGTGCATGAAGCTGGCCAGCACAGACAAACAGAGCCAATTGGACATGCTCTATAAATCATCACCCACATCCTTCCAGCAGCAAAAATAAAAAGGAAAGGAGGAGGGGGTAAAACAACTGGTGAGTGTTCCACATGAGGAAATGGAGGCTATTTGGTGTCACCAGCTGGAAATACTCAGAGTGCTAAAGAGAAAGGTACCGGCATGAGCTAGCTCTGTGCTGGATAAAGCACTAACATTATAAATAAATGCTATCATCTTACACACGTCTTGTATGGGCAAAATAATAGGCCTGAAAATGTTCTCTGCTTTAAAAGGCACCCATCTCAAAGAACAAGCACAGAAATGCAGTGCTATGACTTCTGAAACAAGACTTAAGTCCAATATAAAAGGCACTCTCTTAGTGTAATTCACTCTAGTTCTTCTACTCCAAATGTGTCTGAGGTGATTTTTACTTCTATGCTGGACCAAACCCCAGGCAAGGACCTAGATTATCTCCTCCATTCCCCATTATCTACAGAGAAAACCTCATCATGGGATGAAGTAGGTGGAGTCCTGCTGCCCTTCTACCACATCTTCCCTCCGGATGAGCCACAGAGCAAGATCTTAGCATGCTCCACTGCACTGGTCAGCTTACATTTAGGCTGGGACACTTTGCATTATCTGATTTAGGTAGGACAGATTATTTTCTCAGAAAAACAAACTTGAGGAAAATGAAGATTTTTTTCATTGTGACAGTTCTCTTGACCCTTTGCATCAGCACATTTGAGGAGGGACTGAAATTTGACTTTCCCGTGTACCTAGTGATTTTTCTAACTGCCAAGTCACAGCACTAAACTTGTTCTAACTCTAGTTCAGTCAAAACTTCTGCATTCTGTATAAATGAGTACTAAGGACTGAAATACTAATCTGAATTCTCAGTCTTCTTCCTGGTTCGTCTGCTGAGTTAAATCGTTGCTTGAAAGTATTCAGCATGACCCTTTGTAGGAAAAGATCTATCCTAAGGGGCCTATCTCAGCAAGAGGGATCATAGCTGAAAATCCCAAGTGAAAACACACATCTAATTACTTCTGGAGATCTGTCCCAAGTCTTACTATGCTCCTTAGCATGTCCCGCTGTATAGCTCTAGGAGTTCTTCGAAATTTTCTTTGCTAACACTCCTTTTCCTTTGAAGAGAGGGCCTTGCTGTTTTCCACTTGATGATAGAGCACATATAATTAAGGGTTACAACACTCAAGTCCTTTTGGCTACGTCTGCCTCAGCAAACACAATGGGCCAGTGACTGTTCTCCATCCTCAAGGCCAGGTGCCATGTCATCACTAACATCCATGCAGTCAAATTGTCTTGTCTGTTCTCCACCACCACTTTCATCCAGAACACAGAGACCGTGTTCAGGTTGCCCACTGAGCACAGTCCCTGGCTTGTGTTAACCCCTGAGCTGTGCCCAGGCACTGGCTGGGACTGCTAGCTGGCCATGGCCAAAACTACGTCAGGGATGATGCTAAGAGTAAACTGTGCAGAGACTTGAGTGCCAGGGCATGGACCCATATCCCAGTTCATTTCAGTTCAATAGTCTAGGCATGGTCTTTGTGGACTAAACCTTCACAAACAGTCTTGATATGTTAGATTCAGCTTCCCTCCATTACACTCTTTTAAGTTAAAAGTATAATTATGCTAGGGTCCCCATGCAGTCAGTGGAAAGATGTTTTCAGAGGAGAATTCAAATCTCCTTATATACACAACACACCCACTCATACACACCAAGATGAGCAAGCAAACAATACTCAGCTAAACAAAAAATGTGTGATATAATGATGTGAAGGGGCAGTAAAAATATCAAGAGACATAAAGCAGTGTTTCTGCTTGAAAAAGATGAAGGATACTCATGATCGGCTTGTTTTTCGTAGGGCTGAAATGCCTTCAGTGGGTAAGCATTTCTGACTCTGTTCTGGGCAGATCGCCACATCATAGTTGCCAGGTGGCTCTAACCTAGAGGAAAGATTACAGACTCGTTTTCTTCATAAATCACTAGGTATAACATTCCAATGCATTCACCTCATCAGCTGGTACAAGCTGAATATAAAGCTGTCCAAAGAATTTTGGTGCAGGTCATTGGCAAACTCCTCGTAGATACATATATGAGTTGACTAGAGGGAACTTGTAAACACTGAAAATAATTCTTGTCCACCAGCAAAATGGCTAATGTCCAGAAAGCCTCTCTTACAGACATTTGTGCCCATGCTTGGTTTGACAATGCCTGTCTTTGGTTTCTCAAATCCATGACTGCTGTCAAACTGGAGTAATTTACAGAGTGATACCCCTACCCTACGCCTGCTGGCAGGGTCGCAAGGAAGTGCTCTCACCAGAAGCCTCCAAGTTGGTGTTCTGCTAGGTTCAGGATAACAAGAAGTATGCTAGAGGGGAAACTGCTTTGGCCAGTAACTTATTTCATAATATAAATTATGCCTCAAATAAAAATGTTTGGAAAATTTTCATTTCCAGCTTTGGGAGGAATGAGATTACTTTGCATTTTTAGGTTTTTTTTCTTCTGAGAGAAGAAGTAACAAGCAGGGAACAAAACCTAAAATAAAATCTGTGAACAAAATATGTATTCACTGCTTTCCTTCTTTTTTTTTTCTTAACCCAAATTGTAGTATCATTTTCTACATAGTACTAGTTTCGGCATTTTCTGAGTAACGCACTAAAATCAGTTCCATTCATTTTTTTGCTATTGCAACTTCAAAATCAAAACCTTGCCTTGAAACTTGGTATGTGCTATTTTCAAATCTAGCTTTTCTGCGTGAATCCCTCAGATTCACCTCTGGTTTCCTCTTTTTTGAATCATCATCTGTATATTCTTTGCACATCGTGCTTGCACCAAGTACTGGTACTCTGTATTCTGTTAATAATGATAATGATTTTCCCACATAGCTCCCAAAATGAAGAAAGCAGTGGTTGGTTTCACTAACCTAGCCGACAATGACAAGTTAAAACTGTTAAATTTATTGTCCCTTTTACAACAAAAGCCTAGCCAACTGGAAATATCATCGTGTTTATATATAGGTGAGTTTGTATACATATTTTTATATATAACTCATATATAAGTACAGATGAAATTGATGTATCATTTAAAAACTGATTAGATGTTAAACAAAAATGACAAATTATTTCAAATAAAGAGGCAACCAAGAAGTTAGGTATAACTGTTTTATGTAAAGGATAATAAACACATGGGATAAGTTAGCAGGAAAGGCGACTCCAGAAAAGCACAGAAATGAGTTGAAGAGACACCTCTGCAGATTTTTTTTCTCCTCTTTTCTCCTTTCTCTCTTTTATTTTCATAGAGGAGGAAAGGATTAAGAAGCACAGTGAAAAAGCTGGGAAGTAGGCTTAAATATACTAAAAAAAAAAAAGGTATGCACGTGAGGCCAGATGGCTTTTTCCTTTTCCTTACAACATCTAATGATCTTGACATGAGCCTCATTTTTAAACTGAACTACAGGCCAGTAAAAACAATTTTTAATAGGAAAATCATCCATGTCCTACTTGTAGAGATGATACCTTGTTCACCTGAATCCCTGTCTCCAGGTAGGGCAGCCCCCGCTGCCAGCCTGACTCATGCTCCGTCTTTCCCTTCCCCAGCACCTCCACCGAGCTCCTTGCAGGGCTCACAACCTGCACCCAAAAACAGAGCCGTATTGCACAGCAAAGTGCCTCAAAATGCTCATGGCGTGGGTGCTGTGCTGATTCCCTGAACTCCTACGCTCCACTGCTCATTTATATCTCCTCTCTGTGTTGGGATTCATCAGCTTGTTCACAGATCCTTCCTGAGATGTCCCTGCTTGTGGCACCTCCCTCCCCAACAGGGTTGGTGTGGGGGACTTTCCCGTTTTGGTGCATCACTCAGTAAACTTATGTATTGGATTCAGCACCGTGTGGAGCTGGAGGTTCCTGAAAGGCATGAACAGAGTCTCCTTTCTCGTGGGAGTCTTCTCGATTAAATTGGTTAAAAATTGGGTGCAAATGTGGAAACCATGTAGCCAACACAGATTTTGCATCGTTCAGAGAGACAGGTTCTGTTGGCTAAGCTGAGCTACCAGCTATTGTTTAACACAGTCTTTTATGTTTGCTCACATGGTATTCCTTTAGGGATATATAAATGAAACTGTGTCACTAACTGGCCTGATGCTATTTTACTACCTAACATGCTATGCACATTCCAGCTGTCGACCATGGGATCAGCAATCTCCGTGGCAAGAGATGCTCCCCATACACATTGGATTCCCAGCTATGAACAAGTATGTTTGGCTAAATCACATAAAGGAGTCACATTTTTTAAATAGCTGAAAGATTTTATCTTTACCACAGGAGCATTTTCACTGCTGGTAAATTATGAATAATGATATTAAAATACACATTGGTGTAATCCTCATCCCAGATAAGATCTTGCCCATCACATGGCTGCTTCATTCAAGTCAAGCTTCATTCCTCAGGAAATCTTAATATAGACAACACTGAAAATCTTTTAAAAATATCAAAGTGATTGCAGACATCTCCAAACAGATTTGAATAATAACAACAAAAACAAAAATTGAAGGGGGCAAATTTTAAGCTGCAGTAAGATAGGGTATTCAATATATACACAATTTAAAATTATGTTTTAGGAGACTATATATGCTCCAGAGAGGGTGGAACACACCAAACCAACCTTTGTGTAAAATAATTTCCATCCCAAATAGTCTTTGAGATTTTCATTTAGAGGGTCCTACTCAGAGTAAGATCCACAAAGTAACAGGTGATATGTCCTGTTTATCTGTGCTCAGTAAGATAAAAATTAAAAACCTATAATGTTTATAAGTTTAAACAACAATGATGGCAACACTGATTTTCTTTCATTGAGAAATTAGAAGTAATTTTAGGAGGAAGGATGTTCTGAATGAAATGCCTCCTTATTTCAGAAAGGTAGTGGTAGCAGTCCTTACAACAGCAAATAAAAAATGGATGACCACATAGCCACACATGTAACTCCCAGCATCACTTAGCCAGTGGCTATAGGAAAACTAAACCCAAAAACTGTAGTAGTGCCAAGCAATCATAAACCTAGTCTGAAGTATTAAATTAGCATTTATTTTGCTGAATACAAAGCAGAGAAAAAAACCCAAACATCTTGATCTCCAATTCTCTGCAACATTTACTAGTCTGTCCCTCCTTTCCCTGAAGCCTGTCACCCTTTTAGTCTTAAAAATTTTAATTAAAAAAAAAAAAAATCATAAGCAGATTAACAAACAGCAGTTCCTAACTTGTACTTGAAGTTTGATGCATCATTTTCAGATCTGAAGAAGAGCTTCTGTGTCCCAAAGTTTGTCTGGTTTTCCAGCCATCTACAAATGATAAATTAGTTTTCCCTACAAACCCTGCCTCAGGTGAATTTGTTTAATCCAAGGTCCAATGTGATTCCTATTGAAGTGAACAGAAATCTTGCCATTGCCTTCATTATAATGGGACTTGACCATTAAATTGCAGAGAGCTGTTCCTAGTGAACAAGATTATTGATTATCCAATAACTTTATTTCTGAGCTGGGAAGTAAGAAGTTCATAGAAAAATTTAAATGAAAAAAATATTTGTGCATTCAAACCAGATTACTCTAAGATTAATGGTGACTCAAAGAGCAAACATGCAGCTCTAGAAGGTAAACAAATGATCACAGAGAAGTAAAATGAGCTAAAATATTATTTACATTTTGATGCAATTGCTCAGTGGAGTTTTGGTGGATGAAGTCATCCCATGAAACGGGGAAAGCAAAGATTTCCCTCCTTTCTCCCAGGACGGAAGACAGGAACCAGGCCTTGCATTTTTAGATGACATCAATCAATGTGTTCTCATACAGGGACTAAAGACAAAGAGACATTAAAAATACCCCACAACCACAAGTAAATCCCCCAAAATCAAGGCAAGGCTACCTGTAACCCTCCACAAAATTCAGTAGGTCAGCAGAGTGCTTCCTGAAGCTTTGTTTCTCTCCTGAGCCTTAAAACTATGGGATGGGATGAGTAGATGTTACGCATCCACGAGCTGCCATATTTCCAAAGGCTTTAAGGTGCTTTCTCCATCCCATGAGGTGAATGCTGCAGGATGGAGGTGTCCAACTTGCTCTGCGAAACCAGTCTCGTACCAACCGCTCCTCATGCCCACGCAAAGAAACAATGTCCGGTTTGATATCTAAGTCTGGAAAAATGTGAAGTTACATCAGGGCTTAATTTAGCAGAAGCATCATTTCATTTGTTTTACACACTGCAGTCCCAGTTGCACATTAGGTGTTACCTGTTGGGGTTTTGGTCTGTTTTGTTACGTTTGTTTTGCAGCTCTAGAATTTTAGTAGTCCCTACCTTGTATTTGTGTAGTTGACTACTAGATTTTGCTAAAGTATTTTACATTACTCTTCGATGACTTTTATCCACTTTTTCCAAGGCTCATCCTCTATAGGGATCAGTTTATAAGGATCAGTTTGAACTCTGACACCAGCTTGGTGTGTGGAGCTATTTCTATTGCAGTCACCCTGACAATGTAGTAACCAGTCTCTCTAATTTCCATCATCTCCATTACTAATGAAATTACTAAACAATTTACCAGACATGGGACAGATCTTTTCTGAAGTCCTCTTCATACGTCCTTTCCGTTTAAAGACAAGCAATTGATAATTGCTATTAAAAGATTTTTTTTCCAAGCAATCGTGCACCCACTTCAGAGTATTTTTAGTCGAGTCAGTGGGGTCAAGTGCACAACTCCTAACATCCTTAAGTAAGTGTCTAAAGCAGGCCAAATGAATCTCACCGTTTCTTTCCACTGACTATTCCGATATAGATACCCACCATGTAGATGTCTAAAAGTAGATAAGGTGAAGTTCAGCTTGTTGCTCCTTTTCAGTTTTCTGTAACCTCATCTGTGTTGTGTAAAATGGTCTCAAGCAGACCCCTATGATTTCATCAGGCCCAAAGTAACCAACTTATCTAGGTACTCTCTCACTTGTTTTTCTTTATTCTGGCTTGAGTTCTTACTCTTTGGGTGCAAATGAGGATTATGTTATCAAACTGAAGCAAAACAGCATTAAATATTTTTGCCTCTTTGCAACTGCCATTCTTGTCCCCTTGAATAGTGAGCCCATTGTTTTCTTCTTTTTCCACTTGCTGTTAATGTGCTTGTGAAATGTTTTATTGTTACACATTTTATTGCTTGTTAGCTTAACTCCATTATGTGTCTGCTTTTTTTTTTTTAGTTTTTTGATCTTTTCTAATATTTCAAGAACTAACTATTGTTGCAGTGATTGATCCTTGCAAAAAGGCTCTGGAGGCTGACCTAATACACATCAGAAGCTAAACTTGAAAAGGTCTGCAGGATATAAAGGTGACAGCCACTACAGATAGGCTGGAAAAAGATGATTTAGATAACAGAACAAAATTTGTCGTAGTTACAAAGTGATGACATGTCACAGCCCCAAGCACCGAGAATCTCTGCCTCGTTGGGGAATTTGCTTCATGAGAACTACTTCCACTGCTTGCAGTGACATTGCCATTTGGCAATGGAGAATTTCTTGCAAGAAGTAAAGAATATTTCAGCTGCTGATATAAGCATTTTCTTAAACTCCTAGAAGAAGATGAAGTCTAAACAGCAGTATAGCAGAAGTATTTAACACCACTGATACCTCTCTCTCTCAAAGGGTTGTGAAGTCTTCAGGAAAGAGTGTTGCTTTGGCAGGTAGAGACAGACACCAACCTGCACTGGATCACTGAGAAATAGTAAGGCAACTATCTACATAATGATTCTCAAACTAGTAATGGACTTATAAGACGACCTACAAAAGCTTTTCTATTTGTAAAGAACGTAGCTGTAATCAATAAAGAACAAAATATCTGTTGCTTCAGTTTGACATTATATACAACTGCCTAAGGTTCTTTCCTGGATAATATAATGGTGCTCCTCCTAATTAATAACTGCAATTACTCTAACTCTGTCATAAAACTGTAGAGTTTAACTAGACTATAAGGGGAGATGTTTTAACATTTAAAATGTATTTTATGAGATATTTCACCATAAAGTATAATACTGGGATTTCCATTGTTTCAGCTGTGTTTGCAGTCACACTAAGATCAACATTGCATTTAATTATATGCCTGAATATGCAGCCAAAAAGACTTTGCAGATCAAATCGGAAGGACACTGAGGTCTAGAAGTCAAAACAATCAAGAAAAAGTAATAGACAAGCAAAAGGAACAATTAACAGCACTCATCATCATAATTTTGCTAATTGTATGTGAAAAAGTGCCCTTCTTCTGGACACTATTCAATGACCTTTTTAAGTCACAAATCCCATCTTCGAGTCAGATTTACCCTAAATATAAAATTCAGTCACTTCTCTTATTTTTACAAATTTAGATAAGTAAATAAGTGTATTTGTTTCTATATTTCTATTAATCAAAGAAATTTTCTAAAATGACAATATTCCATTGATTGGGGAACTCTCTGAATGCATCATTAGGTGCTAGAAAACAATGTTCCAGCTCTAGGACTGTTTACCATGGCAGACCAGTTACAATGACAATAACGGCTGTTTTACTTCACATAAGAAACTACCTAAAACAAGTGGTGTGATCTGTTGACTTCAAACTGGATACATGTCAGAAATACACCACAAAAAGTCTTACGCTTCCTCTCACAAAATATAAGGCCAGACTTGAGCTGATATGGGTATAGAAGAGGTCTTGTATTTTTTTAAAAGAAATCCATGCAACTGAGGATTCTTGGGCAGAATCTTATAAAAAGATCTGGAGCTGCTCACACTAGCTAGTCTTTTCTCTGTTGTTAAAGAAAGGGTTCAGTCTGTGAGAGAAATAAGTTTTATAAATGTTTACCTCTCTTGAATGCAAACAAAGCAAAAATAAATACAAACACAAGAAGTTTGTATGTGTTAAGTCTTGAAAAGGAAAGTAAGGTTAGCAGGTTTTTCAATGAAAAACTCTTTCTTGAAACATATTTTTAATGAAAAGTATGTTTGGTTAAGATGGAATTTACCATGAATACACTCTGGAAACCCACTTTCTTGATAGTTCTCTATACATATGGTGTGAAAGTAACAGAGGCAGGAAAGGAATGGGACTGTGTAGCTGGGATTAAAAGATATATTCAATTTGCTTCTCCTGAATTTCTCAGTAGGTTTCTTTCAGTTATGCTCCTATTGTTCTGCATGTGCTTACCATGCTCCTGAGCAGGTGTCTTTTACTGGGAGCAGGTACCTTTGACTGGTATTTATAAGATGACTTGGCTTTCTAACACTGAGAAACGGACAACTGCCTAAGGAAGTTACCATATCTCCTCATCTGCTACCTGATGCCTACCACATGTATACCACTGTTACTTGTGGGTGGGGTGAACACATGATGAATCACAGAGGTCTGACAACACACATGGGATCAAATCCTGGTCCTGAAGTATTTCAAGGAAACGCTTCAAGAGTTGTGACTGAAGGAAGACTCCGAGATGGCTGGGGAGGTACATGCTGAGGCAAGCAGTCATAGTGTTCTAGGTGTTATATTTTTGCATTGAAAATATACAGGGAAGAGCTGGACAAGTGGGCACCATAACAAAGTAATGAGGTGAGTTCTGAAATGCTCTTCCTGGGTGTGAGCCTGGCTCTAACAAGGTCAGCTCCTTTGCACAAGTGCTACCTCTTGCAGGAAAGGATCATGGCATCATAGGATCATAGGGTTGGA
>VXBO01012644.1:0-12387 GCA_013400135.1 Rhinoptilus africanus
CTATGATTCTATGAAATGAAATAGCATCCTGCAAATATAATATGAGCCCACTTCTCTGATGCCCTTTCTTGAATGCACCCAAATGTTCATGACAAACTGTTCATGAGTACATAGTGTTTGTTGGTTTTTTATATCTGCTTCTTTCCTCAGGTGTTAAGACAAAAAAACTAAATCAGACCAGTATTTATTGATATTCAGGCATTATCAGTCATCAAGGTATCCTTGAAATTGGTCTGTTCAGTTTTAGTTCCCCAAAGAGCCAAACACAAACAAATGTGTACAGGCAGCACACACAGCAGTGAATCTTCCCCCAAGAGAAATTATGGGAAGTGTTTTGGTAAAATATTTGTGAGGGTCCCTTTAAAAGATCATTCAAAAGGAAAATGCAAATTCCAAATAGTCATTATTCTCTTGGTTAACATTTTCTGAAGCCTTTTATTATTATGAAACTGAAGAAAAAAGAAACAAACATCCTTGGTTCCATGAAAAAATCCCAAGGAAAAGCCTTAAGAAATATTATTTTTATCAACTATTTAGTTAAGGCATAATTGAATGCATCATGAAAGTTCTACAGCTGACAATGTAATTTACTCATCCATTGCCTTGTGAAGTCTTTAGTTTTAGCAACTTGTACCTTAAGACAGAGGATCAGGTAGAAAGTATGAAATTTGTTCAGTCAGATACCAAAGAAAAAGGTCCAGAGTTCACATCAGGAATGCAGAGCTTTTCCCTTATTTCCCTTTTTTGGCCCTCACACCAGCTTCTCCCAAGAGCTACTGAAGACATCTTTCATTTTTTAAGTCTTTTATATCAGAATCTTACAATTCTACAGAGCTGTGACAGATGCACTTGATTCCTTGACCAAACTAGCACTAGTTTGGTTCAGACTCCAAAGGAAGTAAAAGCCTAGGCTGTAACCAGGCCAAGAACTTCCCTAGTTCCAATTTGTTATCTGAAAACCCACAAAGGAACAGAGTGACATGGTGAGCATTGATGCATATGAGATTGGAAACTTGAACACTAACCATGTGATTAACACATGAATAGCAGCTGGTTCTTCCAAGACTCTTGTCAAGGAAAAAAAGAAAGTTGTAGGTACAAGAAGTCTCATGTTTATCTTTTCCATCGCATGTAATTTGACTACAAGCCAACCACTTTACTCCATAAATATGACAGCCTAAGCGAGCCTTCTTTGAGCTCTCCCTGCTAAGCAGTTGGCTGCAAAGTGGTGATGTCCCCTTGAGCTGGGGTGCCTCTCAAGGTTGCTCCTCGAGGCAGAGAGACCTTTTACCAGCTGCAGATCTTTGGTAAGTGACTAATATCATGCATAACCTTGTATTATAGTGCACTAAGATTTTGTATTGGTAACTTTGATTTTGCATTGTTAACTTTGATTTTGTATTGGTAACTTTGAATCATTATTATATACTCTGCAGTAAGCAATAGAGTGAACCTTGCCGTCAAACTTTGTTAAGTCTCACTTTTACAACAGCATATTTCAATAAAACCACTTTTGCTGGTACCTTGGTGGTGGTTCTTTAAGCAGTCTAAAGCACTCGCCTGCAACAAGAGCAAAATGGAAAACTGCTATATACACTCATCAGCTAGTCTGGAAATCGAGCCTGTTTTCTTCAGGTTTAGATAGGATCTTGCACATTAACTTTCAATTTCCACATTAGAAAATAGTTTGGAAAAATGTACTGTATTTCTTGTCATGTAGCTGTCACTTTAATATGAATGTCTCCAAACAATTTTTTTTAAATATATCATAATTACATTTTATCATAGTATCTACTTCCCAATTCCTTTCACGCATTTGCTGCAGTGCTGCTTCCTCTGCTGGCCCAGGTGATAACTTTGTGATGGCATTGGTGAGGCAGATAAGGGGGGGGAAAGGAGTCTCTGCAATTTACAGGTTTTGAAAATGATTTTTTACGTTTCTGTTATCATATGTCTTATGTACAGGCTTCTTTTGGAAACAATTATCTTAGTCATCAGAATGAGATTTCAGCTTGAATCCTATGTGATTTATATTTCTTTTTTACCCACTGCATGGAATAATGCAAATTGTTTTCACTTTTAATAGCTATTTAAACGCTAGTAGAAGCTGTATTTTATCTAAGGATTTCTATTATGAATAGTAAGTCTCTTAGGTATCCAAAAAAAATGTATCATTTTTTATTTCTCACCAACAAAGACAAAACATCTCTTCCTAATTCTGCTTAGAGAAAAACCTTAGCCCTCAGACATCCTGTTGTTGAATGCAATTCCTGTAGATGAACTGTTTCAGCAACTGTGCTTTTATTCAGGATGCTGTTTCTACATTTCCTGATTTCAGGGAATGGTGGCAAAAGGCAGCCTTCATTTGCTCAATGGCAAGTCAAATCTACCACATCTCTCCATACCAGCCTGCAGCAGAATGCAGCAAAATTACATGTAAGCCACTAGTGTAGCTGTGAATGGCAAAGGCAGTTCAGCCTTGGTCATCCAAAATGGCCTTGTGGGACCTGTAGATAAATATTCAAGGTGATTTCATAATTGGAAGACATTCCTCATAAAGACAAACAGACGGCTTATTAAAGTTACTGTGCAAAAGGATGGCAACATCAACTCTGAATATTTGTGGTCTGTAGAGTGGTAAATGTTTCACAGAAGGTGTCTTGCTACCAATTTTTCTTCTTATGCTATGTCATTCTAGGCATATTTTGGTCTTGTTTGGATCATATTTTAATTAGCCCTGAGCAGATAGATAAGAACTGGCATTTTGCCTCTGAAAAACTTTAAAAGCTCCCTGACATCTGGTGGAGGATAATGATTAAGACTCATGAGGATCTTGACATATTTCCTCACATAGGTCTGAGTCATACTTTTAGCCCAAGAGAAGAGTGCGCTCGGTATACAGAAGCTGAAGAACAGGCAAAAGTAGTTGTCTGACTGCTTTCTCCTAACTTCCAGCATTGGTGACTTCTGTCATTAGCACTACCATTTGCACATAGCCAAGAGACGAGTTCTTTAAGATGGGAGGGGAGGGCTTCCAGGCTGCTACAGTGTGGAGCTCCTTCCCCAATTTGTTCGAAGATCAGTTCTCACACTAACAGGAAGGACTGATCTTGACTTGGAAATGTTTCTGCTCATATTATGTTCAAGATGTATCATCTGTAGCTTAATAAATGGAGGTATCTCTCTGAAGTGCCTAAAAGTATAAAACTGTCTAAGATCTTTCCAAGCAAAATTAATGATGTGTCAGGCTTGGGTAGCAAATTCATACAACCCTGTAGTCAACTGCCAAGCTGGACTGTGATATCAACAGGCCGTGTGTGCAGCAACTCTATCCTGAATTTTTCCACTCAGTCCAGTGCAGGAGAGTCTGGTGGGACTCGCTGCATACGCTGGCCATGCATGTAGCGACTCTAGCCTGTACTTTTCCACTCAATTCGATGCATGGTATAAGGGGGCTGTCTCCGACTGGAGAGAGGGAGAGACATGAGCACACTTTGAAGATACAGGGGATGCCCTGAAGCGCTGTGACTGCCTCCCCCTCCCATAGGTATGACACTGATACGCAAGAACGCGTAGATGAAGAAATATTAACCAAATTACAAGCCTTAGAAGCAGCAGTAATATGGATAGGGGATCAGCAAAATGCATTAAAAGCACATCTTTGTGTTGTGATTGGGAGTACAACTCTCGAAGACTTTGTTTTACATCTCTCCCCTGGAATATGTCACTACATGGCTGGGAAATGGTTAAATGCCATCTCCAAGGTGCTTTTGACATGTCGTTGCAACAAAATATTCATCCTTTACATGATCAACTAAAAGCTCAAATACTAAAGATTCAAGACTTAATGAACCGCAATGCAATTGAAACATTACAAAAGGATTTCTCATGGGTAGATCCAAAAAACTGGCTTTCTGGGCTAAATTTAGGAATCTGTGTATTTATTGCCTTAGCAGGGTTCTTTTTGATTCTGCTTTTAATCGTGTTTAGTATATAACCTGCTAAGAGCGCCACGACGAGTAGAAGCACAAGTCATGGTGACCTTGTTAATAAATGGTCTGGTGTTAAACAAAAAAGGGGGAGATGTGGCAGATCTACGAGCAGAGGCCTGCGTACAGCCAAGGACGCAGTGAGCAGAGCACACAGAAACAGGAACACAGATATCAATACATATGGAACAAAGAGGAACTGGTCCAATATAAATATGGAACAAGAAAACAGCTTCACATGCTTATCTTGGTGGGAACTGAATAAGGCGACCGGGTTAGTGATCTGAAATATGTTTACTTGCCTAGCAGGTGCATGGAAAGTTTGAGTTCAGATATAAAAGCCGAGGCTTGAGAAGCAATAAACGATTTCATGCTCATCACAGCCGGAGTCCGTGCCTTCATACACCACACCATGATGACTGAAAAGATGAGTTATAGGTGCTGATAACATCTGCATGGAGCACTGAGCATTAATGATTTGCAGCTACTTATGGCAAAGCTGAATTTCAAGTTGCCCCTCAGTTTTATTTTGAAAACAAACCCAATCTGGAGCTGGAATTTTACATAATGGGGACAAATGTTTTCAGTGAGACTTAGAACATACAGAATTGTTTTCATCAACTCATGTGGGCTTGTACAAGGTGTGCAAAGACTGGCCATGCCCTGCGTGCATAGAACATGCCTTCTTTAAGCTACTGACACCTTCGCTCAGCACTGATGCATTCTTCCACAGATTGTTGTGTTGGGTTTTTGTCAATCTTTTGCATCTGTGGAGCACTGCAGGCCAGATCAACCACTAAGATGAATGACAGATGCTCTCCCTCACCTCTCTCTCCAAGGAGAGGAGGGAGACAGAAAGAAATTTAGAAGTTTAGAAGAAACTAAACCCTATCAAGCCATTGAAGAAAGAGAGAGCTGACCCCTTTGATCCCTCAGCTTTTAAACTGAGCATGAGGCAGATGGGATCGAATACCCTATTGGTCAGTTTTAGGTCACCTGTCCTCCCTGCAGGTGGGACCCCTCTACGCTTTTCCGCTTCCAGCCCTCCAACAGGGCACAGAACAAAGTTAGCTGATCTTGGTTGTTATAGCAATAAGTATAAGCAAGAGCCTTTCTGCATACCATTCCTTGACATGAACTATAAACATTGGTCTTTTGTTGGTTCTGCTTTACCTCAAACCAGGACAGCAGGGGAACTGATCCTTTCTACAGACAGGATTTCTTGTGACCTGGGAGATCTTTGCACATCAAAGGCCACTGATCATATGATCTTTATTCAATGGCCAAGGTCTGAGGAGGACCCTGTCTGTTTGTCTGCTTCTGATCCCGATCTGTGCATTCCTGACTCCAGATCTGGAATCCAGTTCCCATCTGTCGCTGAGTCCAGTCTGGGACTTCCACAGTGCCTGTCAGTGATGTCACCCTGGGAGCTTGATACGGTTTTGTATATATTGTATCTATTTCGTTATTTCATTTTTATTTTATTATTAATATTTCATAAAAGTAGTTTTGTTTCTTCTAAACTCGTAAATCTATCTCTCCTCCTCCTGTCCTTGGAGTGAGAGGTAGAGGAGAGCATCTGTCGGCCATCATTGGGCGATTTGGACTAAACTATGACAGGGAGCAACTGAAAGGGGATCGCAGCTGTTGCTCATGTATGTTGGATGCTCTGTAATATCTGCCTCTGAAGCTTTATCTGTCCTTTACAGTGCATCTTGCATTAGCAATTTATATACTGGTTGCTAGCAAGCAGGTTTATTTACAAAGCACAGTGCTAGTGCTGGTGACAGACACTACCTTGGGTCTTAGAAGTGGGAGGGGTGGCTGACACCCCGGAAGGCTGTGCCGCCATCCAAAGAGACCTGGACAGGCTGGAGAGCTGGGCGGAGAACAGACAGGCAACACTTAAGAAATTAGGGATGATATTTGGAGGCAGCTCCTGAGAGCTGAGAATCACTGGACTTTCCTGCTTCTTCTCAGCCTTACCAAGTCCCTGGGAGGTTCCTGTCTTGCCTTCACAAAGCAAGGCAGGATCCCAGCTCTTGGCTCCTGGCTCCCAGCTCTGTTTCCCTCATGATCTCCTTGCCTCCCTGATCTGAAAGCCACTGCGCCTGCCCCTGCCTTCCCCCATATGGCTATGGATGAAACATAAGCGTATTCNTCTCAGCTGTGCCAGTGTGATACCTGCCCAGGTTAAATTACATTTCTGTGCATGGTCCAAGTCCAGGCACATTACAGGCAGCAGCAAGAACTAGCTTTACCTTAAATCTTTCACTAAAGGATGTGGATTTCAGCTAAAGGTAATTTATTTTTTTCCTTGGATGAAGATCTGGAGTATATGTGTGCAAGACTATGCTACTTATTTAAAGCCAGTAAATCAATGCTTATATCTGTAATGTTTTGGGGTTAAAAAGTTAAGGACTAAAAGCTTAAAAGCTGGGGTTAGTCAGAGATGAAGCGGGGACACCAGATACTTCCAGAGTCCAGACACATAACCTTGCTGTGCTCAGGTCTTAGCTGCTGTCCTTCAGAGCTACTAGATCCTGCATATCACCCTACTGGAAAGATGTTGCAGCTTTGAGGAGCAACATACTTTCCTCTGAAAGACAGAGCATCTCAGCAGCCCATGTGAGTCCCCAAATACTCCCCCCTGACAAATTGTAAGTGTTAGAAATCTCTGAAAAATTCTCATTAATCTAAATTTTACCACAATGTCTCAGGACAGTGAGTCTCAGGCAGGGAGAGTCACAAGAGTCTTGAAGAGTCCCCTCACATACCTTCCACATTTGCGTATGGCTACCCAAGTGGGAGGGAAGGAGGAGGGAAGGCTTGCTTGTGTAACTCCAGAAGCTGAGGAGAAACTGTAGGAGGCTGAAGAGCAATACAGCACTGCTGCAGTAACACTAATAAATTGAAGCACACATAGGGACAGTCCCGGGCACACTTTCCCGGGACAGTACCCTCACACATCACACCCACTATGCCCGCAGCTCCGCTGCTCCCATGCAGGAGAGTGGGACCCCGCTGGACGCCCTTGTCCTGGGGCAGCAGGTGGCCGGCAGAGGAGCTGGTGCCACTTGACTGGCCATGGCAGAAGTGGTAGCATAAGGGTCAGGGAGCCACCAGGGAGCTGCTCTTCTCTCCCTCATTTGATTTATCCACGTGCAAGAGGCAGTCACAGGATTGTGCTGAGGCTGAGAGCTGGGGCCATGCAGGATGTGGCCACCTCTGCAGCTGTGGCCTCTGCCTGCTCTGTCAGCTGCCCCATTACTACTGCAAGAGGGACTGCCTTTCCTTGCAGGCACATTCCTAAGCACCACTGCTGAAGCAGTCGAGGAGGATCTCAGTCCTGGAGAGCACACTTGTGATGATTTGTCATGACCAAACCACAAAGTGATGAGCAAGGTGGCAACTTGCCCTATGCTCCAGTCAGTTACTACACAATTATACATTCCTGCTCCTTCTGCTTTGTTTGCCACAGTAGCCCTGGGACACTGTCACTTGAGAGAATAACAGGTTCTTCTTCCCCTCCACTAAAGAACATTTCTTGCTTCCATGTAGCACCAGTTTCACCAAGGACCTGACCTCAGAAGATGGCAGGTCTCATCTGGCCCCCTCTTCTTCCTGTCAGGCAACCTCAGACCCAGTTTTCACTCATCAAATCCAGGCTTGAGGGCCAGATTTGCTGTTGCTAACAATGACTTTCAAAGGGGCAAGCCCCTGGCACCAGGTATCAGCCCTAAAGAGTTCAGAGGTCTTTTCCCTCAGTTGTCACTGCCTATAGTCAGGCCTGGCAATCCATCTCCAACTCGTTCACACAACCCTGTAGGGTACCAGAAAGACTGAAGAGAAATAAAGGATCACAGTGGTCAGAAGAAAACTTCACCACCCTGTGACACACAGTGGTCTGAGGGACTTGATTATAAGGAAGAATTTTTGTGTTGTAAATTTTTCCAGATTTCTCTGGAGAGTCATTAAACAAGAGTGTATGCATCAAAGTCACAGATCTTTGCCATCAGCAGGCCATTTGGCATCCATTTGGCCCCTCTGAGAGTTTTAATGGCTTGAGAATATATTTATTTCTCAGTACACTATAGCTGTTGAAAGAAGTTCCTAATTCTTACCCAGTTTCATACTCAAAATTGCTCAAAGATTGAAGCTATAATTGTATATCTCTATTCCTGATGGCTACTCTAGTAAAAGACAGATTATTTGTTATTAAAATATCTTGAAAAACCAAGCTAGCACAGGGCAGGTTTTTTTCCTCTCAGATGAAAAGCTATTAGTATATTCCTCAGGGAACAGGTGATTAGTTTCTACTGGCAATGTAGTCACAGAAAGTCCCCTAAGCCCTCTCATTAGGCAGAGGAAAATAGAGAAGTTTGCCCCAGAATTATGACGCTGTGACTATAAATGACTAAGAAGGCATTTGAACAGAGACGTGACAGCAAATGACATTACACTTTTATACTACAGCATTCCTGATGTGAGTAGCTGAGTTATGAGCATTGTTACAGGTATGAGTAGCAACTTTTAGAAGTGTTTGTGCACCACCTGCAGAGAAAAAGAGGGCTGCTGAAAGATTTGGCATAGTCAACACTAGCAGCAGGGAACAGGAGAGTAAAGAAAGTGGGATAAAAAAGCTAGTAGCATCATATATAATTTAGGTCTTCATTTATTTTTGGTACTATTTCAAAGTTGTTTCATCATCACTAATTCAGTAGCTAGATACAGGGATGGAACACACCAGTAACAGTGAGAAGTTTGGTTTCCTGTTGGTCTTACTTGTAGCCAGTTTCTGAGCAAACATACTCCTTCAAAAACTAGGCTTGCAAATTGGCATTCTAGAATTTGAACAAGAAGTCCAAAAAGTGAGTATTGGTATGGTTAATAAAAATTAGCATCTGCAATGCTTTTTAACTGATGGGGATCTTAACACAAATTTTGAGGTAGACTTGCGTGTACATAAATCACAGTGGAGGTTTATGAGAACAATACAGTAGAAAAGGAGCAGTATAGGTTATTCATTATCAAGATAAATATAACGAAGGAATTTAGTGGGTTTATGTTGGAAAAAGAGAGAAAAGTAGCTATTACCACCTGGGAAACACTTTCTCCTACACAGAATCATAGAATGGTCTGGGTTAGAAGGGACCTTAAAGATCATCCAGTTCCAGCTCCCCTGCAATGGGCAGGGACACCTCCCATCAGACCAGGTTGCTCAAAGCCCCATCAAGCCTGGCCTTGAACACTTCAAGGGATGAGGCCTCTATCACCTCTTTGGGCAACCTGTTCCAGTGCCTCACCACCCTCATAGTAAAGAATTTCTTCCTAATATCTAATCTAAATCTCCCCCCTTTCAGTTTAAAACTGCTACCCCTCGTCTTATCACTGCACTCCCTGATAAAGAGTCCCTCCTCATCTCTCCTATAGGCCCCCTTTAGGTACCAGAAGGCTGCTATAAGGTCTCCCCAGAGCCTTCTCTTCTCCAGGCTGAACAACCCCAACTCTCTCAGCCTGTCCTCATAGCAGAGATGCTCTGGCCCTCTTACCATCTTCGTGACCCTCCTCTGGACCTGTTCCAACAGGACCATGCCCTTCTTGTGCTGAGGACTCCAGAGCTGCATGCAGTACTCCACGTGGGGTCTTACCAGAGCAGAGTAGAGGGGCAGAATCATCTCCCTCGACCTGCTGACCATGCTTCTTTTGATGCAACCCAGGATGTGGTTGTCCTTCTGGGCTGCAAGTGCGCATTGCCTGCTCAAGTTGAGCTTCTTGTCCACCAGCACCCCCAAGTCCTTCTCCTCAGGGCTGTTCTCAAGCCATTCTCTGCCCAGCCTGTACTTGTGCTTGGGATTGCCACAACCCAGGTGCAGGACCTTGCACTTGGGCTGCTTGAACTTCATGAGGTTTGCACAGGCCCACGTCTCAAGCCTGTTCAGGTCCCTCTGGATGGCACCCCTTCCCTCCAGCATGTCGACCGCACCACACAGCTTGGTCTCATCAGCAAACTTGCTGAGGATGCACTCGATCCCACTGTCCATGTCACCTACAAAGATGTTAAACAGCACTGGTCCCAGTACTGACCCCTGAGGAATGCCACTCCTCACTGGTCTCCACTTGGACATCAAGCCGTTGACCACAACTCTTTGAGTGCGGCCATTCAGCCCATTCCTTATCCACCAAGTGGTCCATCCATCAAATCCACGCCTTTCCAATTTAGAGACCAGGATGTCATGCAGGACAATGTCAAATGCTTTGCATAAATCCAGGTAGATTACATCTGTTGCTCTCCCCTTATCTACCAACGCGGTAACCCTGTCATCGAAGGCCATCAAATTTGTCAGGCATGACTTGCCCTTGGTGAAACCATGTTGACTGTCACCAGTCACCTCATTTTCCTTGTACCTTAGCAGAGTTCAGCATTCCTGATGTGAGTAGCTGAGTTATGAGCCTTGTTATAGCGGGTGGGGGCGTCCCGGTCCGGTCAGTGAGCGGCGGTTCCGTAACCGTGTTTGTATATTCCTCTGTCCCTGTTATTGTTGTTCGTTTTGTGTTACCTTTGCTGTTCTATTAAACTGCCGTTGTCTCAACCCACGAGTTCTGCCCTTTCCTCGTGCTTCCCATTCAGGGAAAGGCCCGGAGCGAGCGGCATGTGGTTCTTTGTTGCCGTCTGAGGCCAAACCACGACACTCGTGGTCACTGAAACAGGTAGAACTGATGACAGAAATCAGTGTTTCTACAATTAAACAGATCTGCTCACCATTCCTAAGCACATCCTATGTGGGTTGGTTGGCATGTTGACATGAGCGAACCTTTACCACTTCAAGGTGAACAAAAAGAGCTGCAACTGGTATCATAGGGACAGGATTGGGGGTCTTAAATAGCATAAATGCTGAAGTGCTTGTAAACAAACTGAGTGCAACCGCAAATGTCTTAAGCAAGTTAGAACACTCATTGTGGTCCTCTCTATTAGCATTAGGGACTAACCAATGGCTTGTGTCTGATATACTACCTCAATGGAAAAAATGACCAACAAGGTATTCCATCCCATCTGCCCTATGCTCAGTATAAAAGCTGAGAGATCAAAGGGTCAGCCCTCTTTCTTCAATGGCTGGCATCCGAGGAGGACTCTGTTTGTCTGCCTTTGATACCGATCCTTGCGTTCTTGACTCCAGATCCAGAATCCAGTTTCCGTACATTATTTTATTAGTTATAAAGTAGCTTACATTGTTTTTAAACTCATAAGTCTCTTTTCTCTCTCATCCTTCTCTCCCTGAAGGGAGGTGCTCTCCCTCCTCTGAAGGGGAGAGAAGTAAAAGAGAGCATCTGTTGTTCATTTCAGTGGCCAGTCCAGCCCAAACCATGACATCCAGCAATCCCTTTGGGTTGCCTTAGAGTAGGACTGAATCAAGTACTTTGCTGAGCTCAAAGAAAAGCAACTGCGGTTCTCCTCCCAGCACTGACAAGTCCTCCAGCAATACTTCAGTGGTCGTTTCCTCACAAGAATCTTGTTCGTTGCTTGTTACAACTTTAATAACATGACTGTTCTCCCGTGATTCATTGTTCTGCAGGAATATTTGCACAGCAAATACCTCTTGGGTGGTTATTGCATTCGTAAGAAGCCTTTGGCTCTGTGCACCACTGAACACAGCTCCCGACGAGCTGAGCTGTGTTGAATGGGGTCAGACAGACGCTTTGGCAGCAGCTGCTGACAGACACATCTCTACCATCCCCTGAGGTGTTGCCTGGAGGTGGGAGATCACCTGGAGAGTGTCAGCTCCCAACCCCGCTCTGCCCCTCGGCCCGCCCAGCCTCCCCAGCCCGTTCATCCTCTGAGGACCAGAAGGGAGTGGGAGCAATGCTCTGGAGCGGCTGACAAGGTTAGTGGGGCGGAACCCCGCCATCGCCACTGATGGCTCCACTGGGGCCGTGCTCAACCAGGCCCGGCCATCCCCGGAGCTCCCTTGCCACCCCACTTCAGGCTCTGCTGGGCTGGAAGCACTCCAGGAAAATGAGTTTTGCCTCTGGGGCTCCGCTGGGGAAGGAGGACGAACCGGCTTCCCCGAGTTGCCCTGGACTTACAGCTTCTCCCTCTGCCTGTGCCCCTGCCTGATCGGGAATGTTTAGTAATGGGGAAAACTGCTTGGGGAAAGTAAGGTGAACCAAGTGTTCTGAGCCTGTGTGGCAGTGTGCTCTTCCCTTCCCTCCCCGCCCCTTCCCAGCTCCTGCTCAAGCCATAACTGTCAGTGGGGATTGTGATGGGTTGCACCTGGACTTTGTGGGATAGCAACAAAGCCAAATGATGTCTGGAATAGGGATCTAGATGTCTCAATGCTATGCAAATATGACTATAGGTCAATCATCTTACCCCCATAAATAGTGAACAGCCCAAGAG
>VXBO01012645.1:6657-19478 GCA_013400135.1 Rhinoptilus africanus
TTTTTTTTAATAAAGGCCATAATTTTCTACCCTGCTACAGAAAACTATTGCCTTAGGTAAGCTGTACACTCTTTTTGCATATATTTAATAGTCCACCATTCCTGTACACTGTTACAATCAGATATGTCTCTTTACATTATGGTATTAGCAGAAAGAGTTTCCAAACATAAAGAAACAATACATGCAAACAAATAAGCTGCAGGCTGCCCGTTGGAGCATATAATTTGTCTATATTCTTTCCACTAGATGTCAATAGATTGCTCTTCCTTTATGGACTCCCATACCACTTGAAAATGTGGAATAAAGAATAGCAGGGGTTTGGTTTTTGCTTTAGCCCTTAGCCACAAAGCTTGTATCCCCATACATCCCTGAAAGTGTATACCAAAGAGTATAAGGAAAAAAGGTCTGTAGCTAAGACAGAGAATGATTTTTGTTTACCAAATCAAGATTAGGCTCAGTGGGTGCTGAATTGAAATAAAATTTCTTTTAAATAGGGCCCTGAGAAATCAATTGTAAGCAGCAGTTAATGACTGGTTTGTGAACAGCTTGAGGGAAAGCCAAGGGCAGTTAAAACTCCAGCAAATTAGTTGTTAACTGTGCTAATGAATGATATTGCAGGGATTATTGCTATTATAAACTGTAATCAATCAGGTTTACTATTGTGTCTAAGAAAAAGTTTGCAAGTAACAATATTTTATGAATTCATCTCTGTGCTTCCAGTTTTAATTAATAAGGTAATCTGGATATTCCATAATGCTAAATTCAACTTTCAGTTCCTGACAAATATAAGCATGCATATTAAACATAAAAATAATATTAAGTACTTCATTATAAAATGTGGTCATATGAAACAATAAGGACATCAGCTGAGGCATCAGCAAGCTTGTCATGTTTTATTGGAAGACCATACAAATAAAGACCGAGTATCTGTGGCTGGATTCACTGTTGTACTCTTCCTAGTGAAGTAAAGTTGTAAATTTGAGTAATTCATGGCTGTTCTGTTGATTCAGTTCTGAAATTTCACTGCATGTGTAACTCCTATACACACAGTGCTTTGCTGAGCACTGCATCTCTTGCTCTCAAGTGCAGTTATTCTCTTCGAATTCCAGGCGATGCATTGGCTAGCTCATTCCATCTGGGAGATTTGTGAACTGTTGCTTTAGCAACTGGGGCTGCTGCATGGTTTCTGGAGGAAGGAAATGTAGCCTTCCATGGCTTTGACTTTGTTTGTTTGTTTGTTTTAACTTTGAATGTGGACCTTAACAAAAGCCTGTCCTCTTTCTGGGGGCTTGCAGTGTCAATGTCTGTGTGCAAGAAATATGGACAGGAGCCTAGAGGTACCAGTAGAGTTAGCATAGGTTTACTTTATGAAATATATCTATATTTTCAAGTAAGTTTGACATGTCTTTTGCTTTGGGTCCTAGAATTGCACTGGCTTCATGTGTGGTACTAGTGTGATTCTCCAGTGTTACAATGCAGAAGGAAGAAGGATGCAGATCAAAAAAAAAAAATTCAACACAATATACCAACTCCTTCATGCACCAGGTAAGTGAGATAGCTGCATCAATGAGATGGCCTCTCTCGCTGATAGCAAACGTATTTCAGATGTATCTGTTGCCTGTGTTTCTGAAGCTGAACAAAAGTGATTCAGGGACTGATCCTTGGCCCCTAAGCCTAGGGGTACAAACTGTCTTGCTGTTGCACTGTTGAGACCTATCTGGCTCTACAAACTGTTCTTAGATTTGCTATCGATCATATACGCCCCTGGATCTCCTCTGGACTGAGAGGTTGCACCTGTAGTCCAAAGACATGATTTTTTTTTTCCCCTGAGTCATATCTTCCAAAATAATGTGAATGGTGTTATTCAGTGTGACATTTTGGGTTGTTGCTACCTGTACAGACTTGTTGCAGAAGGGAACATGAGAGTGCAAAACCTTTAGGATGCTGCTGGAATACTGTCTGAGGCAGAGGAAGATACCCCTTTGCAGTTACATCCACAGTGCCTTTGAGAGCAGTTCCTAGAGTGATCAGTGCTTTGAGATGTGCCTCAGTATACTCCTTGAGGAACCCAGATGGAGTATGCATAGATGAAAGTCCTAACAATTACACAAAGTAAGTAATATAGAGGTACAATCTTTGATATCAGTCACTGGCTCTCTCTTTATTTAGCAACATAGATGTAGGTACATTCAGTGTGGCCTTGAACACCTTCCCAGTTCTGCTGATTATGTAGCTGACTTCTATTTTAAACTAAAATTACAGATACGGATTAACACTGAAATGTTAACAAAGAATGGAAAACTATAGCATAATTATTGTAGAGATGCTCTTGATGCTTTTTCTAATTGGATTTTAGACCAAATCCATATTAAAACAAAGTGATCATCACTAGCACTCAAAATCTCCTACTACTTAAAGTATTTTATGAATTACAAAGTAGACAGGGTAATTCAGATCAGTATTAATCTTGGTAAACACTTGATTACAAAATGTCATGCAAACCCTAAATGAGCAATGACAACTAAGCCCCAAACGGGAGTGTGTGTGAGTGAGGTTATACAATTTGTTGGCAGACAGTGTTTTTATTTCCTTAGCAGGAAAAATATGGATTATGGCCATGGCTCATAAACTGTGAAGAGTTAGCATTACTGGATTACGAAATGAACACTAAAGAGATGTTAAATGGTTTAGAACGGAACAAAGAAAATGGAAGTAACAAGATTTGTGCCAGTTACCAATCTCACCATTTGTGTCTTTTAAAACAGTTATTTATTGCTGTTTTTCACCATGCTACATATTTCCTCATACTTTCTCAATGTGATTAATTATACAGATAGCTGGTAGATATTTCGTCAATTTCTTCTGTCATAAAACCCTGCTGATGCTTATCTTTCATCCTTGCAATGTTCTAAATCATCTTCTTCATTTCTCCTTTTGTTTCTAGCTTATTTAATGGTCTACTACCCTTCTTATCATGTATTTCTTAGTTCTACTAGGGTTAAACATGCTTTCTTGTTTTTGTTTGTTTGTTTTTTTTTCCTTTCCAACATTTCAAATGCTTGCAGAACAATTATGAGATTGTAACAAGTAAGACCCGCTAAAGAAATTTAGAATGTGAAAGGCAAACCAAAGTCAGTATTTGCCATGTAGGGCAGAGTTTGGCCCTGATTATTTCTTTTTATGGCAGAATATAGCTTTTAATCTTAAGGAAAATATCCATAACACAGTCTCAGCATCAATTCACATTTCCCAGTAAATTGGTAGGTAAAAGGAATAGAACCAGCTGTTGAAATAAACCAATGAGCTAGGTCTTAAAACATTTTTTTTAATAATGAAAAGTGATTTATCATAATTTATAATGGACTTATATTAACTTGTAAGTCATATATTATGTGAAGATCTTGCTAAAAGTTTTGGCCTTAATGGACAAATAGGGCTTAATATTAATATAAATGAGACAAATTTTTTATGCACTTAAACTGGTAAATCCAAACTAAGAAATTCTTCCAATGTTATGCTAGCAACTCTTTAAGTAGACTTAAGACAAAGTTTTCCCTATTAATCTAATATCTTATAATCATAAAAGTATATGGCAGAATATTTAACAAGATAAAAAGCAAAATTAGATTTTTATTTATTTGTAAATGCAAAATTATTACAATTAATCTACCCTAGGAGACAAACTTGTATTTCTTCAGACTAAAATTGTGGTAATTAATATATACTGTGTACCTACAACAGTATATTCAGAGTAGAAAGTCATACTTTAATAAAAGATTCTGTTCCAGAAATAAAGTAAATAATGTCTTAAAATAGTAGAATACTTATTGTCATCTGAAACAAAGCTTTTGATAACAAAATTATTGGTACTTTCACAACATATTCTGTTATATAAAGTATTTATTTTATTTTAGGGCTATTATTTGATTCAGGGTTCAAAAGGTTTAAGCAGTAGTACCTTTAGTCACAAAACTGTATGTTTTATTGGGTTTTAATTAATTTTTGTATTAAATAAAGCTTTTTCACTTGAGAAACCTAACTAGCTTTCAAGTATTTATTTAAAGTTTTAATTGAAAAATTACCTACCCAATAAAAGTAAAAAACCCTCAGATTTTGTTCTAAAATAATCCAAAAGAATCGGTTTTGTGTGTGTTTCAGTACAAAGTGGTGTGTGGTTTTCCTTCCAATAAATATGTTCTGACAATTTTTATCACCCTGAATATATGCTTTAGATTAAATGATTTATCTTCACAAAGAATGACATGTCTTGTCCCTTATTTTTCCTCTCCATGATTTGATCTTCCTTTGTTAACTATAAGGCATACAATTTCAGAGTTAAGTTTTTCAGAAAACTTCTTTGTTATCCAGTGGTTGGATATCTTCCAAATTGCTCTGTGTGATACTAATTCAAGTATTCAGTATGCTGAAATAATCTCAGTATTAGAGTTTCTTCAAACAATTGCCTTCAGTGTTCTTATGTGAACCACAGAAATAGACCTAAACTTTTTAAGACTGGGGGTCAGCTTTACTACGTTAGGTATTTGTATGGGGTTTTGTTTTCAAATTATATTTCTACACTTGCATTTTAGATATACTTTGAAATGGTTATTCAGGTTTTTTTTTTTTCCCATTCAACTAAAAATGTTAGGCAAAAATCACTAACCAAAATAAAACCATCTCAATTCTGTATGTTATAGCGATCAGTGTCAAGAAGTTAAATACAATTATATAATTGTGCTGTTTCTTGCCAGCAAAACGAGAGGCTGGACAGAAGAGAAGCTGGGGAAGGTGAAAAGTGAGGGAGGAGGAAGGAGGAATAGGAGTGAAAGTGATAGACTGAAAGGATGTTGGATTAGCGCCAATTAGGCTGCAGTCAAAGGACAGACACTCATTGATTTCCACGGCAATTGGATCAGGCCCATTGTCTGATGCCACTTCATTATTTATATTTGGCAAGTGGGAGTTACAGCCAAATTTTCAAACTGCTAAATTTGATACTAAAAGTTTCAGCTTCTGATTTTCTGAAATTCTGTGGTTTTGTCCCAATGTATAATTCAGTCCCTATGGCGGCTATGCTCCCAGCATATAGCAAATTTTGGTTTTATAGATAGCCTCACTGAGGGCCATTGGAGAGGGAAGCAACTAGGTAATTCTAATGCAGTTATCTTTTTCTGGGTGGGTAATTCTTGCAGCTATAGGTCACTGTTGCCTTGTAGGTGTCTGCTTGTAGCCTCAGCTGGTACTGAGGAAATGACTACAGCTCTCACCTCCAGCTCTCCCAGGCCTGGCTTGCTGGGATTGAGGATACCAGGGGCCACTTAGAAGATAGCAGTTCTATGTTGGAACACTTCAAGTGTCTAGTATAAGGTGTAAAAAATGGGGTATCTGTTCCATTTAAGATGTGAAATAAAAATATTAACAATTGAAACTTTATATTTCTACAGAAAATTGTCAGTTCAAATTTTTGCCATCATTTGTCATTGTCTACAGTTTTTACTTTTATGTCTCCCTTTTTCACACCTTACCCTGCCTGAAATTATTCTGTTTAAGCCTCATGCCCTCACACTCTCCCTACAGCCCTGCCTCTCTCCTTTGAACCAACAAAAGGCTGCATTTGATACATTTCAGGTTGGAGAGAGAGCAACTGTTATATTCTTCCGTTCTTTCACTTGTAAGGATTTGTTGTGGTATTTTAACTCAAATTTATAATGATTTTTTGGCCTTAAAGCGTTAAAAAAAAAGTTTATCAACATTTATTGATTAAATGAAATGTTAATAAGCCTAGTTATGACTTTGTGCTATTAGTTCCATTGACTTCAGCAAGACTCCTTATCAGAATAAGGGTTATTGAATTTTGAGCCTATATTAGGAAGGTTATCTTGCAAACAGAAGGGCAAGAAATACTATATCTTTGTTTCTGTAGGAAATGTAATGGCTCTAAGAAGCTTTTTATGGGACATCAGATGCTGAGAACGACAGTGTAGAATATTAACTACGCAAAGGAAAGAAGTTTCCATGCTGCAGGCTGAATGAGACCTAGATGAAATCTGTTGTGGATACAGTAGTTATTATAATTATTTACTGAGCTTCATCTGTGCTGTAATTTACTCTATGGTATGTGACAGAAGACACAAAACCATGACTGTCAGAGTTGTATAAAACTCTTTACTGTTTAGTACATTTCAAAATAAGAAAAAGAATAATTCTGCACATATCTAAGTTCACATGATAAATTGGATATGAAAGGAATGATGTGAACTCAGTGAACTATGAAGATGTGTGCCTGTATATAAATTTATTACGTATATCCTTAAGCACATAGTAGTTTGATCATATGAATAATGTAAATCAGATAACTGGATTATCTGTGTTCTCAATAGAAATCTTAAATCTCATTTAAAGAAACATAGTGTTTCACCCAATTTAGGTCCTATTTCACTCAAGCAGTTTTACTCTGAGAATAAAGACTCAGGGGTGTACACACAAGAGTGTGTCCACTTTTTGACTCCTCTATAAGAGGCCACTACCCTGATACTAGCTGCTACCACCATACCCTGTGTGGAAAACAGTTGTGCTTAGGTGTGTGAGATCAATGTCTGTTCAACAAGCAGAAAACCACAAAGATTTTGGTTCCCAAGGACATCTAGTTTCTTTGATTACCACAGCCTGAGACAAAGAAAGAACATAGAACTGTAAGCGTGCAGGAGATTTTGAGGTAAAAAATGAAAATGCCATAGAAATCAAAGCATCTCAAGAGACAGATCTCTGGCATTTGTCTGCAGGGGAATTCTTAATTATAATTGTATTGTTTGCCAAGCTTTAACAAATTTGATATTTATTAAAAAATCTGGGTGTGTGCAGAAACATAAATGTATGAAACCTGAAGATTCTGAAGCAGAATAGCAAATTCTTGTGAAGAAATAGCTCCTGTAGGGTGCAGATGAGAAGGGATTTTCATCATTTCTGTTAATATAGATACTTTCAATTTACACCTAAATGTCACCTTAGCCACTTAGATTCCTTGCAGGATCTTAGGTAGTTGAATTTTTCATAGTCTTGATTGACTGATAACCCAGCTAACTAAATAAATCTTTTTTACCATTGCTATCTTCTGTTGCTTAGCCAGCTCTATGTCTGAATATCTATAAGGGTAACATGGTTTGTCATGCATATACTCATTTAGGCATGTGAGGCTACAGCACATTCATTCTAGCAGCTATAGAAAACATACAAATGTAATAAAGTTTAATTTCTTTGACTGAACTTCTTTAGATGCCAAATTGGTGGAACTGTCCCTTTAAATATAAAAGGATAATTTTTCTCTTCATTATCTGGAAGTAATACTGTAATGTATAGCCTATTTTTAATCTCTCTTCTTCTTGCAATAGTCTGTATTTACCAGTAGGTTTATACCAACTGGCTATAAAAAAATATGAGTTAGAATTGTTGTTCATCTTGTGTAACCTACATATAACCTAAATAGTTTCCATTTTACTTAGAAAAAAATTATAGTATACCTTCCACATATTGCACGAAATCCTTAGAAGTGGGATTCATGCTACAATGTTCATGTGTGCCATGCTTTCTTCAATAATTTATGTTAGGCACTCACACAAAGGCCTGGTATTAATCCTTATGACAGATGCAATCAAGATCAGATGCCTATGTACTTTGTATTTCAGTGAATATGAAGAAATGTTTTCCTAGGAGGACAATATTTGAAGTCAATATTTATTCCATGGGATTATAAATTGTATTATTCACCTCAGCAAAGATCAATATTTCCTCAGTGGATTGATAAGATAGAAGTGATCTGGCCTAATGTTAGCTTATGCTATACCAAAACCAGATATTTTTACTTTTACTAACATTGCAATATTCTTGGATAACTTAGTAGTTACTTATGACACGAGAAAATAATGATAAAATGTAGCCTTTCTATGTGACATTTTTTATATATTATGATGTAGTGCAAAGTTAGCATATTTTAGTACAACTTCATTTTAGTAGAGAGTAGTACTTCAAGTTAAAATTTGTATCAACATTCTTAATTAAACTATACATCTCACCTCACAAACACACACATGCAAAGAAACAATCATATATTAAATATATCTAATTTTATTAATCCTGAAGACTGAAAGTACTGCAGTGTACTGAAGTTGGAGTGTAAGAAACCTAAGAAAAAGAAATAAACAGGGATGCAGAATTTTGTTAAAACTGATCATGATTTTTTTATATTGTCACTCCATTACCTTAGCTAATGATGGAAGATATTAAGTACTTAAAAAGAGAAAACTTTTATAAACACATTTAAATAAAGGAAGTCTAAACTTTTCTAATTCTCAAAGAATTAAAAAAATATGGATGCAAAGGCTGCTGTTACCCAAAGAATCATCGTACAGAAATGAGAAACTCTGTAACCTTTCTGTACTACAGAAATTATTCTTCTGTACTGACCCTGTGTGCTCTGGAAAATCCTATTTCCAATATGTCTATTCCAATAAGAAGGCACCAGAAATCATTATTGTCGTTCAGCTGAAAGAAGTGAGAAGAAACATATTCGCATATAACCACAGCTTCACAAAATTCTTGCCTGTAAGCTACTTTAATTAAAGCTTTTTTTTTTTTTAACATTTAATTTGTCTTATTAGATGGGAAAATAACAAAGCAGAATCCTCCTACTGTAAAATATCAAATAGTTCTTTAGTAATAACAATAAAAATGCCACATTATTTGATGGCACCAAGTGATTTAACTATAACTCCTCATCCCATTATGCTCCTCACTTTTAATTAAGTAGGTTCCCTGAATTACCTTAAAATTAACAAATGAGTATTTCACTGGTTGTTTGCACCTACGACCTTTGCAATTGAAGCTTGCTTCAAAAAGACAAACACTCACTTCCTAAAAAGGAAAAACTACAGCTTAATAGTGCAATATGGCTTACATTGTATCACATACTGTGCAGCAATTTCAGTAGGGAAAGAATAGTACTGGGAACGCAGGTAGCAAATTAGATTGATGTGTTGTCCTCGACATACTGGCATTTTCATTTCTGAGGCCTACCAAGTCCAAAACAAAACCATTTTTTATACTTGTTCAAAATCTCAAGAGAAATGAGTTCAGGTGGTCTCAGCTCAGTTTTTCATGTACAAGAGGACACATCAAAAAAGCTGTCTTGTGTTGGTAGTAATTCATCACTCTTGTCTGAGAAAAGCCATGGGATTACAAGCATGGGGGAAAAAAAAGTGTTGCTGACCACATTTTTTCCACCTCTCTAGCCCATTTTGTATGAATATATGAGCAGACATGTCAAGGGAGGGAATGAAGATCATGTCTTCATGATTATGAAGGACTGCTTTTTAATTCACCTTTCCTACTCCTTGCTTTGGACTTAATCTCAATATAATGAAAGAAAATATCAAAGTATGGAAAGCAAAACTTAAAGAAGAACAGGTAGTGAAAAATGTATATCAGTAAAGAACACTGATGAGATGTTAAAAATGTAATCAAGCAGCATGTCACTGTGTATGGTTTAATTCTTTCAATCTCCTAAAATGACCTTGGGAAGATTAGAACACTTGAAAACGTTGCATCTTCAATAAGTCTTTTCCCTCAGGTTTAACTAAGAAGACAGAAGAGAGATTATGGATATGATTATGCTCAAGCTAAAAGATTTCTCAGAGGAGTATCTATATTAAAAACACCGTTCAGTTTTCAGCAGTGTCAGAGACATGTTTTTGGACATGTCGCAATGTCACAGCACAATGCGCAAAATTATTTTCAGTGGCTGTTTTCATTCTATTCTATTCCACCAGAACTCATTCCATATAACTCCAGTGAGGGGAGGGAGTTTCATCATCATGACGACATGAAAAAGAAAGACCTGCACTGTTCAAATTTCTCTAAAGCAAAGACAGAACACAACCTTACTTACTAAAAATGTTTGTTTAGATCACCACAGCAAATTATTTAGAAGAAACTTAATGAGGGGGCCAATGTTTGTCAGCAGTATCTTCCTAACACTACTAAAATTTGTGGGAATGTGAATTTCTGCCACTTTTTATTCTTCTTTTGTGACATAAAAGAGTAGCATAGACACAAATGAGAGAGAGTTGAGGTTAGAGGGGGAGAAGGTATAAGGCAGTGAAGAAAAGAAGATATTTTATTCAAGAATACAGTTTGTTCCCATGTCATAATCAATGTAGATGGTACAATAATTAATCTCCATTAACTAATACTGAAATGGATGTTTTCCATAACAATTCATTATTATATCTGTTGGAAAAAAATGAGCTCAACTGGTAATGATACAATTATCTCAACTGGCAATAATACAAAAAATGTTTATAACAAAGAAGAGAACTCTATAGCAAGGCTTTCAAATTGTTTATTCTGACAGAGTTCTATGATATTTAAAAACAGTGCAATATCATCTTCTGAAGTATGTGAGTACGTGTAAAATTAAGTAATTAATATCCTATTCACTAAATTTTCTTTCTGATAACCATGATACAGACTGGCACTCTAAATCATACATTTAAACGGAAAAATTGAGGTTACTCAAAAACTTATCAGCAAATATGCAATTTTCATACTAGACAGACAGAAAAAAAAATTCATAGGTTTAGTCTGCAAGTGGCACTGGCAGAAAAAGTAGCTGCTATTCACACAGACATAATTTGGAGGTTCTGTATCATGTGACTCTCCTTATCTACTATTTATGTATAGTTTGGATGTACACCAAGGAAGACTACAAATAGTTTCTCAGTGAACTGGTTATACTATGACAATAAGAACCAGTCAAAGAATTAATTTATTACTATAGTTCAGTGACTTAAGATTATTTTTAGGTTCCCATACACAACGTTAATAGAAATACATATAAGTGTATTATATGTAAATTACTCTAGTAGAGACATGTTCAACAGATCTAGTGGTGTTACACTCTTATCATTTAGACTATTTAGATGTGGTCATGAACCTGACAGACCTAGCAATTGTGTTTGCAATTTTGACAGGATTTTAAAAGAATCACAGCCTCTGAGCAATTTGACTGCATTTGATTTTCAGAAGCTATATGAAGATTCATTTTTTTGGGGGGTAAAACATTAATATTACAGGTGCATGCAAACCACAGAATCCTGATACTACTGATGTGGCTTTTGAAAAATAGTCAGGCCTAAATCAGTCTATAACTTCAGTTCATGATAGAATAGGGATATTGTGTGGTTAAATTTTAGCTTGCTCTATTAATTATTATGAATATTAATATAAGAAATAATATAATTATTACTTGTATTCACTAATATGATCTGTATTAAAAGTAACCTCCTGTCTTTTCCCTATGACAGTACTTATATTAATCTTTTCCATGCTCTGATTTACTTTTCAGCACACAAGCAGCACACTATAATACTGTAACTGAATCAGCACAGAGCTACACCACTTTGGGTTAGAAAGAATAGCCACAAGTAAGAGGGAAAAACAATGGGATCTAAATTAAGTTCACTTTGTTACTGAAACCTGTGTGTTTGTATAATCCACCCAAAAATCTGTAAGAAAGCAAGTAGGAATTGTACTACTTGCATTCCTTAAAGAAGTCATCTGGACTCTACCTGAGTTTCTTTATTGTTCTAGTTTCTAATTAATGTGTGTAGTTTCTCAAAAAAACCCCAAAGCCATCCTTTTATTAACATCAAGAATATAAAAGCAAAAACTTTTCACAGAAAATAATTCCACATGAAGTTAATAGCAAAACAATTATGTGACTGGACTTGCTACATAAAAATGTACTGTTCTCAGACAATATGTTCCCATAAAGTGATGTCATCTCATCTGTGACAGTAAATAATGACTAACATTATTTAAATTAAGCAGTATAGCTTGTTTTGCTCATTATCTGTATTTCAGTACTGCTGGACCTTAAGCAAGGATTTTCAAGAAGAAAAAAAAAAAAAACAAAAGCAAGCCAAATATCTTCTTTTTCTCTGTGTCTGTTGAAATGGGTGTGATCTTATGAGAGTAACATGGTCACCCACAACAATAAATATCATATGCTGCTGTTGTATGAATATGCATACTGACTGTTGCAGGAAACAATTCAGGATATCAAGAATGTATTTTAAACTGAAAATCTGCATAGAAGAATCAAAGATGAAGACTAAAAGGCTAGAATCAGTGGGAGTGGAGAGACTAATTTTTAAGCAAAGGAATCCGTTCTATAGTCAGACTTTTAACTAAAACATACAGTACCCTTCAGTACACCAAGAATTCTTCATAAAAAAAGGCACATCCTGCAGAATGTTGTTTTCTTTTTTGAAACATTTTTAGTTTAGTTTTCCAGTAGAAAAAATAAAATGCAATGTTTGCTTTTGGATCAAGACATTGTTACACAGGTACAGTTCAGTGCAGTCTAGTTTCTTCTGGGACTTTTCAAGATTCATTTGTACTCTTGCCACATTCTCCAAGAATAGAAGTTAGAGAGGAAGACACTCTTTCTTTAAATAGGAGTAGTTAAAATTATGCATCATGACTGTCAAAGATAATTGATATGAATTGTCCAGCTACAAAATCTGGCCCATAGAGGAAAACAGGCTTATGAGTCACTTGAGCAATAGCACTCTTGAGGCCTGTGGCCACATAAGGAAGAAAATTAATGTCCAAATGACATGATCCAAAATATTTCATTATGTCTTTTGATTTTTTTCTTATAGAAGATGAAATCCACTTTGATGTATTAACATTGCACATAGGATGGAAAATCAGACTCTATATTTTATATTTCATAAAATATAATCCTGAACAAATAAAAAAAA
>VXBO01012645.1:19490-59292 GCA_013400135.1 Rhinoptilus africanus
ATAATCCTGAACAAATAAAAAAAAAAAAAAGAAAAAAGAAGGGAATGATGAAGCGATGAATTTACACCATGCAACAGTTTTTAAAGTTCTGCAATATCACAAAAATAACTAACCTCAAGATTAGTCCATCCTAATAAGCAGAAAATCAGGCAAAAATGCCAGGAGCCCTGTGTGGATAAACAAGGAGCTCCTAAAAAATTCAAACTTAATAGGGGAGTATACAGAAGGTATAGAGGGACAGGTAAACTGTGATGAATCTATCATGCAGGGATGAGGCTAGGAAAGACAAAGCCCACCTGAAATTGAACCTGGCAAGGGACATCAAAGGCGACAAGAAGGGCTTCTAAAAGTAGATAAGTAACAAAAAGAACACTAGGGAAAATGTGGGCCTGATGCTGCATGAGACAGTGGCACTGGTGACACGGGACCTGCAAAAGACTGATGTACTGAATGCTTTCTTTGTCACAGGCTTTATTAGGAAAACTGATCTTGGGAGATACGAGGTTCCAGAGGAGGTAGGAAGACTTACCCTTGGTAGAAGAAGCTTAGGTCCAAGAATACTTAAGAAAATTGGAGGCACATAAATCCGTGGGCCCTGATGGGATGTATCCAAAAGTGCTGAAGGAGCTGGTTGATGTCACTGAGAGGACACTCAATAGTCTTTGCAAGATAATAGAGACTGAGAGAAGTGCTTGAGGGCTGGAGGGAAGCAAATGTCACTCCTGTGTTGATAAAGGGCAAAGGACTCAGCAAACTACAGGCCAGGCATCCTCATCTTGTTCCCTGGTGTCCTGGTTCCAGTGGGGACAGGGTTTACTCTCCCCTTGCTCCGGGGTATAAGTATACCATCCCATATGAGCCATACCCTCCCTGAGCTCCCGGGAGGGGGCAGGAAGTTGCCGCTTGGAGCAGGCTGGGGCATCCCAGGTCCGGTCAGTGAGCGGCGGTTCCCTAACCGTGTTTATATATTCCTCTGTCCTTGTTACTGTTGTTTTTGTATTACCTTTGCTGTTCTATTAAATTGCCGTTGTCTCAGCCCATGAGTTCTGCCCTTTTCTTGTGCTTCCCATTCTGGGAAGGCCCGGAGCAAGCAACATGTGGGTCTTTGTTGCTGTCTGAGGCCAAACCACGACACCTGGGAAAGTAGAGAGACAACTAATCCTGGGAACCGTTTCCAGGCACATGAAAGACAACAAAATTATCAGAAGTAGTCAGCATGGCTTCACCAAGGAGAAGTCATGCTTGACCAACTTGATAAAGCTCTGCAATGAAATGGTTGGCTTGGTAGACTAGGAGAGGACAATGAATACTTTCTACCTTGACTTCGGTAAGGCTTTCAACATTCTATACTGTTAGATTCTCGTAGAGTTGTTGATGAAGTGCTGGCTGTATGAGCAGACAGTGAGGTAGCTTGAAGACTATCTGAACAGCCAGGTCCAGAGAGTGGTGGTCACTGAAACAATGTCTAGTGGGAAGCCAGTAACTAATGGTGTACATCAGGGGTCAAGACTTAGAAGACAATAGAACAGACTATTACAGTTGGGAGAGACCTACAACCACGATCATGCCTGACCAATTCAGGGATGACTAAAAATTAAAGCATGTTATTTAAGAACGTTATCCAAATGCCTCTTGAACACTGACAGGCATGGGACATCAATCACTAATCTAGGAAGACTGTTCCAGGGTTTGACCCACCCTCTCCATAAAGAAATAGTTTCTAATGTCAAGTCTAAACCTCCTCTGATGCAGCTTTGAACCATTCCCACATGTCCCAACACTGGATACCAGGGAGAAGAGATCAGCCCCTCTCTCTCCACTTCCACTCAGGAAGCTGCAGAGGTCAAACCTCAGCCTCCTTTTCTCCAACCTAGGCAAAGGCAAAGTCCTTAGCTGCTCCCTGTAGGACATTCTTTCCATCACTTTCACTAGCTTTGTTACCCTCCTCTGGATGCGTTCAAGGACCTTCACATGCTTCTTAAATTGTGGGGCCCAGAACTGTACACAGTACTCGAGGTGAGGCCACACCAATGCTGAAAACAGTGTGATAATCACCTCTTCTAAATGGCTGGTTATAGTGTGTTTGATGCACCTCAGGATGCAGTTTGCCCTCTTGGCTGCCAGGGCACACTGCACACTCATAATGAGCCTGCTGTCAATCAGCACCCTCAGATTCCTTTCTGCAGGGCTGCTCTCCAGCCACTCCTCTGCCAACTCATACTTGTGCCCAGCCTTACTCTGTCCTAGCTACAGAATCTGGCATTTTGACTTGCTAAATTCCATCCCATTAACCATAGCCCAATGTTCCAATCTATCTTGATCCCTCTGTAAGGCCCCCTGTCCCTCAAGAGAGTCAAAACCACCTCCCAGTTTGGTATCATCAGCAAACTTGCTAATGGTGCATTCAACTCCTGCATCCAGATCATTTGTAAATACATTGAACAAGACTGGCCCTACAATTGAACCCTGAGGAACACTGCTAGTGACTAGTCACCAGCCAGATGTAGCCCTGTAACTACTACCTTTTGAGCTCTGTCCTTCATCCAGTTCTTCATCCAGCGCACCATGAACCCTATCATCTCACAGCTGGATGACTTGTCCAGAAGGATGCTGTGAGGGACAGTATCAAAAGCCTTACTAAAATCCAGAAAAACTACATAGAATCATAGAATCATAGAATCATAGAATCATAGGGTTGGAAGGGACCTCGAAAGATATCTAGTCCAACCCCCCTGCCAGAGCAGGGTCACCTAGAGCACATCCACAACCTTGCCTTCATCCACTAGATGGGTGACCTTATCATAGAATGATATCAAATTAGTTAAACAGGACTTTCCATTTATGAATTTGTTCCAATCCTGTTCAGCATCTTTGTTAATGATTTGGATGATAGAGCAGAGTGTACTCTCACAAGTTTGCTGATGACACCAAACTGGGGGGAGTATTTGATACACTGGAAGGTTGTGCTGTCATCTAGAGGGACATCAACAATTTGGGAAAATGGGCCAGTAGGAATCTGCAAAGTCCTTCACCTGGGGAAGACTGAGGAGGAACAACCCCAGGCACCACCATATGTTGAGGAACAACCTGCTGGAAAGCAGATTTGCAGAAAAGGCCTTTTGTGACCTGGTGGACAACAAGTTGGAAAGGAGCTAGCGGTGTACCCTTGCCACAAAGAAGGTTAATGGCTTCCTCAATTGCATTAGGCAAAGTATTGTCAGCAGGTCGTGGGACATGATCCTTCTCTACTCAGCGATGGTGAGGTTACACCTGGAGTACTGTCCCAGTACAAGGGTGCCATGGACATACTGGACAAAGTCCAACAAAGGACCACAAAGATGATGAAAGTGTTGAAGAATTTCTCTTACAAGGAAATGTTGAGAGAGCTGGGACTGTTCAGCTGAGAGGAGAGAAGGCTCAGGGGGTCTGGTATATAAATACCTGAAGGGAGGGTGCAAATAGGACACAGCCAGGCTCTTCACAGTGGTGCCCAGTGACAGGACCAGAGGCAATGAACATAAACTGAAGCACAGGAGGTTCCTTCTCAACATCAAGAATTATTTTTTCTCTGTGAGAGTGACTGAGAATGGCACAGGTTGCCCAGCAAGGTTGTGGAGTCACCATCCTTGGAGATAACCAGAAAACATCTGGACATGGTCGTGGGCAACTGGCTCTAGGTGGTCCCGCATGAGCAGAGAGGTTGGACGAGATGACCTCTAGAGGTCCCTTCCAACATCAACCTTTTCTGTGATTCTATGAAAATTCTTTGTAATTTATTTTTATGGTGTGTTAATAGCTGAGGCAAATGAATGTCCTTCTGAGATCTGCTCTGCACCCTGTAAATTGCCTACAACAAAAGTTCTATCTGTAATTAACGTTGGGTTAAAGCAGTGGGTTTACCAACATAAACACCTGTTAGAATTATTTCAGAGAAATCTTGAATCTTGTCATTCTACATTGTTAAAAGAACTTAGGAACCAACAAGATTTCTTCAAAGCTAATCCACCACTTTATAGTGAGTGAGATTAAAGAACACATAGTCTGGTCACATCTGTCTCATTCTGTGAGCATGTGTGCTGCTGCAATCTGTAGAAGCTGAGAACAGCAGAGTCATACTGAGAGGCCTCGTAAACGACAGTTGTGCTAACGTCCTTGGTGGTATATATTCTATGGCCCCTGGAAGATAAATAAATGATCAACATGATCTAACTGTACAGCTGGAAATATTGTCAAAATATGTCTAAACATGACTCACCGTGAAAAGAGTGGTGTCACTGAAAACACCTCTCAGAAGTTAACCTGACCTGCTATTTGAAGCCTGTGCCTTTTGAAGAACAGAGCATACAGAAGAGCAGAGAGCCTCTATATAGTGCTGACTTTTTTGCCTTCCTGTAAAGATATTGACACATTGAGCATAAGGTATGTATGAAGACAACTTCTGAACTATTGGTGAATACCTTGCAGTCGTATTAGCCTAGGAACCTTTCTGTGCAGAGATCAAGTCACCAGGGGCCACAGTGAATAAAGGTATGAGTCAGCAGCACAACCTCACCATAATTTTTCAGCTCAATAACATTTTCTAGGAAGTGATTCTGATCTGGCAGTCAAATAGACTAAATGGTCTAATAAGGTATGGTTTTCCATTTCAGATCTTATCAATTGGTCAGTTGAATCTGAGATTGCCTTTCAGCTGAAAAAGAGCAGATCACTTTCAAAAGTCACACTGCTGTCAAGATGTCTGATTCACAGTTTTATTTATGGGACAGGCATGGTTAAAATAACTGACCATACTTGTTTATTTGAATTTCTTTCTATTCATGTGTATGCTATTCTCACACCAGAGCAGGAGAAAAACACAGTGGAAAAAACCCCTACTTTTAACTCTGTGAGGCTGTCCACCGTATTAGTTAATGTTATTTCAAATGAAAACAAATATTAGTGTTTACATTATAATATGTTTGACTCCTTTCTAATTTTAGATGTGTTAACTGAACGTAGAAGTGTATTTCATCACTACCTGGAAGAAGACCCTGATTTTTCTTATAAGATGTTTCTTTTCATTTCTCATCAAATACACTTATTAACAGATAATTCTTGCATGTTAGAAACAAATACTAGCTATAACAAGTCGTCTTCTTCAGAGACGGTCTTTACTGCAAAACATTTAGTTCTGACTGCCTTTCCTCTCAAAGGGGCCATAGATCAGAAGTATGCACCTTAATGTTTATTAGTTTGCACATTTCCAAGAGTTTGTGGTAAGTTTACTACTATGTCATTATCTGGTTTTCCTTGGTGTCCAGTGCTTAAAATAATTACTTCGCAATAGTTCCATCATTTTTGTATGCCAATGAAAAATTCACACTCTACATTTTTTTGCATCACTTGTGTGAATTTAAGAAAAAATATGATTTTGATCTTTCTCTTCGCATTGAAACCTTAACAAAATATATTGCAAGGTCATAGGCAGTTGCAAAGAAAAGGTCAGTCAGCTAGTGGCTACTTAGCATACAGCTTTTGGTGATCTGCTGCTCCTGAGATTTCCACTTCACAGACTTTTACTCTTTAAGAGAAGTAATTAATTGCTGAAAGCATGCAGGATCTCTACTTTTTTTTCCTATGGTAGCACGTATGAAATAGCTTATTTTTATTTACATAGTTCCCATGCTACTCCAATTAATACATCTGATTTACATCTGGGATGTCATTTGTGATTACTTGTTCTGCACTAATTGGATTCCAGAGGCCTCTATTGGTCAATCAATTCTTCCTTATGTCATCTTGCAAAAAGTCTTAGGTATGTGATTCCCCAGTTGGCCAGGAAAATCAAAATGCTTCCTCTAAAGTGCCATAATAGTGATAAAGAATTCTAAATGTTGAAACAGAAGGTTACTTTGATCTATTTTACAAAATATTATTGCAGAACATTTTTTTTTAATTATTTCTTCTTTATTCTTTCTGATGATAAAAAAAAAGGCAAGAAATAGACCTGTGATTTTAGATTCATCTTAGATATAGTCAAAAGTGTTACTTCCAGATTCCACATGCTGCTTTGAATATACACTGAACATAGCTGGTGTTATGTATGGTATTCTAGAGCTAAAGCTTTTTTAATTTTTTTTTTAACTGACACTACTAAAATTACTAGGCTCACATTGTTTGAGTAACTTAAGTTCCTCAATCTTTCAGAAGCCATTTAAGATAGTTTTTATCATTCTGCAGTTTAACAAATTAACAGAATTAAGCTTTTCTGTGACTTCATCCTTTGAAACTCTACCAGAAAGTCAATGTCTATTAGCATTTGTACAAATTAGATGAATGCTGCTGTAAAGAAAAAGCCATTATGAATTTGTTCATTGCTAATACAATACGCTTGGCTTCTGGTGTATTACTATTCTTGCTTCTGTGAGTGTGAGCTGTCTGCTTTACGCTCACAGCAAGCCACATTTTGAAATCCTTGCTCTGGTATGGAATGTGTTGCAGTCACTGGGAGATTTTCCAGAATGCCAACTTCGTGGTTTATACAACAGTATTACTTATTTCAAAAGATTTAAATTTCTACTCAGATACAGGAATATAGATACTATTGATCTAGTATGTGGGTATTGCTTATCTGGCATTAGAATTTGATCCTCATAGTCTGCTTCTGAAACTCAGACAATTCTCTGCTATAAAGTTTACAGATTCTCAAATTCCAAACTGATTAGATGGATCCTAGTGAAGCTCTCTGAATTCATCTAAGTAAGCAGACTATTGTCACTACATTATCTCCGGGCTAACTTGTGCTTTTCAAATCAGCAGATTTGAATTTTCTTGATTTAGAGAGTTACTACAGTCTAGGGTTTTTTCTGTATTCTGATAAAATACAGAGATGGGTGTCTTCTGGTATACCCCTTTGAAGGAAAACTAGGCTGCTTCTTAAATTTAATCATATTTGGTCAGAATCTTGCCTAACAAATCTACCACATACTGATTTGTGAAGGAGTGTTGCTATAGAGCACTGACTGAAATCAGTGAGCCTGAAGCTAGCCCCATTCAGAATGGACTTCTTCTGATGGCAAACTCAATCTTCCTGACTACTTTCCTTTAATGCTGTAAAGATAATGAGTAACATCATTGGCATCTTAACAAATTTTAAGGCTTGCAAGAGCAGGTCATGTACATACGACAGACTTTTTAGGCTCTTTATTGCCTGTGGCTGCAGTCAGGTAGTAACGACTGATAAAGCAACCCCTCATTCAAACCAAACCAAACAAAAACAAAACAAATTAGAAGAAACTACCAGATGAAAGGGAAGAATGATGACTGCGACTTAGTGTGAAAAAATCTATTCCTTGACCGTCCACAGGAAAATAAATAAAATAAAATAAAGTAAAATAGCTCCATTTATTTAACCTGTTAAATTCAAATGCACTCATAAAGGAAGGAAATGACCTAGGAGAAACAGCTGCTTGTACATCTAGACATTGTGCATCTGTCTTCAAACACTCTTTAAAGTACTTGATAAGAGAAAACTGCCAAAATGACAGATGAAATCTAGTGTAGATAAATACAACGTGAGGAAAATGGAAAAGAAAATATCTGATTTCATAGGAAAAATACTGGTTTCTGAGCTAAGCATTACCACATAGGAGCAAGATTGCTGAGCTATAAATAGTCAGTTCAGTGCTAGTTAGTGACCAAAAAATGTTCTGAGTCTTAGGAATTATTAGAAGACAAAGTAAGAACGTCATTGTTTCACTGTATGGATTTATATGATTTGTCTGAATTTCGAATACCGTATGTAGTTCTGGGTAAGAACTACATCTCAGAAAAAGTATAGTAGAACTTGGAAAGTTCAAGAAAGGGTGATGAAGATGGATAAAGTATATAGCAGCTTTCTCATGAGAGATATCTGAGTCTTCTAGGCCTTCTCAAGCTGACAGACAATCTGTGGGTGTGACAGAAGTCTGCAAAACCAGGGCATGAAGAGGATCAGAAGTGTTACATGAGCTGTTGTTTTATGAGATTGAGGCAGATGCAGAGGACAGAAGCAAGAACAACAGACATTTATTTTTTTCCCCATATGCTATGTTGCATCACCCAAGTATAGCAAAATAAAACAACCTCTGAGCAGTTTGATACCTCACATCACTATTTGACCAAATGGAACAAATCACAAGCTAGGTGCTGATTTTACAGTGGGATAATTGGATTCTGGACAGTTAGCTCTTCTCTCTCTCTCTCCTGGTCTACTCTCAGTGTTAGTGCCTGGGCATTCTCTCTCACTGATTTCTACACATACATGGCCAACACATGATGGGCCATATCAGGATATGTATATTTGACAAGGCTGCATAATCATAGAATCATAGAATTGTCAGGGTTGGACCTTAAAGATCATCTAGTTCCAACCCCCCTGCCGTGGACAGAGACATGTCCCACTAGATCAGGTTGCTCAGAGCCCCATCCAGCCTGGCCTTAAAAACTTCCAGGGATGAGGCTTCCATCACTTCTCTGGGCAACCTGTTCCAGTGTCTCACCACCCTCATGGTGAAGAACTTCTTCCTAATATCCATTCTGAAACGACCTGTCTCTAGTTTTAATCCATTCCCTCTAGTCCTACCATTACCCAACACCCTTTCTTGTAGCATCCCTTAAGATACTGGTAGGCCACAATAAGGTCTCCTCAGAGCCTTCTTTTCTCCAGACTGAACAACTCCAACTCTCTCAGTCTGTCTTTTTAGGAGAGATGCTCCAGCCCTCTGATCATCTCATGGTCCTTCTCTGGACACGTTCCAGCACATCTATATCTTTCTTGTAGTAGGGGCTCCAGAACTGGATGCAGTACTCCAAGTGGGGTCTCATAAGAGTGGAGTAGAGGGGGAGAATCACCTCCCTCAGCCTGCTGGCCACTTTTCTCTTGATGCAGCCCAGGATACGATTGGCTTTCTGGGCTGCAAATGCACACTGACAGCTCATGTTGAACCTCTTGTCCACCAGTACCCCCAAGTCCTTTTCTGCAGGGCTGCTCTCAAGCCAGTCACTGCCCAGCTTGGGATTNTGGAGGTGAGACTGCCTATAGTTCCCTGGTTCATCCTTCTTTCCCTTTTTGAAAATGGGGATTATGTTTCCCCTTTTCCAGTCAGAGGAGACTTCACCAGGCTGTCGTGACTTTTGGAATATAATAGAGGGCGGTTTAGCAACCTCATTCACCATTTCCCTTAGTACCTGTGGGTGTATCCCATCAGCTCCCATGGACTGGTACACTTTCAGGTTCATCAGATGGTCATGAACCTGATCTTCACTTACAATGGGCAGTTCTTTACAACCCCTGCCATTATTTTCTGTGACTCCGGGAATGTGGCTGGAAACCCTGTCATTGAAGACTGAGGAAAAGAAGTTGTTGAGAAACTCGGCCTTCTCCGTGTCACTTGTCACCAGTTCTCGTGTTTCCTTTCTGAGATGGCCCCTACTTTCCCTAGTCTTCTTCTTACCATTAATATACCTATAGAAACCCTATATCTATATAAGGTATATCTATATAGGGTATATCTAGAACCTATAATCCTATAATCACCCTAGTTTCTAGTTTTCAAAGCTTCTGCATCAATAGCATCTTCATGTCAATAAGCTATTAACATCCCATAAGAGTCCTATATATCAGCAGAAAAGATTTTCCATGGCTGCTACTAAAAGCAAAACAAGTTTAGAAGTTTAAAAAGTATCTTATGAAGTCAAGTTTTTAAATACCTACCTTAGCAACTCTTTTCAATACTGTACGAGAAAAAATAATGGACCAAGTGGGCTGTTAGTCTAATGCAATAGGGCTGTTTTTATTTCATATTAAGTTTACATAAAATTAGCCTGATGTCCAAAAAAAAAAAAAAATCCAGATTTCTTGTCTGTGCTAGTACTTTGGAGACCACCAGAGGATATATACCGTACAGTAATAACATATTTTGGCTCAACTTATATTCCCATTTAACAGATATTCCTTTCAGTTTGGATCATTAGTTTTATATCTCCTACAGACTGTTTCCAGAACAGTGTAAACGTTTTGAGCATGCCAGGCCTCATCACATTAAAGGAAAATTAAAGAAGAATGAAAAGATGGAAATTTAAATTAGACAGGCCAGTCATGTCCTGCCACCTTTTTCCTAACTGCTGTAGTGATAATGAGTAATATCATCATTGACTTAATAAGTTCCATGGTTTCCTGCATTCTTTGCCAGTGATACTAGCTTATGCTAATTAGCAGTTTCATGTCCAGCTTTTTGTTAGCTTTCCTTCTTCCTCTATTTTTTTTTTTTTATTGGCATTTTAAGTAATGTTAAAAAATGTTAACTGTTTTATATTTCAGTATTCAATTAGTATAGTAACATTTTTAAGTGAATATAAATAATGCAAACTTAGTAATTTTGGAAAAAAAGTCAAAATATTTTAAGAAAAAAGTTCCAACTGCAAACTTCTGAAGATTTTTGTTTAGGTTTTCAATGAAGTGAAAATAGAAAAATAGTGAATATACTTTTCATTCAAATAAACTTCCAAAAAATAAAATGACTGGAGAATGAGAATATAATTGTCTTACATCTAGATCATCTATAGATGTATTTTTATTCTTCTGACAGAAATTAAAAGGGATGAAAATAGAGTAATATTTTTTACCTGTGCACCTGCAAAAATATTTTAGTATGTGAATTTAATTCCAGAAGTATTCCAGATGGATGTTGTATTTAACAACAGATTGATGTGTAGATTTTATTAATTTTATTCCACTTCAGAACTTTAAGTCCTATAAAATGGGTTTTGGGGTGAATTTATTATAAATAATATTTTCTTTAAAGTCAGAGTTGGTGAAGGGTTTCTGTTCTATTGTACTGTTAGGATATCTTTTTTCTGTATATTCTAATAATGCAATGAATGATAACAGAAGAGCACATATTGCTTTGGGGAGCTTTCCAGGACTGAAAGCATCATGATTTCCAAAAAATTTCAGAAGAATACTTCATGCTCACATTTTAATCTGTGTAAATATTTTAGCCATATTTACTCTTTTTTTGTTCGTTGGAATGAAATTAAATAGAAAAATGTATGGAAAGTAGCCAGCAATGTGCCCTTGTGGCCAAGAAGGCCAATGGCATCCTGGGGGGCATCAAGAAGTGTGGCCAGCAGGTGGAGGGAGGTCATCCTCCCCCTCTGCTCTGCCTTGGTGAGGCCCCACCTGGAGNTGGTACTTGATTAAGTTCCATGTTAAATTTGCATGAAGACAATAATTGGTTTCAAGTTCTTTTGAAGTTCTCCTAAATAATAAAAAAATTAGTCTGAATTTCAGTCTAATAAAAATAATGTAAAATAAGTAAGGGTTTTGTGTGGTTTTCAGAATTTTACTGCAGGTATTTGGCATAACTTTAGGGTGGTTGATTTTTAACTGGTTCTTTTGAAAGATATCTCTACTTTTATCCCCCCTACACTCATTGCCTGGAGAAAATACTTTGTATGAAAATTCCTTATCTGAATGTAATTGGTGAAATAGAATCTAATATTTAACATTTTGTAACTCGTTAGATAATTTTAGGAGTTAACTCCATCTATAATTTTGGCTTCCAGTGTTCACAGGCAACTGAAATTTGGCAAAAGGACCACCTGAATGTGTGCATCACCCAGTATTGTTTTCATTAGTGTGACTACATTGTTTGTAGTCTATAATAACATCAAAATCTGACGCATACCCTGACAAGCATTTTGCCTCTAACATAAATTCTCACTATACTTCTCATACTTTTAACAACTATAGCAAACAAAGAGGTGAATTTTTAAGATACTTGGGTACCTTTTTTTCATATGGGGCATATCAATGGATTTTAAGGTGAAAATATACTTAAAAGCAGTGTTAAGAGTGACTTTCCAATCATGAAAAAAATCTGTGGCAGAGCAGAGGCTGAGATCCAGACCTCATAATTTCTAGGCCCATTTCCTAACTAGCAGGTTGTTCTTGCTGTATTATATTCAAACCTTTAACTTAATGGTCTTGGAACACCAGAAATTAAACATAAGAAGTTATATAGGTTAGATGGAATATATTAGAATTTTAAGCAACACGAAAATGATTCATAAAAAGGAGTAGCTTTAAAGTTCAGACAACCTGGGAACTACGTTCTGTCTGAATCTGTGAACAATGACATGCAACATACTCCTTGGGAATAAAACTGTTCACATGCAAATGAACAATATTGTAGTCAAGTTGTATGTCAGAGGTTATCTGCTTTTAATTAACATTTATCCAAGTTCAAAGAGGGTTTTGTAGTGATGATCTATGTTTAGTGAGAGGAAATGAAAAACAAATCATCTATCTAGGGAAACGTATTTTCCTTCAGTGTTGAGTAAATGGGACATTAAATGCCAGAGGAGATATTGGTCTCAGTACTCATTCTATATCCTCAGTTAGAAGTCACAGGTAACGGAGGATGCACACATTTAAAAAATCAAAGGATTCTGACAGAACACTGGAAAGGATACCCTGAAAAAAAGAGGTTTTGAAGATTTGTGATCAGAGCACATGGAGAAATAATTAAACCAGGGAAGATGGTTAATGTAGTTAGTAAACAAATTCTAAATTCATAGATTTATCTTTAAGCTTATTCACCATAATATACAAATAAACCTTTTTTTACTCTAATGGATATCCTAAATTATTTTCAAAGAGAAAAATGGACTTAGATATTTGGTAAGAGTGAAAAAGGAGCAAAAAGGGAGCTTATTTCATGCATTTGTCAATTTGTCAAAGTAATAGGTCAAAATGCTACTTGGTATGAAATATGTTTGTATGAAGTTGATTAAAAGCCTCTAGATAAAGTACGAAAGGAACAGAATTCTTTTTCTCATACAGTTCATGATACCTTGATACATGTCTTCAAAAAATCTCACAATGAATTTTTCTCTGGACACAGAAATCTCAGAGGACATGGAGCACTTAACGGTTTCTCCCTGAAATGTGCTCCAAAATTCAAAACACAGTCTCTGAGGCAGCATGTTTTTCTGGCAATCCAAAAGATATCTGTAAGGATTACTGTCAACAGGAATTCTTCAGAAGCTGTCCTATGTTTTTCTCTCTACTATTAAGTATGGTGTACTTATTAATGTGCTAACAATCTAAGTAATAAGGAGCAAATTGGGTCATCTAGTCTTAAAAATACTCAATGGAAGCAGGATCAATGGAGCAAATAAAGAATTTAAGACAACACTCAAAGCAGAGAAGCAGTTAAATAAAGCAACAACAAGTAGAAAAAACAATAACAGTTCAGGAGCAATCAACTATTCAAGGACAAAGCTGCAAGTATACTTAAAGAAAATCTCTTCAGAATCATATTTCATAGACTAACTTGAGAGAAATGTAATTCTGAATTATAAAGGTTTCCACTGAAATATATCGGTGCATCTACCTGAGCACAAAAGGAGTACTGTGATCATAGAATATATGCCAATATTTACCTGTTGCAGAAAATAACAGAATTTAAAATTATTTTTTTTTTAAACAGACAGTCATTATGCCTTTAGAAATAGATTTTTAAAAGCCTATTAGACTGTGACAACCATACAAATTGAAATTATTTTATTATCAGCACAAGCAGATACATCTGCAGTCAGTTTCCCTCTAATATTAACTCCTGTATTTCAACTCTAGCCTACAGGGACTGCATCTAGTGATGAGAAAGCAATTGCATCTTCATGTCAGTCTTCATTCTTTTAGCAGAGATTGCCAATTAATGCCAGTGTTTTGGAGATTTTTGTGTTATAGATGCTTGTTCACTGGGATTTGGCTTCTGATAGTGACTTGTACTTCACCTCTAGAGCAGCTGCTGGATGGTGACCTTTCAGTCTCTGTCATCCTCTGCTGCAATCTAGCTGATGACTTAGGGGTGAAAGATGTTTTATATAGTCTTCTGAACCCTTGGAGCCCTCACAGTATACTAATTCTTTTTGAATATCTTATTGAATTTTATGCCCAGCTATAGGCTACGAGAAAGAAAAAGTAAGAGCAGGGCATACAATTCAACAGAAATGCAGACAATGCAGACATTGGTGAAAAATGCTCCTCCCTTCCCTTCCCTTCCCTTCCCTTCCCTTCCCTTTTTTACACTCATAAATACATTCCTTGACAATTTTATTGCAAGAAAATATGTCAATAGATTTACTTATTCACTGAAGACTGAGGGAAGTACATTATGTTTTGGAGTTGGATGAACTTACCTAATCAGCTTGGAAAAGACTCCAGATCATGTGGAAATGGGAATGGCTGAGCATGAAATGTAAAAGAACTGGAATAGGAAATAAATTCGCTGTCTACAGATGATGTGAGATAGTGATAGTAGGCCAAGAGAAATAAGTATATAAGGAAAAGGAAATGTAAAAGAAAAGTAAAAATTAAGAAAATACCTGAAGATCTCTTCAGGATCTCTTTTGTGTGAAGTTAAATTCATCAACAGACTTATCCAGCTTGCCACTTTAGGAGATTTGATGGTTTAAGGATTGAAGTTTACAAACCAAATGATCAAATATATGAATTACTAAGACTTTAAACACTGCAAAGATTGTGAGAAAATATTTTCTTGCTATTTCAGCACTTCTCAGACAAAAGGGGAAAAAATCCTCCTTTTTTAAAAAAAATAAAGTTTTATCATCAAATATATATGACTGATTTCGCCATTACCTGATAGTTTGGCAGAGATCAATCTTTGAAAATTATAGATGTTTGCATTTGAGCTAATTACTTTGTACTTCCTCTATAGTCAGTGGAGATTAAGACTCCCTACTTTTAGGGAATGATTCATCTCATCCTCATGCAGAAGTCTAAAATAGTTTAGGCTTACTTCATTAAAAACATGTTTATTTCTCTGATTTGGCTATGAAGGAACTCTGACGTGAGTATCTCAAATATTGATGTCAATTTTGTTGAGGATAAACTACATTAAATGGACACAATCATTCATGAATTTCTAAATCACCATGAAATATACAGCAGACCAGGCTCTATAAAATGTGTTAACATCACTGAAACTGGAGCAAAAGCAACAAAATACCTTGCTAACCCCAATTGTGTCAGTATCTCAAATTATATAGGACTGCAGGGGCAGTCAACACTGCAGCTTCAAGGGCTGTTTTCAGTTATACTCACAATTAAGTGGTTTTTCTTCTACAATGAAATTATAAGAATATATGAATATATTTAAAAAAGAAGCTGATTCTGATAAATACATTACTAGTTGGATGATGATGAATCACGACAGTAGGTATAAATCCTTAAAAGAATATGGAATACAGTATAAAGCCTGAAATCAATCTCTTTCTTTCGCATATTGTCAGAGAGATAGTAAAATTTTCCACTGATCTTTGTCCAGTCTACCAAGTATGGAGATAACAGATATGGAGGTAGCAGATAAAGTGACCCAAAAGAGGGAAACTATTGGTTTGGAGAATCATACAATTACACTATTAAGCAAGAGGTAGGGGGAACACATTATTTTTAGCCCAGTCCTGTGAACTTAGTGCCTGTTAGTGTCAAGACTTCACTCCTTAAACACTTTTTTTGGTTTAGTTTCATGTGAAAGGGAATGATTTGTGCATTATGAGTATGCCTGATCTGAAATAAAACACGTGTTTCAGTTTTAATAAAGTACATTATAATTCTAACTTCAGATAGATAGTAAATTTTTAGGAAGAATGGATGCTTAGTTAACTTTTTATATTTACAACAAATATAATGTAAATTCAAATTGTACTAAAATATGAACTGTGCATTGCATTTATGTGTGTAAGAGACACAAATTAAGAGATAAATGCCAGAAAAAAAAGAGGTGGAATAAACATTGTACTCTTTTCTCTGTCCTCAGACAGTAAAATTGCGAAGTTGATGTTCATACAGTTCACATGCACATTTAACCTATAATTTGTCTTCTGAAAATAGTATTGCATATCTTTAACTTTTTTAAATGCGCACATTTTTAATTCTGCTAAGGAAGCATAGCTCCTGTGTCATCCATTGTCATCACTTTTCCCCATTTAGTACTGAAATAGTGCTTATCAGGAAAGAGACCAATTAAATTAATTCATAATAAAACAATAATCTCAGATTTTGATTATTTTTTTTAATCTGCAATTTTGTATTTTTTAGTTTACGTTGGAAAAAATGAGATTTGCTTTGTCTCTTTTACTCAAAGTAATATGCTCTACTATCATGACATTTCTTTATCCCAGATATAATGTGGTCTTTACAGTGAAAAGAGGTGAAAGTTATGATAAGAATATGACATAAAGATGATTTAAGTGACAATTCCTTTGCTACTTTCAAGTTACTATTTTTTAAATGGAATTCTTACAGCTTTAGCTATCTGCAAGTGGGATAAATTTACTTCTGAAGAAAAGATTATATCAGAGTAAGTAAAGTATTCCAAAGAGTGTCTCAAACCAAAACTTCTCATAAAGCCAATGATGAAAACCTGTTATTAAGATTATTTTTCTATAATGTTTGCTTTTTGTTGTAAGTGTATTATATCTGATAGGCAAGTCTGTTAAGATTTTCAAACTTTTTCTCATTTACTGCAAAATCAGCAGCAGTTATGAACATTTTTAATATGATAACATGAATGGTAAAGATATGGAATAAATGATGCTATTAAAATCAATGCCTGAGATACAAACCACAGAAACATTAAAGTTCTTGTAAATACTGATGAGTAGATAGAAAACAGGATGATGGTGATTAGAATTTGTCACTCAAATCTTTTTGCATCACAAAGCTGAAAGAAATGAGAGATTCTACAAAAAATATTTATCAGTCAGTTTTAATATGTGAGAGAGTAAGCTATTTAAAACAAAGAAAAGAAAAAAATATCAGCTTGCCACAGTCATGTTTAATGTTGCAACTGAATGTGTAGTTATGCACACACATGTGTGTCTGTGTACATAGATATTTAGCAGTTAAAGAATCACACATCCTTGTAATAGAAGTAGAAAACTGATAAATCAAACCATTTTTAAAAATTGAAAGCAGTTAGTCCTTAATAAGTATGTTCTAAATTAGCTGTGAGCGTACAATGTCACAGAGCTGATGCTGGGTACTTAATGCCTACAGTGATGGTCACAGGTGGTGTAAGGTGCTGAGGCGGAGGTGGCCAAACGTGAGAGCTTTTTAGTGATGGAAACCAGAACTAAAGTGTTTGTGTCTTTTCCTTCCCTCATTCCAAATTCAACATTTCCTTTTTTAAGAGGTGTTGAGTTTCTAGACAATTCTCTTGATCTCTAGGCAACTCTTGATCTCCAACCTGGGACTATATGTTTTCACCTGGAGCGTGATATTTTTCCAGGGCAGAAGGCCTTGTCCTATTGCATGGCTGGCTTTGTGTATGTGTGTGTGTTTGCCTGTATTAACTTGTTTGTATTAACTCAAATGAGAGCAATAAGAACGATATAAAAAGGCTTTGATAATATTTTGCTTGATCTAGAAAAGGGAAGCCTGATATGGTAGTATACAGTAATGGTCTTCAAAGTATAGCAAAAAAACCCCCAACGACAGTGACAGTTTTTTTTGTAGGGTACCTGAACAGAAGAAAAGATATCATTTGCAAGAAGTTTCTTAGTCAAATTAGACTAGTTATAAGAGCTAAAAAATTAAGGTGTAATACAGAGATTACAGGGATTCCTGTTACTGTAGATGTTTAAGAATATAATAAAAATTCAGGGGCAAAATATAAATAATAAATATAGTCAAGGACACTATGGCTATATTTGTAATTTGCTTGATGCATTGGAAAGATTATTGTTCCTGCTAGTATTCCATTTTCAACACTTCTAAAGTGAACTATCTTTCAAAACAGTTTCTCCTACTTAACAGGAAGTAGTCAGGGACCCTTTAGGCTCTCTAAGTTAGAGAACTGAGTAACCGTAGACTTCTTGTTGAAATAAAAATATATGAATACATGAAATGGTGGTAAATATGATAGCTGTGGGTATGACTTTTTTATATGTATTCAGAACTTCTTTTTGTAATAGTATCTCTGCAGATCATTTTCTGTTCATTTAAATATGTTAATGTTTTGTTTTCTCCTTTCTTGGACCTTACTAGTCAGCTCCAGCCTGTGTCTGACTCCTGGTTTTCCACTGTTTTTTGCAATTCTGAGGATCTAAATCTACTAATCAAATCTTTTTTTACTTTTGCAATAACTGGTACAAAAAATGTAAATGTGAAAATATTCTTGTGAAACAGAATTTATTTCATGCACATTCTCCCTGTATTTATATTTTAGCTAGCCATATTTATGACTCATACTTCAGATGTTTCTGAAGTACTACTTTTGTGTAGCTTTCATAGTAAATACACTAGTGGAGTGTAAAGTTTATAATCATAGAATCATAGCTTCTACAATATAATAACATAAGATGGCTTTGATTTAAAAAAAAATAAAAATAAAAATCACACATTCTACCAGTCTAGCTGTGTATATCTTAGCTTTGTTTTGTCATTTAAGATACTTCTTTGAAATGTCTAGATATACAGAGGTGGAAATTTCCAAAAGCTCCAAGGTCACCTGTAGATCATGCTGCAGCTCAGTTGAATTCATTCTGTGCCTGACTTATGAATTTTGAACTCTGTGTACATTACTTCACAATTTTCAGCATTATATTTCATTCTTCTTGTCACTTCATTTACTGAGAGAATCAAAACCCTTTGCAGTTTCACTTATTGCTTGGTATGAGTTCAGAGGGTTCCCTTCCCCCTTGCACAAATCTATATTACCACATAAAAACTTTAAGTTCACTGTTCCTCACTGTTTCTCCAATTAATTTTATTTGATTTAGACATTAAATTAAAAAGAAAACATATTGAAAAATAACTACTCCATAGAAAATACTTCTTAAGGCACTTCATCAATTAGACAAAACTCTCATGGTTATTGACCTCTGAACTTTAAAAAAAAAATCTTTAATCTATTTGTATTGAGCAATTAGCACTCTTGTCTTTTCACAATCTTATTGACAATTTGTAAGCAGGTGACAGAAAATCCACCATTTTCAAAATCATGTGGTTTTAAGTTAGTTTGAAGCTAATTGCATTCTTGAGGAAGAAGTTTGATAAATGTGCATACAATTCATTCCTTTTATCCTCACAACAAAAAAATGGAGAGCTGAATTAAAATTCAACTAACAATCCATATGGAGTAAAACACCTATACAAAGAAAAAAAAAAGAAAGAATAGCTAGGATATATACTATATAATTTATATGTGCCTTATGCTGTATGCTATTTTTAGTATCCTTATTAATGGCTTGAAGAAGAAAATTAAAAATAACATAGAATTTTGATTTCTATGTTAATAATAGGCTAGTTGTTTTCTCCAAATTATTAGAATTTATATATTTCTTGCCATGACAGTTACAAATTACTCATGCAGTCATTATTTTTTAGGAAATAAAATTACAAACTCCACGATCATTCATATTGGAGGAAAAATTTTATTGTGTGTTAAAAATTCTCACTTGTTTACTCAGAGAAAACATGTAAATAATACTAAAATATTATCTTATTCTGTTGGAAGTATATTGCTATGCAAGGAAAATGGGGGGTGATACGTTTAATTTCTTTAGTTTGTTTTTTTGAATGCAGATATGGTTTTGTGTAAGAAAGGTAAATATTATTTTTAATAATTTGGGATATATGTGATGAACATTACCTTTCTTTTTGCCATTGCCATCAGAACAACGAAGTACACTAGGAAACTTCTACACAGATATTTAGGAATTGAGATGGATTCTAGCCAGTGGAAATCTACTGCATTTTCCTGGTTTTTGGCAGGTATAGAATTAAATTTCATCATATTAACTTATATGGTGCAATATTTCGGATTTGTGACTAAACCAGTGTTGATCACACACTAGCATTTTTGTTAGTGGTAAGCAGTGCTTACACAAGGCTTTTTCTGCTTCTCATCCTGTTCCACCAGCGAGTAGGTTGGTGGGCAATAATCTGGGAGGGTACACAGCTGTGACTCCAGTTAACCAAAGGGATATCCCATACCATATGACATCATGCTCAGAAATAAAACCTGGGGGAATAAGGAGGAAGGGGGGGACATTCAGAGCTCTGGGGTTCGTCTTCCCAAGTAACCGTTATGCGTGATGGAGCCCTGCTTTCCTGGAGATGGCTGAACACCTGCCTGCCATTGGGAAATAGTGAACTAATTCCTTGTTTTGCTTTGTTTGAGTATGCAGCTTTTGCGTTACCTCCTAAACTGCCCTTATCTCAACTCACAAGTTTTCTCACTGTTACCCTTCCGATTCTCTTCCCCATCCCACTTTGAGGAGTGAGTGACTGGGGCTGAGCTGCAAGCTAGGATTAAACCACGACACTACTAAATGCTTGTATAGGTTAAAGACAAGACTTGCTAATATTTGAGAATCCAAATTCTTGAAAAAGGCACAGCATACAGCAGTATACCTTATTATCTTCATTATTATATGCAAGAAGTCTATCAGTGCATGACTACAGATAGTCGTATTTTATTATGTTCTAATTCTGGTATCTTTCTTTGGATGTTAAAATAAGAATCTCACTCTGTAATGTCAACAAGTGATTTGGAGTATCGATCCTATATTACACCAATATGTAAGGAAGTTTTTGAAGTGTTTTAAGAAATTGGTTGGGGAAGTGGCAATACTGTAGACTTAGGAAATCTTGTGAACTTGACATACGTACATACGTGTATCTCTATAATTTCCAGTAGAAAAAAAACGCTGCAGACAAGTTCTTGTCTACATTAATCTAACAGAAAGACTGCTGCTACCTTGAATAGAAAAAGGCCAAAGGAGTCTCTTTAACTTCAGATGTTCTTGGCCAATATAAATTTTGTTTGTTGTTTTATGAATTTTTTTGTGCTTTTCAGTGTTATCTATCATATTAAGACCTTGAAACATCCCTGTCAGAGTGATATTAATATTTTCTTTTTCTTGTAGATGGGGAGATGGAGTTTTGAATAAATGAGATTTCTGGTCATAGTTTGTGGGTTTTTTTCATGAGAACAACATGCTTAAGTCAGAGATGCTTAAGTCATTACAGGAAGAAACAAATTTAACCTTGGTAATTCATCATCAAAATATTAAACATCTACTTAAAATAATGTGCCAAAGTTTCCTACACTTTCTTTATATTAAATCTCTGAACATCAGAGGTTTCTTTAAACAGTAATCTAGGAAATCTACATTGAGAAGACTCTTTTTAAATTTAGCAAGTATGAAATATTAGTATAGTTAAAAGCATGTTTTAGCTCTTTCCTCTGAAGTTTAGTAATGTTGAATCGTCTTCAGGGAACCGATGCTTGCTGGAGAAGGAGGAGAAGATAATTTTAGCATTACACCCTAGTGGACAGGCATTTGCTTTGTAAGTGTAAACCATTTTTCTTACATGATTGAACAAGGACTAAAACCAAACTCTGTTTTGAAATAAACCAGCTAGTTCCCTCTGAAAGAAAGCCTGTGTGCAGAATATGTTTAATTCATTCCAAGAACTCTCTCAATAAGCTTTAAGTATGATAATATATCAGGTCTGCCCCCTTTCTCCCTACTCAGGTTTACAATCTAATCTTAGTATGTCAATTAGTGCTTGCAAGCACCCAAAAATGCCTTTTTGACTTATGCCATGGCATGAGCTGTAAAATCTCAGTTTTAGGCAGTAGAAATTCTGGTGAGATGCAACACAGCCCCCACATAATTTCAGACATTTTGATTTCATCTCCCTATATTTTTCACCCTGAATATATACAGTTTAGGGCCATATGTTCAAAAGGAATCCTGTGACCATCCAGTATGTACAGCAGACCTGTTCAGCCAGCTGCAGAGGCGGCTAACTGCAGGGATGTGTGTCATGCAGTGTCACTTGGCCTTGAAAGCCACTAATTGCTCCTTGGAACAAAGGATTTATCAGTGTAGATGTGATCTGGGAAGTTTAGGCATTGTTGTAGTAAGATGATCTGGACTATCATTCCCAGGTAAATGTAAACAGATTTTAGACTGTCCGAAGTTTAAACCTTGAAAAACCTTGTTGGAAATATCACTATAATTGACTTGTCTGTATTTTAATTTTTATTTTTACAGGTAGGAGTTAAAACCATCTGTTACTTCATGGGTCAGTGTGAATGGTATTTCTTTTTAAGCAATATTTCTAAACAGGATGGGACTACTTGTAAAACAAATTCCGTATGGGTAAATAAAATAAAAATGGCACAAGTAGGAATGCAATTATTACTCACTCATAAAACAACATCAAAAATATGACTATGAGCAACTTTTTCATTGCATTTATCCCTAATTCAAAAGTAGAAATGAGCTTTTCATACACGTAAAAAAACCCTCAAAGTGAAAGAAAATATAGTCTTAACCAAAATAAGCCCTTCAACCCCCTGTTTATACTAATTTTGCTTATTTGTATTACATTTGAATAATAATAATAAAAAATATTAGAGACACTTTACATTTAGTTCTATATTTGCTCTTTCTTTGTCTCTCCCTAGAAAATACCAATAAAATAAAATGGATTAAATTTTAATAGTTGGTTGAACTGTACATCTGAAGTCTTACAGTTACAATGGTTTATATATGACAATTATAATAATCGTATATGTAAGTATTTCATAGAGATAAACAAACATATAGGTGTCAGCATACAACCATATTAAGTGTGCCCTTAACTTTGTATTCCAACTTGATAGATTCGACTTAGCAATTTGCATTCAGGAAAATTAGAATCAAATTCATAATATATATATTTTTTTATATATGCCACTTTCTGTCTATCTGCAAATTTCTCTATCCAGTTCTTTTATTCGTAAACAACAGGATGATCACAAAGAAGTCTAATGTTCATAAAAGTTTTTCTGGTAGCTAGTAAAATTTTATGAAAAGAATTTCCACAGCCCTGTGAAATGACTGTGATTTGTTCTACATTCAACACAGTGCACAAATCATATATATTGGTCTTAGATGTCCTGCAATAGTAAAAGGAAGAATGGAATGGAATAGAATAGAATAGAATAGAATAGAATAGAATAGAATAGAATAGAATAGAATAGAATAGAATAGAATAGAATAGAATAGAATAGAATAGAATATTTCAGTTGGAAGGGGCCTACAATAAACATCTAGGCCAATTGCCTAACCAAAAGTTAAAGCATGTTCTTAAGGGCATTGTCCAAATGCCCCTTAAACACTGACAAGCTGCGGGAATGAAATACCTCTCTAGGAGGACTATTCCAGTGTTTGACCACCCTCTCGGTAAAGAAATGCTTTCTAATGTCAAGTCGAAACCTCTCTTGATGCAGTTGTGAACCACTCCCAAACGTCCTATCACTACACACCCAGGAGAAGAGATCAGCACCTCCCTCTCCACTTCTGCTCCTCAGGAAGCTCTAGATAGCAATGAGGTCAGCTCTAAGCCTCCTTTTCTCAAACTAGACAGACCCAGGCAGGACAACCACCTCTTTTGAGTGTCTGGTCAGAGTGTGTTGGATGCACCTCAGGATGCAGTTTGCCCTCTTGGCTGCCAGGGCACACTCCTCACTCATAATGAGCCTGCTGTTAATCAACACCCTCAGATTCCTTTCTGCAGGGCTGCTCTCCAGCCACTCCTCTCACAATTTGTACTTGATTCTAGCCTTACTCTTTCCTAGCTACAGAATCTGGCATTTTGACTTGCTAAATTTCATCCCACTAATCATAGCCCAATGCTCCAATCTATCTTGATCCCTCTGTAAGGCCCCCTGTCCCTCAAGAGAGTCAACACCACCCCTCAGTTTGGTATCATCAGCAAACTTGCTAATGGTGTATTCAATTCTTGCATCCAGATCGTTGATAAATATATTGAACAAGACTGACCTTACAACTGAACCCTGAGGAACACCACTAGTGACTGGTCACCATCCAGATGTTGCCCCATTCACTACCGCACTTTGAGTTCTGCCCTTCATCCAGTTCTTCACCCAGCGCACTATGAACCCTCTCATCCCACAACTGGACAACTTGTCCAGAAGGATGCCGTGAGGGACAGCATCAAAAGCCTTACCAAAATCCAAAAAAACCTACATCCACCACCTTGTCTTCATCCACTAGATGGGTGACATTTTCATAGAATGATATCAAATTACTTAAACAGGACTTCCCTTTTGTGAACCCATGTTGACTTTACCTGGTGACTGCATTATTCTTTAAATGCCTTTGAATAGTACCCAGAATGATCTCCTCCATTATTTTTCCAGAAACTGAGGTTAGACTAACAGGTCTATAGTTCCCTGAGTCTTTCCTCATGAACTTTTGTGGATTAGAATAACACTGACTGGCTTCCAGTCAGCAGGAACCTCCTCAGCCTCCCAGGACCTTTGGTAGATGATAGAGGGAGGTCCTGCTATAACATCTGCTAGCTCCTTCAGAAGTCTGGGACGAATCCCATCAGGATTCATGGACTTGAGAACACTCACCTCATACAGCTGGTCCCTTTCTATTTCAGTGTTCACAAATAGAAAGTCACTATTCCCACACTTGTGGTCCTCTGATTCAGGGGACTGGACAGGGCAAGGTTTATGAGTATTATTAAAGACTGAGGCAAAAACTGCATTCATTGCCTCCACTTTTGATTCATCCCTTTTAGTCCAATGACCATCTTCAACAAGTATCTGTCCAATGCTTTCTTTAGACCTCCTCTTACTATTAACAAACTTAAAAAGCCCTTCTTTTTATGTGAAAGAGCACTGGCTAGTTTCAATTCTAGTTGAGCTTTGGCCTTTCGTATCTTCTCCCTGCATAAACGAATCACAGCTCTATAATCTTTCTGCAAAGCTTGGCCTTGTTTCCAGAGACCATACAGTTTCTTTTTCCTCCTGAGCTCCGCGAGGAGTTCCCTGTTCAGCCAAACTGGTCTTCTGTCCTACTTGCTTGACTTATGACACAGTGGATTTGCCTGCTCCTGTGCTTCTAAAAGGCGGTTCTTGAAGACTACCCAGCACTCGTGGACTCCTAAGCTCAAAAGCAGATTCACAGGTACCCTGTTAAATAGCTCCCTGAGTAGCCTAAATTTTGCTCTCCTGAAGTCCATGGTAACAACTCTACTGTCTTTTTTTCTCATTACACTGAAAATTTTAAACTCAACAATTTCATGATCTCTGTGGCCAAGACAGCCACCTACCGTCACAGCCCCCACGAGTCCTTCTCTATTCACATATAGCAAGTCTAGGAGAGCTAGTTGGGTCACTGAGTACCTGTGACAAGAAGCTATCTGCTACATACGTCAAGAATTTCCAAGACCTTCTTGTCACAGTGGTATGATATTCCCAGTTTATGCCTGGGAAGTGGAAATCTCCCATAAGGACAAGGGCTACCAATCCAAAAATTTCTCCTGATTGCCTGTAGAATAACTCATCCATGCTTACCTCCTGGCTGGGTGATTGGTAGTAGGCACTCACTACTTCTCCTTTGTTTTCCATCCCCCTCATCCTCACTCAGAGGCTCTAAACTAAATCATCACTAACTTTAAGAGCTGTGCCATCAAACTTCTCCCTTACGTATAGTGCGACACCTCCACCTTGCCTGTCCTGCCTATCCCTCCTGAACAGCCTGTAGCCCACACAGACTGCCAATACAAAATAATATGCCTGGAATGCACCTTTTAAACTCAGGAGCAATAGGTGACTGTGACAACAAAATCTGAAGGTGGGAAACCGGAGGAAGAGTGGATATGGAACTGTGAAAGGCTATATAGCTTCATGAAGTAGGGAAAAATATGGATAAATTATGAAATGCATAGAGAATCTTAATTTTAAAAAAGCCTGAAAATGTTTAGTATGTTCAAAACTAATTCTGGGGCACTCAAAAATGAGAAATGAGTTAACTAAAATACGTCAGGTTTTATTTCATTTGGTTCCTGTGCTTTTTCTGTGGCGGTTTTCATATTTGAAGGTGAAGCGGGGATATTTTTATATAACTATTAAAAACCTCTTAAATTTCCAGGTCATTAGGGAATATACCGGTATTGCAGGTGCTACATATATAGTCAGAACTCAGTTTTGAATAAGGAAAGAAGTGAGTAACATCAGAATATGCCTTTGGTTGACTGACAGAATTCAAATACAGTGCCTGAGAAGAAGATCTTTGATCACTTTGGGGAGTTGCATTAGGTCCTTTCAGAATATGTTTTGGACTAAATATATAAAAAAATATTTTATCTACCCATTAGACATTACCAGGATGTACACATGATATATTACTGCACAGATGCTGAACTCTAGCAGTTTGACTTTAATCAAATTTCACTTTCACACTACACTTTTAACAAGTAGAGAGTTAGTTGGTATAACAGGATATTGGGATATATATACACATACACACACACACACACAGAAACACACATCTCTATCTATCTATCTGCACACCGACGTAGTCCTATGTAATAGCTTTATTTGGTAATATAAGGTGTCTTTTTCATCACGATCAAATGCTAATGAGAAAAATCTAAAGAGCCTAACAAACCTATAGTACTATATCCACCATGATTTTTAATCAGAGATCTAAAATGACTCATTTCATTACTAACAATATGTTTTATGCATGATGACTTTTATAAAAGTTACAGAAAGAGAATTACCACTTATTTGAGCTGCAAAACTCTTCTTTCTGCTGTTATATCAGGTACACTTGTCATTTGCATTTTGGGCTTATTTTGAATGTGATTTAATATTCCTTTCTAGATTTGTAAATGTGAGATTATGGTGCTGCTGCAAAGATCAGAGAACAAATAAACTTGGTGAAAACAAGTGAGACCACTGGAATCATTAAGTTTCATAGTTGTTAGCAATGCGAGTAAATTAGATGTACCTCACAGCTTACCTTTGCTTTATAATTTATGGAACAATATTTTACTACTGTATGAACAGAAATATAATTGCAGTATCTGTAAATGAAATCTGAAAGCAAACAGGTATTATTTCAAAGCATATTTAGTGCTTAATTAAACCTTTTGCTTGTTTGCCTAGAATACAGTCTGTATACACTAATGCATCAATATGTCATAAAATGCAATTATGCTGAGAACTGAATACTGTGCATCATTACTAGCTAAGATCTATCTACAATGCAAAATTAATTTTAAAATAAAACTGCATGCAAATACAGTTACAAAAATACGCAAATATTATTATCAACTTTCTGACTTGAACTTTTCATTTGAGGCAGCAGGGAATAAGGGAACATCTACATGGCTTTCCTAAGTCAGCTGATGAAACTAATCATATGTACAAAGCATTTGTAAGCTTAGGTGTTATTCTAAGTGTAATTCAGTCATTAAAATAACAAATGCAAACAATATATTGAAAATGCAAAATTTAGTGTATGTCTTAAATTCTCTCTAAATAAAAGTCTTCTGAAATAATAAGGCGGCTTTTTTTTCGGGGGTGGAGGAAGTGTAGGTTGTTTTGATTTTTTTAACCTAAAGACTGTGTCCTTAGAATTACATGTTTTCAGGCCAAAAGCACCAGTACAGCAAGGTAAACTGTCCAGTTGTATGGTGAGATGCATTGGACTTTATTTTGTCAGCAAACTGGTGACTTTGGAGTATCTTTTACAAAGATGTCATAACTTGATTAAGAAACTTCAAGGAATGCAGCATTTTTCATATACCTTAGAGTCAGCTATATAATGACCAACTACAGGATTAGAAAACATAATCTGTGTTACTCATATTTTTAGCACTGCTCCCAGTTAGTGATCGTCATAATTGCTCATGGTTAGGATAATGCTAACCAATAATAGTTCCTTCTTTAGAATTTGAGAAGTTTGAATACAAACAGTACCTAACCGTATTATCGATCATCACACAGCTCCGCTGAATGCTTAATCCACTGATACAAAGGGGACTAGGGTTTTTAATTGAAATAGATATGTTCTCCAAAACCCAAAAAGAGTCAGTATTGGTTCTTCTGATCTGATATGCAGTGCATGTAGCACCCGTGGGCTTGGCAGAAAAAATGTCCGCCTAATGGTCTGCTAATTCCCAACACAGAGATAGACAGGATTTGTAAGCAGATTGAAGTAAATCTATGTATAGATTTCCAAAGACAGACAATACTAACAATATGTATCTAAACCTGGGGCATGTCGAAAGCTTGAGAGTTCCCACTACTATTGCAAGGGGTCCAATGTGCCACTTTTATTAATTAACCTGACTTTCTGTTTCAAATATTTTCTTAAATTAAAAAGTATCATGAACAGTTTATTTATAGAATCATAGAATCGGTGAGGTTGGAAGGGACCTTTAAGATCATCAAGTCCAACCATTAACCTACCCTGACAAAATCCCCTTCTAAACCATGTCCCTAAGCACCTCATCTACCCTTTTCTTAAACACCTCCAGGGATGGTGAATCTACCACCTCCCTGGGCAGCCTNCGCCCTGAGCCTGTAGCGCTGCTTGGGGTTGTTGTGACCCAAGTGAAGGACTATATGATGTATACTTTAAAAAAAATATATATTTATAGCTTTCAGGGCATAAAATATGACAGCATAAGCAAATGATTTCCCTCCAGTTTTTCTATAGGTACAACAATTTTACTGTTTAGTCTTCCTCCTAATTATTTTTAATAAAATGATATAAAAACTGGAGCAGAAACTTGCCCAACAATAGCCTGAAATTGCCTTTTCATACCAGTTATGTGTAAGATTCACTTAGCTTTACTATTTAAAATCCAATTTTTTTCCCCTAAATTAGTTACATATACTTCCTGTGTAAATGAATGGAGAAAGACTGATACCTCTAGGTAAAACTATCACTAGACATGCACTTAAAACAGATTCAGTTCTCTTTCTGAGATGCTTCTCTCAGTTGACTGTATTGAATAGATGATTAGCTTATCTGTGTAGCTAGTGAGACGTGCATCAATTTTATATATGTTAAATGCATGAATTATAAACTATAGATAATAAGCAACTAACAATAAAACAGGAATGAACCACTACTTGTAGAGAAAAGAAAAAAACCCACCAACCTACCATGTTTTTTCACATTATGTTTGTTTTTCTAGTTTTCTGAGGGTTTTGTGCAATTCTTTTTAACACAAATAATGACAAATACTTGGAGAAGATATCATTCCTAGTGAGAATAGACAAGTTATACAAACAACGGGAGAAAATTACAGAACTGAATTCAGGTGGACACAATCTCAGAATGAGGTGAAAGAGATTAGAATTATTGACAATGGATTAGGCATGAGTTAGCTGTAAGAAATGACTGAAAGAAATCATGGGTTATATTTTGGCTTGAATAGAAATGTGCAAGTGCAGAATCACCAGGTTTCATTACAAATGTTGAGGAAGCACAGCAGAAGGTAAGACTTTTTCTAACCACACTTCAAATGTTTAGTGCTGGGAAATCAGAGGTGAAAACTAAAAGAACATTGGTAACATCAAGAAAATATCTAGGTGACTAGCAATTGTGACCTACTGTGAAAACAAGACCTGGTTATGACAGTAAGAGTAAAACCTAGCAAGCGCTTTATTCCTCCTTATGTTAATGTCAAAAAAAAGCCCTCTGCTAACTTTAAGGAGATACTAATTGGAGAACACTGTACCCATGTATTAACATTTGAAATGATATAACCATGTCAGGTATAGGCATATCTCTATAAACCAAGTCTGAAATTAAGTTTCTGAAAAGTTATACTGAGCTCCAAATCCTACAATTCTTGATAGAGACAGGCATGAACCTATGTTTTGTGGAAAAGCTAGATTTTTTCATAATTTTTCCCCTTTAAAACTAGACAGCAAAACTAGAGAAAAATCAGTGCTAGAAATCAATATTGCCCTGGATGTGATATTGATGAATTGATACAGGAGATCTTTTCCATTTGTTGCTTCTATAAAAGCATTTATTTAATAAAAACCCTTTCTGTATTTTACAAAAAAGCATGTAATTTTTGCAAATGAGCTTTTCTGTCTGAAACCCAAGAAAACAAACACATAAACATACAAAAAACACTTTATAACTGTTAAATTTGGTCAATGAAATGTACTGTGCAGACCAGCAGAAAAATATGAAACACCTTATGAAGTGTAATATTACATAATGACTTAATTAAACTGATTGATTAAAATAAAAAGACAGAGATGGGAAACGTGAAATTAACATAAAAATTACTTTGAAGGCACATAAAAACCAATTTTCTCGAATGGTTATTGTTCTTGTTTCATGGAAAGCAGATAAAAAAGGAATTACTGCTATGGTGAAAGAGATTTAGTGAAAGAGATTTGGCTTTCTCTCATTCTCATTCACAATAAATTACCTCCTAGGACATCTGCTTTGCCTTTGAAAGTTTGACAGTAATGCTTTGATAAGCTGTGATTTTATATATGTATTCTTTCTGTATAGTTTTGGTTGGTTGGCTGTTTGGCTTTAGTTACTATGGAATGCCATTAGTTGTGTAAAAATCCAGTAGATGACACATATTTAACACTAGTTTACAGTTGTCAAATCTGTATTTCAAAACACCAGGTCTCAGGCATAAACTAGAAGTCCATAATTTTAGAGAGATACCTTGAACATAAATGAAAATCAGGATTGTCTATTCATCCTCCCACATTCCCAAGTCTGTTAGAGAAACATTATAATATATCGAAAACACATTTGTGTTCAGTAATATAAATCTTCTGTTAGATAATTTCTTTCTGCAATACAGGTTGCAATATGTCATTGCTTTTGAAATATGTCTCAATTTTATTTGTAATTAATACAGATGATTTTAATTAATGAACAGTTCATCAGTATAAGGGCCCTAAGTTTTGATGGTGTGATGTGAAACTACTGGTTAGAGGGATGCTTGCAACAGCAGAATACAACAATAAATAGATGTATTTTGAGAAGAGAATCTTTACAAAGTTTCCCGCATAAAAGTTTGTGCCAGGCCATTACAAACTGTAGAGGGACACTCTTTGTGTCTAATAGTTTCTTCCATATTCTATAGCTCTGATATGTCATGCAGAAACTTCAACATAGTGGAGAGTGTGCCATCAACAGTTAATAGAGAGTATTGTTTTCAATCAACATTTTGAAAACAAGAAACAGCATGCTTCATTTCCAAAGCTGAGTCCTATCTCAGAGAGCACATGAACAGCCTATCTCCTGGCCTTCCTTCTCATACCACTCTGTCTGGAAGCTTTCTGGAAATCACAGTGGACAATAAGTCTATTCTATATTCACTAAGGTTATTGATAAATCCAGAACCTCTACTTGCGGTTAAACCTACTGGTATAAGCACAGTTTCTTTTGCGCAGTTTTAAACAATTAAGTAGTCAACTTAAAACTTTACTTGAAATGTAACATGTAATTTTCTTCAACAATCCTGTGACCTGGCTCAAAAGGCACTGAATAGATCCAAAAATGTTGATTTAATGTTTGCTACTGTGAAAGACTGGAACTTTGAAATAATTGCCTCAAAGCTTGCTTAAGTTTCTGTAAATTGACAGCAGGCTTGCAGGCCAACAAGAAGCTTGCTTGTATGTATTTAGCACCTTCTGCAGACCACCCTCTTGCTTGCCAGTCACCACCCAAGATTGCCATCAGCTGAAGAGGGGGTGTTGCTCCCCCTGTAGCTGGAAAGGGTGTAGGTCTCTGGCTGTCAGAGTGGCCAGACCCTGTCTAGTCTGGGGGCCCATCCAAGCCTGTGTTGTTAACTTCAAAACTGCTGAAGCACAATGACTGTGCCAAGCACTCCTCAAAGAACAAGGGGGCAGAAAAAGCTTGTACTGCAACCGTGTAAAATGACAATTAGCTGGGCAAAAGCCTCCGTCATGCTGATTGGTCAAGCTATGGACTGACGTGGGCTACCTGGACTATAACTGGTGCAGTGACCCACCACAATTTGGGAATTGGGACTGAGACCCCTCACCATCATCAACTATGGATCAATGGGGTGCTGCTGAACTTCCAGAGGACTGCCGAGATGTTGTTGGGCCTGTGGTGGTGACTACACTCTTGCTGCGCTTTGTAATACTGCTTCTCTTTTCTGCCTTTCTTCTACTTCTCTCTTTGCTCTATTGCTTGTCAATAAACCAGCAATGAGCGGCATCTGACCTCGTTTGCGTCTTAATTTCACACTTGGAATAATTGTGAACCTATCCTGGGCCTAATTTTGCTGGACTGGGCTGTAACAGCTACTTAATGCTAAACTGCATTACTGTAGCTCATCTCTCTTAAATGCAGAAAGACTGAGTTCTCTGTGGGTGTAGTGTAGGAAGCATAAGTTGCCTCTCCAAAAGGAGAGATCTTCAGGTTTATGTTATGTGAGAAATGGATGTGCTTAAATTCTAAGTCATTCACAATGTCTTTCCAAATAAGTAAAACTCTCTTCCGTTGGCAACACTCAGCTAATCAAGAGGCTTAATGTAAACAGCTCAAAGACATAAAATGCTGCAAAATTCCTTGAGAGGCACTTCAAAAATCTAAGTTTCTTTTTGACAAATAAAAACAAAAAAGAAAAAAAAGATCATTCTTAAAATTAAGCTGTAATCATCTCTATTGTACTTCCCTTAATTTCTTCTTGTAGGCAAGTGTTCTGCTTTGTGAAGGAATGAATCACAAAGACGGCTAATAATACTGGTAAAAAATCAGTGTACCATAATGCAGAGAATGTATGTCCAGTAGTACAAATGTTTTATAGTGTACATTTTTTAGCTTTCCAGATACTCAGATCTAGCCACTGCTACTTCACAACATTTTAAACTCTACTGTGAAAGACTAAGTATGGTGGTATTTTATTTTTGTCTTAGCAAATGCTGTTTTTCAGAAAATTCCTAATGAATAAAAGATAAAAATGTAAAGAAATTGACTTCAGTCAATCTTCATGTATTATTCAGTAGTCTTCTGTGCATATGCAGTATCTAGATACTCTAATTAGCTACCTTGGGCAGAGAAGACCTGGTTTAGAATGTTGAAAATAATAGGTTTCAGAGAGCAATTAAAGGTAAATATGGGATTAGGTTTCCTAATGCAAGATGGCAAGCACCTGGCATCATTTCAGTTATAGTCCTATACATTATTTAATTTTTAGATGGAAAAAAGTAGATAATCCAGAGCTGAATTAATTTCTTTAAACTCACTTTTAATTCACTAACTCTTGGGGATGCAGATACTCCAGAACAATGAAGGTCCTCTCCACAAAGAAAAACAACTCACCTCACAGCCAAGATAGCGTTCTTTTTCTGAGTTGTTAATGAAAAAAAAAAAAACCAACAAAAAAAAGAAAATAAGAAGTTGTCACTCATTTCTGTGTGTGTTGAAGATTTATCTTCTATGACTGACCCATGAGTATTTAATTATACACAAGAGCAGACAATGAAGATGTCCAAGTTCCAGAATGGCAATGAAAACTTTGATCGTAAAGATATATTTTGATATTTCTTTCTTGCTTTTTTTTTTTTATATATCTAATGTTGGATATCTAATGCAAAAACATGTTTTAAAAGTGATTTTTTTGTTTTATATGTTGTCTGGTTGAGAGAAACTTCCTTACTGAAAAATGACTACTTTCCTGATTGCCCTCCAGGGATGGCAGGAGGGGGCTAGGCAGAGAGAGACTGTGGAGGGGGGAGAGAGAAAGGTGTGACACACATAAAAAATAACTGTCCAGAACCCAAACTGGGGATAATGGTTATTGTCTTCAAATACTCAATGCTGCTTCATACCAGCTGAGAATAACTGCAGTAATTTTAATGATATGGTGTGTATTATCATAAATCTCTATCTATATTTTTTCACAAAATCATACACCTATATGTACATACTGACAATTTAAATGTGCTTCAGCTTGAACCTTGTTATTCTTACCAGTGAAATGAGATTTAAGTAACACCTGTGTCATTCATTGCATTTCAAAGAGATACATTGGAAAAATGACAATATTATCAAGTACCATTCAATAGGCATTCAGAAAGTATATATTTAAATAGTTCTACAAATTTGGGATGCTATATTTTGGTTCCATTTCTATTTTGGAAATTTTTGGGCTTTCTGTTTCTCTTCATTTCCTGCCAAACTATGATATTTAAAGACAAAAGAAAATTAGTGCTTTTCTGATGATACAAGAACCCTTATTGTTTCTCATAGAGAAAATTAGTAATATTTCCTTCTCTTTTTAATGAATAGTTCTGATATTGATCCAGCGGATACTTTACTATATTTGTGAGATGGCCGACTAATTTAACAATGAATATTCCCATGTCATTCTGGACAATGATAATCATAAGTTGAAATTAATACTATAAGACTCAGGGTAACATATGTTCTAGGAGACAAAACTGTTATGAACTGTTGATATTCGTTTCTGTAGTCTTTTCCTGAATGATTTGTCAGGTAGTAAAAACTAATGTTATAATTACCATAAAATGAGAGAGCGGGAAAAAATGGAATAGCATCAAACATTTACATGCCACGTGGTAAAATTGTGGTGTTGTGCGTTGTGTTATGTGCAAATAGAAATGAGTCTTGCATCAGCATATTGTATATATAATTTCTGTAGATTTTTGCCAAGCTATATATATTAGTTCCTTAATATACACATAACAGAATAATTGGTGTTCGTTAATTTAATCAAGTTTCCTGAAAAAAAAAAAAGATCCTCTAAACTCGTATGTGCCATGAAAGCAAATGAAGATTTAAGTAAAAACAAACAACACAATATTCTTTTGAGGATACAGACCTAAGGAAAAAAAAAAGATGTTAAAACCAGTCAAACATTATGTACATTATCTGTGACTGAAAATGAGACAATGGTACAGGAAAACATATGGTGCCAATATTTTCTACACCTTGAAAATAATGAGTCCGATTATAGGTACAGTTTTAGTTTTTCATTTGTTTACATATATGTTGGGATATACATTTGTAGTTTTAAGTCAGTCTGAGTAATTATTACCTTTGTAAGCATGAATTCCTCAATTTCAGACAGCTGGAGTAACAGCTGAGAGGTAAGTAAAGGTCTGTGATACATATGCCCAAATGTGTGTTTCTCTGAAAACAGTTAATAAGATTAAAGAAAAAGAGCTTTCCAGAAATTGTAATTCTAATATTGCTTCATTGTTTTACACGGATTAAAGTGAGCAAATGTAAATGTGAATCTCTACATCATGGGCACTTAGGTTTGTTTAGAAATGCCTAATTCTCTACATTGGCTGCAAAGAATTGTAAGGTCACTAATTGTAAGATTAATTGTTTTGAAATCCACCTTTTTTTTTCTTCATTGACTATAAAAGGACCAAGGATGTCTAGGTCAGACATAGCCAGCTATCTTCTGTCTAATTTTAGGTGAGGTGAAAGCTACTTTTATTGTCTGTTTTTTCAGAAAATGAAGATATTGGAAGGCTAAAAGGACTACTATGATCATTTGGTCTGATTTCCTCCACAAGGCCTTAAGTCTTACGTGTTCAATGTTATAAAGGAACCTGATTTAAGAATATATTTCAGGAAGAACCCAAAGTAATGCAGAATATATCGAAAATGTTTTCTTTGAAAATGCAGCAACATGACTGATACAATGTCTCATTTACTGGTTCCTACTGTACTGCTCTAATACCCTAATTTTTTGAAGGACACAGAAAATAAATTAACTGAAAACATATTTCAGTTTACAAAAACAAGTTTTAAGATACCATTTTAATTTAAATGTTGCAGGTAATCATCTATTTAAACAACTACATAGCTTTCAGAAGGTAATTGTTGCACTTCAGCTATTAAAAACTGCAAACTATGTCTTCAGCATGACATATCTGGATTTACATTATTTGATAATCCATATTTCTGCCACTGAAAACACATAAAATCTATTCTTTTCTGTAGTTTTAGTGACATAGCACTGTCATCATTTCAGTCAGAAATTTTCTGCATACTAGTTCACGTTTTGGATGTCATCCTTGAATAGTTTTATCACTACTATCTGATTAAATGCTACAATATATTTTATAGAGAGAGACACACACAACATTACAGAATGCTAGAAAAAAATGCTATGTATTTGTAGCATTCTCAGGATGCAGTGTGTGGCACACTGGCATGTACACACAGAATACTTCAAAAAGTACACTGTGCTGTTTCTAGTAAGCATGACATTTCCGTACTATATTTTGTTCTTAATTTATGTCTTCAATTAAATATTTTCCTTTGTCTAATTAAGTAACACTTATTAGCCTTTAGTAGAAATTGTATTTTTCCCTTTCATCAGCAATAAAATACATTTTTGTTTAAATTATTGAGAAAAACTTACAGAAAGTAGTGCATCATCTGTCTCTTTGCCATCCTGATTAAAAAAAAAAAATAAAAAATTAATCTTTCCTGCCAGCAGGGAATAACACAAGAGATTTTCTACTGCCAGTATGCAGGAAATAGTGAAAAGCCTTCTCATTTCTCTAATACAAATTCACTATAATAATCCTACAGAAGAACATGGTGTAATTTATTGTGGAATATTAAATGGAATGAGAGTTTCATGGGATGTAAATAAAACTCTTATACTTGTAATTTGCCTAGAGAAATGAATGCTATGAGCAATATGTGTCATTTCTTATGCATATTTTCTTATGTCTTGCCTTGTTGACAAGAATCAACAATTTACTTTGTCCCCTTTTGAATATGTATTTAGTATCTGAGATTCTGTAAACCAGCAGTGCANAACATTACAGAATGCTAGAAAAAAATGCTATGTATTTGTAGCATTCTCAGGATGCAGTGTGTGGCACACTGGCATGTACACACAGAATACTTCAAAAAGTACACTGTGCTGTTTCTAGTAAGCATGACATTTCCGTACTATATTTTGTTCTTAATTTATGTCTTCAATTAAATATTTTCCTTTGTCTAATTAAGTAACACTTATTAGCCTTTAGTAGAAATTGTATTTTTCCCTTTCATCAGCAATAAAATACATTTTTGTTTAAATTATTGAGAAAAACTTACAGAAAGTAGTGCATCATCTGTCTCTTTGCCATCCTGATTAAAAAAAAAAAATAAAATTAATCTTTCCTGCCAGCAGGGAATAACACAAGAGATTTTCTACTGCCAGTATGCAGGAAATAGTGAAAAGCCTTCTCATTTCTCTAATACAAATTCACTATAATAATCCTACAGAAGAACATGGTGTAATTTATTGTGGAATATTAAATGGAATGAGAGTTTCATGGGATGTAAATAAAACTCTTATACTTGTAATTTGCCTAGAGAAATGAATGCTATGAGCAATATGTGTCATTTCTTATGCATATTTTCTTATGTCTTGCCTTGTTGACAAGAATCAACAATTTACTTTGTCCCCTTTTGAATATGTATTTAGTATCTGAGATTCTGTAAACCAGCAGTGCAAGATATTGTAATAGCATGCAATGAACTGTGTAAGAGTGTCATTTTAATTTATTGATGAGAGTTTGTCTTTAAAAATCTGTTTTGGAACAAACAAGTATAATCTTCTCTGAAAATATTTCCTTGCTAATCACAACATAAACAAAATGAAGTATTCACAGGGAGCCCCTTTTACTCTTTTTTTCCCAGACTAATTGGAGGAAAGCAGACCATCACAAAGAAAAGGACAGTTCTAGGCAAATGTAGAAATTTAAAGCAATATCAAGATCAGACATACAGACGAGGCAACTACTCCCATTTGAAGTGCCAAAACTGAGCAAATAAATATAAGTTCATAAATAGCCTAATTTTAAAAGAGAGAGAGAAACAACCTAATTTTAAAAAGAGAGAGAGAGGGAAAGACAGAGAGAGAGGGAGAGAAACAAAAACCAAAACCCCACAAAATCAAAGAACTGTTCTGAATTATCCAGATATCTCAGAAGGTAAAGCATTTTAATGACTGGGAACATAAGTGCAGGTCCACGATGGGGTCTGATATGATGTATGACATGTTTAATGTACACATTCTTAAAAGAAATTCAGTACAAAATACGCACAATTTCCTAGCTACTCCTCAGCTGTCCAGCTGAGATATCATGCCTTGTGATTTTAACCATCCTTGCATAACTCCACATGCACTGCAAGGCATGCCATGCAGTCCCATAGTGGCCTCTCTTCTGGGGCCATGAAGTCCTTACTATCACTATAACTGAAACTGCAGGCACTGAAAAGAATAAAAAAATAGCAATAATGAAGCCACAGGATCTGCACGCTGCACCCAGAGGAAACCTATGATGTTCAAGGCTGTGAATGCAACCTGACTGCCCTAGAAGACCCCATCCTAGAGCCATGTGAACATGAGCCATTCTAAATCATTTGACTTAGAGTTAGTGATCATTTCCTGGAATTGAAGGTTTCAGGAGCGTAGACAATCTTTTCAGTTCCTTTCTGTAAGCTGCCCTTAACATCTTTATGGATTTTTGGAAATCACACCAGTCACCTCTGCTAGGAAGTTCAGAAAAATTGGCTCTGAAAAGACCTGCAGCATTCAAAGTATAGAATCTTATAAACTGCTGCTCAAGGTGACAATGCCTTGTATCTGTGCAGCATTTTCTGAAACTAAGGGGTTCTAGTGGACACTAGTTTCTCCCTTACAATTACTGCTAATCCACTCCTGCCCATAAAAAAGAAACCAGAACACAATCAAAACCAGTTCTTCACTATGTGTGACTGTTCTAAGACATAGTTTAAGAAATTATTAGTTTATTAATTTTGGTAGATATGGATAATAGTTTAATCACATTTCACCCATTTTAAAAATAGAATTCATGTTTATATGAAGTAATTTGTTTGTTAATTACTAAGTGTCTCTATCTTAATTTTTTGTATGTTTTAATGCAATTTCAGTCATGTATTTAATTTTTACAGATGTCCCTTATATCTGAAATGAGTCTTGGTTCAATATGAAAAAGTTGAAAACTATGTCAAACTTTGTCAAGAAGTGTAAGCTACAAGAGAAAAAGTCAACATGTTTTCCCCTTTTGAATTCATTTTCATCTGTGAGAATTTGTTCTGCGATGAACTCAAACATAAACCATTCAGTTGCAGAATCTCATTCCAAAGAATGCATTAGAACATAAACCCGAGAGAAAATATCAAAGCCCTCTGACTTTGTAATTAATTCAATCAAACACAAAAAGCTATTAAAAAGGATATTGAAATCAAGGACCGGATTCTCAGCTGGTGAAAACCTGTGACATTTCATTGACTCGAATGAGTAGTTCTATGTAAAAATCTATACCAAAACTCAGGATCATTTACTTAGAGTGGGAAAAATAGTGCAACTGATACTGCATAGGACCTCACTGCAATTTATAAGATGACCTTGGGACAACCTGAATGTTCTCCTTATTGGATCTTGTTTCATATACATGGGCTTAAAATAAAATACTGATAAAGTGCATTAGACCAAAGTCATGTTTCTGCTGCAAAATGAGAAGAGCTATTTGATAATGGATATGTTGTGTAACATAATCTGGGCAAAGATTTCAGAAAGGGTGAAATATGCTTGGATTGTTCTTTCACAAGAGAAAACTGGTAAATGCTTTCTGAACCAACTGGAGTTTATGCAGCATCCTATTGGGCAAACAGCCAGTAGGGAATTGCAATAATCTAATCTTGAAATAACAAAAGCGTTTCAAGGTCTGACATGAAAGAAGTTACTGCAGCATAGCAGAAGTTCTTTATAGTAGCAGGATGATAACATGATTACAAGAATGCTGCCAGAGCGTGCAGGGATGAAACAAGGAAAACAAAGGCCACCTTGGAACTAAACCTGGCAAGGGATATCAAGCTCAACAGGAAG
>VXBO01012645.1:71411-99241 GCA_013400135.1 Rhinoptilus africanus
AGTCAACAAAGAAGGTTTAACAGCTTCAGAAGGTAATTCAGATTTCGTACTGCCAAAGCTTCTGAAGGTTACTGTCTCTCACCACAGATTGCACTAGAAGGACAAAATGATGGGATTTGGTTCAATTTTTTTTGTTGTTGTTTTTGGTTTTTTTGTTTATTTGTTTGGGGGTTTTAATATAGGTCCTGTAATTAGGCACTTTAAACTTAGGCAGGAAAGTTAGGTGTTAATGAGTAACAGGTAAGACAGGCAGAATGTTATCAGAAAAAATTCTGATAGAAATTTATTTACAATTTACAGGAAAAAATTACAGAAAATAGGGGAAATCATCTTTAGACCTCAAACATATGTGCAATGATTGCAGTCAAAGTTATTTTGCTTTCTTTAATTGTTGTTGGGGTTTGGGTTTGGTTTTATTGTTCTTGTTTTTCTCAGGGAAATATGTTATATAGAAAGCATTTAATAATTTATCAGTAGAGATAATGGACTGGAAAACTTATAAATATTCATTGTTCTCCACCTTTTTTGGCATTTAATATCACTACAATGTTTTAGACCTTTCTTGTTCTGTTTGCTTTTGTTATACTGATCTTGTTATTTAAAAGTATATTTAATGCAAATGACTTTTGTACTGAAAGCAATTTAAAGCAATATAATATTATTATAGACATTAATAGTGTCTTTTGTTTTCAAAATAGCAGCATTGAAGTACCATCATAGTGAAGCAGGCGATATCTTTTTTTTATATTTGTTAGCTATTTTAATAAATGTTAGTATAGCTTTCTTATAGTTGTACAAGCTAAATGCAATTGGTGTACTACAATGTAAGAAACAGATTTTATCTTGAAAACAATAAAGGCAATGCTATAAGGATAGCATCAGGAGCAAGGTCTGTTCTTTTTGCAAAAAAAATTCAAGATGTTAAATTACAGCTGCACATATATCATATCTTAATATAATTTGGACCTCCTTTTTACTGTGAACTAGTGTTTTCAGACAGTTACAGCATATCACAGTTGCTTCACAATAATAAAAGGATAAATACTTTTCATTATTAAAATTGCAACTTATGAGGAAATACAGGAAATTCTTAAAACTGAGCTTTCTCCCACTTTGTGAAGACAATTTTCTTATCAAAAGAGGAACAATAATATATACACTATTCCCAAATCCTGTTTAAATCTTTTCCTTTTCTAAGAGCTGGATATTTACGTATGACTTTTGAATCCTCCCCTTAAAATATTTTCAAATACTTGTACAGCATAAAATGATAAAGTCTCTCCATATTCTGCAATAGAATATTTCTCAGCTCAAAATTACAGAAAACATCACAAATTTAGAGTAAAATAATGAAGACACAAAACTTCCTTAAATATAGACATTTTCATGTAGACTCTTGAAGTATTTGAAATAGATTAAATTGTTACAGCATGATATGACTACCACTATTCTGTATGAAAAGTGTTGTCTTGGTTTTATAAATATCAGCACTCAGCTGCCTTGTGTGTTGCTCAAAATCACACAGCAATTTAGACAGACTTAGAATCAGTGAATTTAAAAAGTCTGACTTCAAATTCCAGTCCTAATACTCCATCCCTAATACTAACTTAGTGTAATACCCACAGAATGGGCGCTTTTTATATTTGTTTCCCTTTGATATTGCTTCATTAACTAGATTTAATAATTGTTTGGCTCTTTTCTGACAGATTTATCCTCTTCTATCTCAATATTTTCTGGAGACTATGAATTCAACAATATAAACAGAACAGATGCTCATGGGCACTATTATGATGAAATCCATGATGGGGGTTAAGGCAAGATAGACACTGGAAAGAAAAGTAAAAATATGGAAATGGTCTCACAACTAAGGAGAAAGAAAAGCTCAAAAATCTTAAAAGTAAAGTGAATAAGAAAGATAATCTCTATAACCTTGTATCAAAAGAATAAATGCACAGAACTATCAGTCAACAAACATCTACCTTCCACAAATTTTATCAACTAAAGATAGTACCAGAATAGTGCTAAATGGGAATTTGCATCAACTCTCTCTAGCCTCTAAAATATGGATGTCTTTAGCACAGATGTCATTACATATGGTACCGTTTTGTCGTTTAAGGACATGAATTCACATTAGAACAGGCACAGAAATAAATAGCATGATCAGTGAAAGAGATGTCTGTCTTAGAAAAGAAAATAAGTGAACTTGTAAAGTTTGGTAAAGTCTAGGGACTATTTATGTGCAACCACAATGGAAGAAGAGAGAAAGAAGATCCAAGAAATTGACAACCTATGTATGTTAACAAATGTTAATCTTCATTGCTTTTTATCTTTTGATTGATTACCAGATCCCAGTTGGTTGATTAATATCAATTTTATTTTACTTTAGTTGAAGGTATTTTTTCCACGCAGTGCAATCTAATCATCTTATATAAAATCTAACCTGAATATGAGAAGGAAGAAAGGCAGTATAGGTACAGAAAATTGCCTCTGGGAGTCTATGTGCTGATATCATACATGAAAAGTACTTAACAAGTTGACTGAGATGAAACAGTTTTTCAGCATAACCTATACCAGCAATATAATTTAACTTTTAAATTTAACATTTTTTTTTTCTTGTCATAGACGAAGAAAAAAAACCCACAAACTCTCCTATAAATCGTAACACAGATTACATGGCAAGTGTATATTTAATGCAATGCAGCCAAGTCTTGACTCAGAGTATGGTTACACATACAGGCATACCTGTTGAGATTAAAGGGATAGGTTACGTGCATGGTGCTCACACTGATAAAGGGATTTCCAATCTGGTTTGCAGATTGTACATCTTTTGGAGTGAGCACCCTGTCTTCATATCTGTCTTCAAAGTAAAAAGAGTTTTTTTATTAAAATTTGTACATGGACACACACATATTGTATATACGTATGCCAATATACACACACATGCACATATATATACTTTTATGTACATATGTGTTATATTACAATTGTTATATCAACAAGCAATTTGTCATTTTACAGAGGCACATGGTTCTGCACATAACTTTTTTCTCCATCTTGGGTAAGACATCACATAAAATTTTGTGACATTCACTAGCTACTGCAGTGGGGGATAAAGAAGCTTCATAGAATAAAACCCAGAAACTGATAAAAAGACTCCATTAAAATGTGTTTTTGCACTAGTATGCAACCAAAAAGAGAGTTATCTTTTGCTTTGATGTCACTATTTGTACTGTAACCCTTATTTAGTTGTTTTGATGTATGCAATAATTGATACTTCAGTAATAAACTTGTTTATATTCAAAATGTCTTTAATCTTTATATGGTTCTTTTGGTGTCTTTTTTGAAACTGAAGTGCCTTCGTGGCATATCATTGCTCTGATGTCTTTACAAGCCTTTCATTGCTAGTGTATTGACATGAATAGCAGTGTTTTCATAACTGCCACCTATCCAGCACTGAGAAACAAATACAGAATTGATGGCTTCCCCTACTCATAATCTTTGGGCTTTAGTCATATGTATATTATTTACATTTATATATTATAATAATCCTTATTAAGTAAAAGGAATGATGTGAGGAAACAGAAAAGTGATATTGCAGTAGGAAAAAAAAGTGGAGAAAACAGAAAGAACCACTGCAGTATTTTGTAAACGGGAAGAGGAGAAAATACTTACAAACATGTCAAATAAATAGCATGTGTGTTAGTCCATCATCACTTGCAGAGGAAATGACACCTTCTATTATGTTTTATTCTTTTAAAAAAATATGTAAATAGAGGATATTGGTAGTAATTCATTCCTGTATTTATTTTATTTGCTAGATTTCGTGTCTCATACACTTTCCTGCAAAGAATAAACTTGTTTTGTGCATTTTCCTTCCACTCTAGTGAGAACATACTGTGGCTTGACCCTGATTGGCTGCCAGATGCCCACCCAGCCGCTGTCTCACTCCCCCTCCTCAACAGGACACGGCAAGAAAAGAAGATGAAAAAGCTCGCGGGCTGAGATAAGGACAGGAAGATCGAATACCAATTACCATGGTGGGCAAAACAGACTTTACTTAGGGAAGATGAATTTAATTTATTGCTTAATAATTATGTAGGACAGTGAGAAACAAAAACTACCTTGACCCTCACTTCCCTTTCTTCACAGTCTCAGCTTCACTCTTAACTTTTCTGTCTCCTCCTCCTCCAAGCATTCTCTGCCTTTTCTTAAATATGTTTTCGCCAAGGCACCACCACCTTGTCTGAGGGGCTCAGATGTGCCCTGCGGTGGGTTGGTTGAAGCTCACTGGAACCGTCTATGTCCAGTAGGGGCAGCACTGGCCTCTCCTCACAGAATTTGTCCCTGCAGCCCAATACCTAGATATGAATGAGTGACCAAGGTGGTTATATATGTATACATCTGGCATAGGTTAGCTGGACTAAAAACATTACCAAGTTCTTTGAGAATATTCTAAGCTGTGTTCACTGCACGGTCAATGAAAGAATCATGGTGGGTTTTTTGGTTCATTAATCATGTAATGCTAGTAATACCCACCAATAGCTAGAATGTCTTGTGCAAATGCTTCCTGAACACCTTTTTCCTAAATGACACTGGTGGCTATACCTTTATGAAAATCTCCCACCTTTTCTCAAGTAACTTACTTTCTGAAAGACTTTTGGCACAGTGGCCCTCATGCTTTCTCATAGATAGAATTTCTTCTTACTTTCTTCTCAGGTAAGTGTGCAAGTGATTTTTATAAGACATTTGTGATTTATGTTTTCCCCATGACATATTACCACTGCAAACGCAAGAAATGTTAGGAGTGCAGACTCTGTTACTATGGATGGTGCACTTGAGGCATGTTTCCTGCAACTCTGTCTAATAACATTTGTTCAGAGGAAAGAGGAGAATGCTTTGTGGGTTAATGGAGAACACAACTCTAACATGAATTCAAGGTGACTAATGGATGTGCATTCAGATGCTTAAGTGCTGCTGAAGAAGCCAATCTGAACTGGTAACAAGAAAACTCTATTAGTGACATATTATTGTTTTTCCGAGGCTTCAGTGGGATCAAAAGCAGAAGACATAAAAAGAAAGACTTGTTTCTTATTTATGGATAAGTGAATTTGAATGATATTTTGCAAACCATGATGGGCATAGGAAAGAAAATGGAGGCTTTAGAAGTAGTGAGGTACTTACATGCCTACTTGGTCCCTGGAATTATTGCGTGCATGTCCTGCTATAGGCTTAGAATCAGAGGACGGTATCCCCATCAAGTATCTCTTTAAGGATAGAGGAACATACGACTGTGTAGATAGCATGTATTTCTGAGTTCAACAGTAGAACAAGATGAAATGCAGATGCATTCTGATATCATACTCAGAAGTGCATCAGATGAAATCTCACCCTGAAAATGCTTATTATTTCCCAATGTATGCTTAGGCTAGGGAGTCTATGATCAGGGATTAGATAGTACAACAAAGTGGGTCAAAGTGAAAGTTACAGTCAATCCCATATGTCATAACTATTAAAAGAAATTTAAAAAAAAAAAGACAGGAAATCAGAAAAAACCAGCAGTTACCTTCAAAAGCCTACTTATTGCTATAATATATCTCTGCAAAACCTGGATATTTCTCTTCTACAACTTTTCAGCAGAAATGAACAAGATCATTGCCATGTGGATGTACATATGAAAACTTAACCCAGTAACACCAAACAGTTTCTGCATGGACTACTCCTCTACTGATACAGTTCTTCTTTTTCCCTGAAGGAAATGCTTACCGTAATTGACATATATAATCTGATACATATACCTCAAAACCTGACACTCCTCCTGCTCTAACACAAATTCACATTAATTCCTGAGTTGCTTTAGATTCCCTCTCACAAAAAGAAGAGTGGTTCCAGATATTAAGTAAGGAAGATATTAACATAAAAGAATTGTTACCTTCCCAGTCTGAGAAATGCTATATATAATGAAACAGATGGGAATAATTGCAGTCTAATGCACACTTTACCACGGTGAGCATGAGCAAGGACACATGGTGAGAAAGCTGAACACACTGAGCAGCAGTGATTTTTCAGCAGCACTTCTGGAAAGGAATGGGGACAAGCAAAACAGGGTCAGAAAGGCAAGACTAACTGTGACATGTCAGAACATGTGTCTGTGCCTCTGGAAGCAGAGTTAACTCACAAAAATCAAGTATTATTTATGAAAAGGTTTTTAATTAGATTATTTTCATGGTAACTGGATGTTTGTTAGCATATTTGCTTAGAAAAAGATTTTCAAAAAGGAGCTTTCAAAACAACAAAAAAGGAACCAAAATATTAATAAGTCAATGTAGGGCTACGAGGATGATTAGGGGACTGGAATACTTCTTTTATGAAGAAAGGCTGAGGGAATTGGGTCTCTTTAGCCTGGAAAAGAGGCGTCTGAGGGGGGACCTAATTAACACTTATAAATACTTGAAGGGTGGGTGTCAGGAGGATGGGGCCAGGCCCTTTTCAGTGGTGCCCAGTGACAGGACAAGGGGTAATGGGCACAAACTTGAGCATAGGAAGTTCCACCTAAACATGAGAAGGAACTTCTTTACCTTGAGGGTGGCAGAGCACTGGCACAGGCTGCCCAGGGAGGTGGTGGAGTCTCTGTCTCTGGAGACATTCAAAACCCGCCTGGATGGCCCTGCTCTGGCAGGGGGGTTGGACTAGATGTTCTCCAGAGGTCCCTTCCAACACTATGATTTGATGATTCTATGATTCTATGTGAATTCTGAAAAGATAGGAATGTTTTGGGGTTTTTGTTGCAGAAGGTATTTAAATCTTTCTGTCCTGTATCTATTACCCATGCTCCTTTCTAAATCATAGTAAATGTGTTTCATGTGCTTGTTGTTTCCATGACACTGCCTACAATATGTCCTTAATAACTTTGCATTACTTTTATTAATAATACACTTCATACTGCTTCCGTATCTCACACCAAAGTAAAGACATTTCTAGAACTTGTTTTCACAGATTTTAGAAATACATTTACCTTGTTCAGTTTATTTCATACCCAGAGTTAGTCCCAAGCCTTTTTTCATCTCTAAGGATGTTTAATACAAGGTTGAATACTTTTTAAACACTATTTGTTCAGCCTTGTAAGAGCTTAAAACAAAAAGAAAAAGAAATGCAATTGTTTTGAATTCAGGTTCTTTACATCCTAGTTATTTAGAAGTAAATTTTGATCCGAATCCCACGAAAATCAATGAAAGACTTCCAATATTTTGAACTGACTTTGTGTTAGAATCTAAATGAAGATATATCAGTGTGCCAAGAATTTAACAGTCTTTTTATATATTTTCTTCTTTTTGTACAGAAAATGTGTTTCTTTCTAATTTAATGTATAAAAAGCAAGGAAACAGAATGTCCATTAATCTTCAGTATTGTTTTTTTTTTCCTTTTATGCTAATATAATGATGCAACCACAATAAGACAATTCAGTATACTTGACACATCTGCTATAAAACTATATATCTTACAATGAAACAACTTGGCCTTCAAATGTCTGTTTTCAATTGTCTTCATGACAAAAAGAGGCATTAGCTTACTGTCAGAGACTGAAGGGCTTTTTGGTTCCTATATTCTCGAGTGTTAGGCGTGTTATGAAAAAGGGGAAACAAAAGCCTCATCTTCATCTCCATCTTATCTCTAAGTAGTTTTTAAATTTAAGCCATTAGATAGTATGAGGTAATGGTAGTAATACTTTAGAGTATTTTGCTGAGGAAGATACACTGCTGTAGAGTGAAATGCCCCAAAGTTATTTAAAGAAATACAAAATCTTTCTCTGAACATAAGGGACTAAAAGCCTAGAATCTATGAGAAAATAAAATGCCACTGCTCTTTCCGTTTTTCTTTCTCACCACTTCTAACCCTTTTCCACATAGCTCTGATACTTACTCCAAAAGCTCTACGTTGAATCATAGATTCATTTAGTTTGGAAGCTGTCAGGATGTTATCCTCAACACACCCCAGGAACATCCTAGACTGTTTCCTTTCTGCTGTATTGTATTTCCAGCAGACATCTGGTAAATTGAAGTCCCTATGAGAACATGTGGTAGTGATTGTGATACTTCTCCCAGCTGCTTATAGAATATTTCGTCTGTCTCTTCATCCTGGTTTTGCAATCTATAGCAAGGTCCCACCATGATATCTGCCTTGTTGGCCTTTCCCCTAATTCTTACTCAGAAACTCTCATCATCACCATCATTAAACTCAAGACCATCAAAACACTCCCTAATATACAGGGCTTCTCCATCATGTCTCCTTCCTCATCCTGCCCTTCTGAAGAGTTTAAAGCCATCTATTAGAACCTTCTAGTTGTGTGAGTCATCCCACCATGTTTCTTTGATGGCAACTATATCATAGCTTTCCTGCTGCAGAATGGCTTTCAGCTCCTTTTGTTTATTGCCCATTCTGTGTGTGTTGGTGTAGATGCACTTCACTTCAGCTATTGATTGTCATNAATTCTTACTCAGAAACTCTCATCATCACCATCATTAAACTCAAGACCATCAAAACACTCCCTAATATACAGGGCTTCTCCATCATGTCTCCTTCCTCATCCTGACCTTCTGAAGAGTTTAAAGCCATCTATTAGAACCTTCTAGTTGTGTGAGTCATCCCACCATGTTTCTTTGATGGCAACTATATCATAGCTTTCCTGCTGCAGAATGGCTTTCAGCTCCTTTTGTTTATTGTCCATTCTGTGTGTGTTGGTGTAGATGCACTTCACTTCAGCTATTGATTGTCATAGGCGGAGTGATTAACTTTACTCGTAAGAGAGAAATAGTGAAATATTTATTAATATAAAACAGTGATTTGGCAAAGTTAGTAGTGAATACGACAATGTTTTATGAGATTTGATGTCAAGGTACACTTGATTATTTACTGCATAGAGAACAGGGTCAGACAAGCTGTCAGGGAGACCCTCCTGTCAAGTCACGAGGTTCAGAAAGGACCCCCTTGCTTTCTAAACTCCTTCTCAGAGAGGAGTCTATGTGCAGCTGGATCCACTCTTAGTCCCAGACTTGGTCAGTGGTTTATGTCTAAAGGATTATATGTGCACAATCAATCTTTTAGATCACTTACTTCAGATTTCAAAGTTTAGCACGCTATTAGTCACTTACCAAGAATCTATTGTGTCAAGGAATCTCTCAGCCTCGAAGAGTAGGACCTTAAGTGAGCATCCTCACTTAAGGCAAGATCCTGGAGTGCAGCCCACTGCCACGCAGGAGAGCTCAAAGGGCTCTTGGGCTGTCCACTATTTATAGAGCGAGATAAATGACCTATAGTCATATTCTCAAAGGAACAAGATATCTAGGTCCCCACTCCAGACAGTGTTTTGGTTGTGTTACCAGCCATCCCCCGAAGTCCAGGTGCAACTCATCACAACTTCCACTGATGGTTATGGCTTAAACAGGAGCTGGGGCTGGGGTGGAGGGAAGGGGGAGAGCACACCGCCACACTGATGTCACTGTCTTTTGAGAGGCGTATGCCCTAATTCCTACAAGACCATTCTTAGTGACTTCCATGGCTTCTAACACATCAATTACCCTTGCATCATTGCTACAAGATGGTTCTCTGTCCTCTACCTCCACTGAGACAGCAGACCGAAGGACTTTGCTAACACACCGTCCCTCAATCATCAATGTGCTGCCCCCAAAGCTTATCTGTAGTGAGTCTGGTTTTATTCCTTTCCCCCTTCAAATCTAGTTTAATGATCTTTCAATGAACCCTGATAACTCCTGGGCAAAGATCCATATCCTCCTTTGACACAGGTGAACTCTGTCTGTTGCTAGCAGGCCTGGGGACGTGTAAACCAACCCATGATCAAAACCCCCAAAATTCTGCCCATGACACCAAGCTTGGAGCCAGATGTTCACTTGCTGTCTCCTCCTGTTTCTTCCCTCATCATTCCGTGCAACTGGACGGACAGAGAAGAGCACTGCTTGTACTCCTGATCCCTTAACCAGTCATCCCATTGCCCTGAAGTCTCTCTTGATTGCCCTCAGACTTCTTCTTGTAACTTCATTGCTGTTTACCTGATAAATCAATAGTGGATAATAATCTGAGGGCCGTACTGGGGTAGGGAGCTTTCTCTTCACACCTTTAACCCACGCCTCAGGGAGGCAGCAGGCTTCCCTAANTGATGTCACTGTCTTTTGAGAGGCGTATGCCCTAATTCCTACAAGACCATTCTTAGTGACTTCCATGGCTTCTAACACATCAATTACCCTTGCATCATTGCTACAAGATGGTTCTCTGTCCTCTACCTCCACTGAGACAGCAGACCGAAGGACTTTGCTAACACACCGTCCCTCAATCATCAATGTGCTGCCCCCAAAGCTTATCTGTAGTGAGTCTGGTTTTATTCCTTTCCCCCTTCAAATCTAGTTTAATGATCTTTCAATGAACCCTGATAACTCCTGGGCAAAGATCCATATCCTCCTTTGACACAGGTGAACTCTGTCTGTTGCTAGCAGGCCTGGGGACGTGTAAACCAACCCATGATCAAAACCCCCAAAATTCTGCCCATGACACCAAGCTTGGAGCCAGATGTTCACTTGCTGTCTCCTCCTGTTTCTTCCCTCATCATTCCGTGCAACTGGACGGACAGAGAAGAGCACTGCTTGTACTCCTGATCCCTTAACCAGTCATCCCATTGCCCTGAAGTCTCTCTTGATTGCCCTCAGACTTCTTCTTGTAACTTCATTGCTGTTTACCTGATAAATCAATAGTGGATAATAATCTGAGGGCCGTACTGGGGTAGGGAGCTTTCTCTTCACACCTTTAACCCACGCCTCAGGGAGGCAGCAGGCTTCCCTAAGTGGGTCCAGTCTGCATACTGGGCCTTCTGTTCCCTTCAGAAGGGAATCTCCTACGACAGCGACCAGTCTTTTATTTCTTTATGAAGAGAGTTGTGATGCCAGACATAGGCTAACTTAACCTCAGCGACATCTCCAAGCTAGATGAAACTTCCTCCTTTTTATTGTTCCGTTCCACTTGCAGAGCCTTGTACTTATTATGCAAAGGCACCTGGGAAGGCGGGGTAGTCACAGAGACTTGCCTGCTGCGCCAGGCAGGAACTTGACGCCATTGTCCCCTATCTCTTAACTCACTGTGTTCAATCAGGTGGAGAGAGGATAAGAAGTCCTCCATATCATGTGTTCTGTCTGCCTCTTGGGCCTGTCCCAGGGAACATAGGGGACGATTTCAGTAGTCTCTCTTGCGCTCCCTGATGCCTCCTCCCAGACCTCTGTCACTAAGCAGAGGACTCCCTTGCCCTGGGCACACCTTCCACGGGTGTGAAATGACACTGAAAACAGCATTTTTGTATCTGTGTATCTCTGTATATTGTTTCCTTCTCTGTTTTTTAATTGTAACTTACTATTTCTTTCTCACACACAGGGCTTTAGTCCAGCCACTCCTGCATGTCTAGGTTTATCAGGAGATCACATTAACCCTCTCTTTTTAGTAAGGTATAGGAAAACATAGATAACTCTTACTCCGGCCCTGTGTGTATCTTTTTACAGACAGAAGACCTTACTGTTTCAGCTGTCTATTCTATAAAGATGTAGACAGGGTGGGTGCGTTTTTTACACTTTAGCTGAATGAGAGACATTGCATGTATCAACTTCACCAAGGTTAATCTAACTTAGAACAAAGTGTTGACATGGAAGATGTAACTGGGAATACAAGCTACAGAACAGGAACCTAGGGCTACCGCACTGTAACACAGACAAGTCAATTACATTTCTAAACCTGGGTGCTATGAATTCAGAGGTAGGTGTCCTGAACAGTGTAAGGTGCCCTTTAAGAACAAAAAAAAAATACCCATCCCCAAATCCACAGAAAAACCCTCTAATAAATTTCTCCTGAGATGAGAAACTTAGCACTTTGTAGGGCTTTATCACTACTTAGCTACAGCTTTGTGCTATATTTAGTAAATTGCTAAGCAATCCTTATCAAGCTCCAGACTTATTTCCACTGTTATTTCAAAAGCTATTGATTGCTTCATATTATAATCAACTCCACAAACATTTGTAACACTGAGAACAAGAGGAAAAAAGTTTTAGGGGTACAGCCTAACTTGTGTTCTGACCACTCCCCTATTCCTATCCCTCCTCCTTGGCAAACATGATTGTGTGAACCAAAATAATTTCTAGATTTCTAGTCACACTAGTATTTATGAGCATTTCCAGGATAGTTTTGAACAATGTCCTCAAAGTGATGCTTACGTACTCTGCACACTTCTAACTCATATAGAGGGATTACATTCCTCATAAAATGGAGTCATATTTTTTTTTCGTACAAAGTATGATAGGTGCCTGCCTTTCATATCAGAGAATCACAGAATGTTTGAGGTTGGAAGGGACCTCTGGAGGTCATCTAGGCTAATCCCTCTGTTCATATAGGGCCACCTAGACCCGGTTGCCCAGGACCATGTCCAGACAGCTTTTGAATATCTCCAAGGATGGAGACTCCACATCATCTCTAGGCAATTTGTGCCAGTGTCCAGTCACTCTCACAGTTAAAAAGTGTTTTTACTGATCAGGCTTTTAAAGATAACATTAGGAGTAACGTTAGAGAGCATGGATTACAAACCAAGACTTCCCTCTCCATTTTGAGTTCCACAGCAGAAAATGGAATATGTATCTGATAAATTCAGCTGCCATAGTAATTCCGAATGATTTTAAGCTTCTTTATTTGGAAATGCACTGAAAGGGACAGATTGGGCAGGAAAAGTAATTGACCTATTTTAATGCCTTTCTTCATATTAGATAGGTTTTGTTTTGTTGGGTTTTTTTTTTTCCATTGACTATAAAACAGGCTAAGGTGACCTGGTCAAGCTTTAACAGCTAATGTCTGTATGTCTAAATGAGGAAAAATGAATGCTGCCATTATTGTTTCTTATTGGAGAGCTCTCCTGAGAGACAGAAATTAGGATTCTCTGTCTTCTGCCAGATGTGGTTTGGAAGGCCACTGCTGCATGATACAATTCAGAAGCTTGCTTCCAGCTGAGTGGGTTCATTTGCTTCCACACATATAACAGCCTGCTTCTCCCCACAATGAAATTCCATTTGGTCCTCTTTGCAACAGCCAAGATGTGACAAAGGAGTAATCGTGCTACCCAGACATACAGCTTCTAAGAAACATAACATGGAAAAAAAAAAAAAAAAAAAAGGAAAGAAAAAACAAACTTTACGTAGTTGTCAAAAAAGGGTTTATTTTGTATTTCAGAAAGCTGTATTTTTTTTAACATCCAAAATGGAGTATCTTCCTAGTAAAGATTTCATTGCAAGATGTTGTATTGTACTTTTATGTTATTAACACTTCACTACTTTTTCAAAATATGCTACTGATCACTTACAAATTATTATGAATAATCATAAAGCAATAAAACAAAACTATACTTGCCAAATAAATCACAGAATCATAGAATCCTTTAGGTTGGAAAAGACCTTTAAGATCATTGAGTCCAACCACAAACCTAACACTGCCAAGTCCATCACTAAACCATGTCCCTAAGCATCATGTCTAAACATATTTTGAATACCTCCAGGGATGGTGACTCAACCACTTCACTGGGGAGACTGTTCCAGTGCTTGATAAACCTTTCCATGAAGAAATTTTTCCCAGTACCCATTCTAAACCTCCCTTGGTGCAACTTGAGTCTGTTTCCTCTTGTCCTATCACCCATTACTTGGGAGAAGAGACTGACCCCCACCTTGCTACAATATCTTTTCAGGTAGCAGTAGAAAGCAGTAAGGTCTCCCCTCAGCCTCCTTGTCAGAGTTTCCTTAGCCGCTCCTCATAAGACATGCTCTCTACACCCTTCACCATCTTCCTTATCCTTCTCTGGACATACTCCAACACCTCAGTGTCTTTCTTATAGTGAGGGGACCAAAACTGGACACAGTACTTAAGGTGAGACCTCACCAGTACTGAGTGCAAGGTAGACAGTCTCTTCCTTAATACTGCTGGCCACACTATTTCTGATACAGACCAGGATGTTGTTGGCCTTCTTGGCAGTCTGAGCACACTGCCAGCTCATACTTAGCTGACTGTCAACCAACACCCTCAAGTCCTTTTCTGCTGGGCCTGTTTTCAGCTACTATTCCCTAAGCCTGTATCATCACATGGGGTTGTTGTGACCCAAGTGTTGAACCTCAAGGCCTTGTTGAACCTCACACCATTGGCCTAAGACCATCAATCTAGCCTGTCCAGATCCCTCTGTAGAGGCTTCTTACCCTCAAGTAGACCAACACTCCCACCCAAATTGGTGCCATCTGCAAACTTACTGAGGATGCACTTAGTCCTCTTGTCCATATTGTTGATGAAGACATTAAAGAGAACTGGCTCTAGTACTGAGTTCTGTGGAACAGCACTTGTGATCAGCCAATAACTGCATTTAGCTCCATTCACTATAACTCTTTGGGCCCAGCCATCCAGCCACTTTGTTATCCAGTGAAGAATACATCCATCCAAGCCATAAGCAGCCAGTTTCTCCAGGAGAATGCCATGGAGAATGCCATTTACTAAGGCAAATGAGCAATGAAATGAAATAAGTTTTCCTTGCATGCTAATTCTCAGAATTCCATACCTTCATAACAGATTAACCAGCCATTTTTAGTAGTAAAGCCAGTTTTATTAGTAAAGATGTAACATAACATAGATTTTCTAATCTTCTTCTGGGAAAATGATTCACTGTAGCTTCCTTGAATTCAGTGCAACTAAAGAAAATATTGACTGGATAAGAATTGGGCTGCAAATATTTGCAACAAGACATATCAACTATGCAGTATAAACCATGAAAAAGCTCTTCTGGGTCAAGGAAACTTTTAGTATGTATCTGGAAGTGGTGCATTGTCTATGCTATTTTCTACTCAACACTATCAAAGCTAGTTCACACACACTATTAATAAGGTTAGGACCACTCTTCCATGTTGTTATAAATGCATTTTTTTCTATATTAAACACACAAAATATCATGCTGATACTAGTAGAGAAACAGAGAGAAGACAGAAAATGATCAATAAGGGAAAGGGTGGAGTTTTATGTCACTATTCATATATAATTGCAGTATACATAACAATAAAATTGTACAAGTTTGGTATTTCCTTTCCCAAATTAGCAGAAAAAAATGTTTCAGTACATCATAACACTGCATACTGATGCAAAAGTAACCTAAACCAGGATAATGTGAAGTCATTTTTCAATATGAATAATTATCAACTGATGGGTCCTAAAAACCTTGCAGCGAAAATGGAGATCTCTGCGTAAACCAAGTAGCCCATCATAGGCACAAACCACTCACAATTAAATATTTCTGATATAGTAAAGGAAAAACAGAATCAACATTTAAATAGCAAATACGTTTCTGGCACATGCATCTTCATAAACTAAACTACAACTGTAAATATCACATACAGGAAAAAAAAACAAACAAATCATTAACAGACCTGCAAAACTGTCCCCAGAAGGGAAATAAAAAATTGAGCTTTTACACCAGTTTTGAATTCAGCATCACTGATTCTCCATGCTATCAAACCACTTCCAAATTATTGGTTATTTTCTGAAAAATAGAATCGGCATCTCTTTCTAATTTCAATTGATGTTGACAAAGAAGTGAACACACCATGTCCTTCAAAGGTCACTATTTTTCTTTGTTTATGCTCTGAAAAATGCTAAGGGAATGTTACGTATGCAATAGCTAACAAATATAAAAATGAGTTGCTAATTTAACCTTAATTTAACCTGTAACCTATTCAGACACAAAATTATTTCGTATTTGTGGTTAATACTTAATTTATGAAACAAATAATGACATTTGACCACTCCAAATCAAACATAACATTGGAGGTCACAGAGAAAAAGAAGAAAAAAAGAAGGGAGGAAGGAAGTTGGGGAGAGGAAGGAAGGGAGGAAAGACAGAAAGACAAAAGGAGGGACAGGGAAGGAAGGAAAGAGGGAGGGAGGGAAGGAAAGAAAGAAGGAAGGCAGACTTCTGGTATCTAAACTGTAGAATTTAAAAGCTTGGGAGCTCCAGCTCCTAAGACCAACTTTTTTCTGTCTGCAGGTTGAGATGAATTCTCATTCTGAATTTCACTGTGAGAATATTTCAGCAACCAGACAAGGAGAAAAATCTGCACCATTGACTCTCTCAGTATATAAAATCATTTGACCAGGACTTTGGAGCATACTACTTTCCACATATTTTAGAAACAGCTGGAATGGATATCCTACATCTTCACTCTGTGAACTCAAAGTTTTCTGATTGTTGACTTTTTTCTCTATCCATTACTGATAAATAATCAGAAAAAAAAAACCCCAAAAACAAAAAAACCCTTGAACAACAGTCATGACAGACCAGAGCTGAAACTTCCCATTTTCACATCCACACTCAATTTTCAAATCCCAAGGACTACAAATATTCAAAAAGATGAGGTGTTATGCAGGTTGCTTTGACTTTTCTTAGGTTCTTAAAGTTCTACATTTCTTCAGATATTCAGCAGTTGTACTGTATTTTATACCAATGCAGTGCTACAAAAACATAGCAGTAGACCTGATCTGGACAAGTTAGCAGTATGGTATTATGTCCTTTAGATGTCTTTGGAAAGTATTAGTTAAAACAAAATATGTTGGTTATTGTTGATATGAAATAGACACACCAACAGGACATTCCAAAAGGCTGGATGTTTTACAGGGATTCAGCCTCCTATTGGAGGGAACCAATGTAGGAATTCGGCCAATACTCTACTAGCTGAACATCAAAGATCTTGGAGCTAGAGGGCTTGAGTATGAAGAAGTGCCTGTTCTTCTGCAGTACACAATACAGGTGATCAGGTTTCCAAAAGGTAAGGGGAAACACATTATTTACTGTTAAAAGCTTGCAATTTCTTTTTTTTATCTTATCTTTCTGTTTTCTGCAATGTGACCTATGATAAAGATCACACTGTCACAGGACTGCATAATGTATGCACAATCTTGTCAGTTTATCTTCAATTCACCTTGGATATTTGAAATCTTTTATAGTTTAAATCATAAACAAAGTATCATATGAAAGAATAAAAAAAATGCAACAGTGATAAATGTCCTATATATAAATTGAAATGATTACAGTACATCAAAATATATTTGCTGATTGTTAATAGAGAGCAATGAATAGAAGTTGCAATCATAAGTGTTTCTTGAACATTATCTTTCTATATAGTGACTATTATAGACATGACTCATTACATGGGATTTCCAAACTGATGACTGTATTGATGTTGAGAATAATCACATGAAATAGACAGTAATATTACTTCATGGTAAGAGGGCTGGATGTTGCTGTTGAATGTGGAGAACTTTTGTACATTTTATTCTATCATCAGCTTCACCTGGTTTCTGTTTTTCCAAATGGAAAATCAGACATGGACTTTGGGATAAGATTTGCAGGTGCGTTAGCTGTAAGTGTACAGTCATCAGGTTTGTAACTTCAGCAGATGCGACTTCTGCCTTTAGCTCTGTTAATTGTACCAAATTATTGCTTATTACTAGTGGAGAGCCTGTGCAATTCATCTCTTGTTCGGCTGAAAACTTTAGCTCCCTCTCTCATTATTTTTTTTTCTTTTCTCCTTGCACAGGCAATCATGAAAGGAAGTTCATCAAAAGCAGAATGCTTAACAAACATTCAGGGGTTTTGGGTAATAAGCATTTCAGTCAGAAATGTGACAAACTTGCCTTTAGGCTTTACCATACAAACCACCTGGCGTAGCATATTATTTTATAGTTTATTTTTTCATTAAATCTCTCAAAATAATAAAGGTGTTACATATGTATTAAAATGCAATACTGTCAACTGAGGATCGTTCTGAATGTATAATCTCATTTTCTATAGAAAAAAATAATCAAGTGTAATAACAGCAAAATGTTACTTTTCAGAACTGTAGACTATTAGCATGAAGGTATGTATACAACTATTATGACATGGATTCTGGATAATAAGTATTCTAAGTTTTTTCAGAGCGAGAGATGAATCTGACAGATTTCTAAAGTGAAATTCTGGTCCACTTGTAAGAATTTCATATCTGATGTAGAATCATAGATCACAGAATGGTTTGAGTTGGAAGGGACCTTAAAGATGATCTAGTTCCAGCTCCCCCACCATAGACAGGGACACCTCCCACTAGACCAGGTTACTCAAAGCTCCATCCAACTTGTCCTTGAAAACCTCTAGGGATGGGGCATCCACAGCTTCTCTGGGCAATCAGTTCCAGTGTCTCATCACCCTCACTGTAAATAATTTCTTCCTAATATCTGATCTAAATCTACTCTCTTTCAGTTTAAAATCATTACCCCTCATCCTATCACTACACTTATTGACAAAGAGCCTCTCCCCATCTTTCCTGTAGGCCCCCTTTAGGTACTGTAAGGGTGCTATATGGTCTCCCAGGAGCCTTTTCTTTTCCAGGCTGAAAACCCCCAACATTCTCAGTTTTGTTTTCTTTTTAGAACAGGTAATTTTCTAGAAATTTCACAGTCTTTCTGCTTTGGAAAATTGCCTATGAGCAGACTGTTGTGAACTAAATTCACAAGGAAGAGATATAGATATGAAATCTTCTGGAAAGTGTTTCTCCTAAAACGGCAATAGAGAAAGAAGAGAAAGTACACACAATGATGAGAACTAGATGGTCAGTGCTTTTGTTTTGATGTACAGTTAAAAATTTTGAGAAGTGGTGCTTTTGGTCTCAGTCCAGGAATTTGGGGCAGACTGGAACATAATTTCCTTTCTAGCTTCATATTGACCAGACCATTGGATGCAGTAGTTCAAAGCAAAAGAAGTTTGACTCTGTTTTATGGTCTCTTTCACTTTATGTCAGTGAAGTTCTTCACTTAATGCAGTGAATCACAAAATCAAGATTATCCGTGTGCAGACCAGAAAGAAAAGGATTATTATGGAAGGAGTGGTAAAACTGCAAACTGGACATGATTCACTAGGCTGAATCTGCTCAGATAATCACAGTCATTTAGCACGCACACATACACAGAGTATTTTATTTTGATGAATTTTAAATCATCTGTTGTTTTCAGCAGTGATCAACAGCATTTCTATGTGGAAGGGAAGAAGGGGGGAAGAGAGAGGTAGAAAAAAGAAATGAGGCTATGACCCTCTCTAAGGTGCTTGGGTCATTTGCTGTTTACAGCAAGGCACAGTACACATTTAGTCTCTGCTGCTGAAGGACAGAATGATAGTGTACCACCACTGAGGTTGCTGACTGCACAGTAGTAGTTATTCCTGCTTATTGGCATCACACTGCTTTTCTAGATCCCCAGATAACCAATTGCTAAATTGTGCATAAACTTCCTAAGTTATTTTAAAAATCAATGTGAAAACACCTATGCAGATAACTATGCACCGATTAAACCCTGACAGAAACACATTATAGACACAGTCACTGTCACAACCCCAAAAATTGCATCCTTCCCCACACCAACCCCACCTACCTTGTGGCCAACTCCATTTACAGCTTCCTAACCATGTAAAAATGCTGCCTATATTTAGAGCTAGTTCTGTATTTCTCCCTTGTGAGCTTTTAGAAATGTTTTAGTCTCTCCATATGATGCCTGGCAGGAAAGTACTACCTAGCAGTTTCTGAGTTGGTTTGTAGCAGAAATATCAGCCTTATATATTCACAGCATTTCAATGTGGCTGTGCTATAGGAGGTTGCCTTTCTTCTACTACACGCCACAGCAAGAACTACTGGCACAGGCGCAACCAGAAGAATATCAGTTCCTATGGTCATTTTTAAGGGCAGGAAGGAATTGTAATTTATTATTATTGTAAATTGTACATTGTAAATTATTATATCTTGTCATAAAACTCTAAACCTGCTGCTTCAAAGATAGTTAGAACTATGAACAAAGCAAAAGCAATCCTTTGCAACAAAAATAGATTTCTCAAAATAAAAATAAATCATTTTACTCAAATTTCTCTAGGTGTTAATACCCCAACATCAGCTGCTAACTTTATAGCCGTTTAGTCACCCTCATGCGCTCCAGGAAGACAGAAGCATAGGATTCTGTCTTCTTTTCTGTTTGTATTTAGTATTTGATGAAAAAAAAAACCCAATCTAAAAAATCTTGCTTTTGTGTTTGGCATTGTGTTTGGCATTGTACAGTACTAAGTTGGTAATCCTCAGTGAAATTTTCACTTATTGGTTGCATTGTTCACAAAAACAAGTACAAAATCAAGAGGCTTCTGAGGTAGAAAACAGCTGCAGCTGGCATGAATTCAACATCTGCGATTCCTGGTAAAATATTGCTTGCAAAGCTACACGGGGGATGGAATGGAATGTAAACTTCCATGGCCTTGCCCTGTGATGCAAATATGGGAACAAGATGGTACTAAGGAACAGATAAGTGGCCCACTTGCTACCCTGAGACAGCATCTTATCAGATTTTGATGAGATGCTGTACTTTGTGTGGACTTTGCTCATCATAATGTCATTATAATACCAAAACACCCCTCCATCCTGAAGGCTACCTACCTCCAAGGTGTGACCACTCATAGTAAAGGTATTTGTGACTAAAGTCACTCAAACTCCACCTTGGGGGTAAAAAATAGTATAAAAATAGCCCAAGAATGGGAGGATATCAGAGAAGACTCCATTGTGAACAAGTCAGGGAGAACTGCATCACAGACTGCCATTGACTTCTGGGACCAGTCGACGGGCTGAGCCTTTCTTTCTCCCCATAGGGACGCCTGTGGGTAAGACTTAGACTATATACCGAGTGCTTTCTTGGGAAACTTGGAAATTTCTCTAGCGAATCTCTTTTCTACATTTGTAGCCAGACTATATTGTTTGTAACTTTGTCATGTGTTTGGTATATGCAACAATACTTTTATTTGCACGTGCATTGCAGACAGTGTATTTATCACTGGCAATCCTAAGAACCTGCATATCTGTTGTTTAAATAAACTGCACTGTTTAAGTAGCTAGTCGTTCTGGTTTCTCACTGAATAGTTCATGAGCACGACTAGACTGAAGGTGCAGTCCACTATTAGTGTATCCAAATCGTAACAGTTTAATAAATGTTAAATGCGACTGGACTGATAGTGGTGAATTTGGCATCACTCAGAATTTAAGCCTAGCTGCACCCAGCCTCCCAGCTTGGTGGGGAGTGTTATAACGCAAGGGGGCTTATATTCTGCCAAAACTGCTTTGTCCCTTTTACCCAACAGGTTGTTCCAAGATATATTGTTTATTGCACTTTAACAAGCCAGCTAATCTATTTACCTGATAAATTGATAATGAAGTTCTTAATGTACACAATTGTTTAACAAGCTTGCCTGCCTACTTTTTATAGAAATTAATCCCAGATTACATAGCACAAGTGCAGTGGCTATGACTAATATCATCTTTGTTTGCATTATTTAAAAAAACACACATTTCTCCTAGTTAAAAGGATTTGAAATTAATTGAAGATTTGATTTGGGTTTTTGTGGGCTTTTTTTATCTTTTTTTTTTTCCCCTCTGATGTTGAAGAGAAGTTAACAACAAATATATTAACTGATTATTCTACAACTTGTTGAGGAAACTATAGTAATTATTCTGCCATTCATCCCCATGACCTGTAGTACTGGAATACTGCGGCTCTGCCTCACCTCCTGTTTATTGTACTGTAGTTTATTAACTGAGCTAGATGACTTAAATTAAGATTTATGCTGCAGATTTTATCCATATACTTGGAGAACCTTAGACATATTTATTCACAAATTTCTTAAACAACAAGAATAAAAATTAGCTTACAATTTATTTAGCAATGAGTCAAGAAGTGGAAGATAGGAGTAACAAGTCAAAATTAAAATTGAGAACCAAGTTAAAGGTCATAGAATCATAGAAAGAGAGAGGAAACAAAACTTTTAATTGTATTTAGTGGTAATTAAACAGATTAAGGTAGCACAAAAATCTAATGTTCTGCCAGAAGTTACAGCAGAGATGAAACTCTGTGGTTGTCCACCATTAATGATCTTTTTGTTATTGTTTATTAGCATGCACTTACCCAATATTGTACAAGCTTATAATAAGGTATTTCTTAGACCAAAGAATTTATTGTCTAACATTTATCTTGTGGTATGCAGAAGAGTCTGAGCAAAGGGACATGCAAAAGATGCTTTTCTGTATTCCATTAGTTTGTCTCCTCAAAAAAAGAGACAACAGTAGAGTCCATCTTGCTTCATATCCAAATGTAAAGTTGATCAGTTTCATGGGAGTTTCCAGAGGAAAATGCTGCTCTACTTTGTGCACTACCTCAGGAACTCTACGCAATTTTGAGGAGTCTTAAGAAAAAGGAGTGCAAAATTATTTGTCAAGAGTAAAAATTGGAAGATATTCAGAAGCATGTATTTTAGTAAGGATTAGCTGAAAAAGGGGAACTGTTGGTTGTCAACTGAAAGTAAAGTTTCTCAATCTTTTTTTACCTGTAACTGAGGAGAATTCCTAGAAACTGGCATCCACAAGACAATACTAGCAAAATAAACATTAGGGATGTATGTGAGCCATGCATATGAAGTAATAAATTTTACTTTGGAGAGAGGAAAACAATGGAAGAAAGTAAAAATGCCTCATTTACCAATATATAATGTGATGGTATAACCATATAATAGCTTTTAAATACTGAAAAAAAATAATTTTTTTTTTTTGAGTAATTGTAAATATTGAAGGATGCAAATGAACTATAAATATTTGTGGTAACAAAAACTGTGTCCATTAAGAATTTTAAGAAAACATCAAATTACAGACAGTTGCATTTTTTTCCAACACTTCCATTTTCTACTGCAAACAGTGATCCAGTATGCATTTACATGGATTGGTAGTTGAAAATTTTAACTTGCTCAAGTCTGATAGATTTAAGCATTTGTTTTCAAAAAGAATGAGACTTATTTTAATGCAATAGTATTGTTTCAACTTCATTTTTACTTACTTATAGGTGGAGGAAAGCAAGTAAAAAAAACACAGTAGATGAAGAATGTAGCAACAAAGAACTTGCCCATCATCATTTTTAGGGAGCACACTCTTAACTGGTGTAACAACCAGTTCACTAGCTAGGATTTGTCTGTTTCTGTGGGAAGTCTTGTGGGAGCAAAGCAGACTAGAGTTGGACTTCCTCTTTCATTTTGAAGCGCATCAAGTATAAAAGATCCTGACATTCACAAGGTGAGTAAATCATAATTGGGCACCAAAAGAAAACACTAGAGTCTTTGACTCTACTGAAAGAGTGTGTTGATATCCAAGTCTTTGGCTGCCTCAAGGGAGAGACTGCTGCCCTACCCCAATCCTTGGCCTGGACTTGGCAGTGGCCCCATCTGAGGGCAGGTGGCTTTGTGTGAGGCATTGAGTTGCCAGGTGAATCACAAAATGGTTGAGCTTGGAAGCTACTTCTGGAAGCAATGCAGTCCAACACTCCCACTCAAACAAGATTACGTAGAGCCAGTTGCGCAGGACCGTGTCCATAAAGAGGTGGAGAAAGGAAGTAGCTATGAGAAGAGGTATCTAATCTGTGTAACTTCAGAGACTTTGAACAGGAAATCTGCAGAAACTGCAGAGAGACTGCAGGTAGAGGCAACAAAACCCCACATCTCTCAGCGAAGGGAATAGCCAGAGGCTGCCTTCAGGCAGGAGAGAACAGGGACTCCAGTCATGGCAGAAGATGGGAGCTTTGACACTGGAGAAGAAAGGAAGATGTAAGAAGGAAATGTAATTGCACACTTTTACTACAAGAAAGGAAGATTGTACAGAAAATGGAGTCAAAGCCTAGTCAGAGACATAAAGCATAAAGGTAAAAGGTAAAAGACTAGTTGTAACAAGGTAAATCCAAATTGCACATTAGGAAGCTGAATGCTTAACTGCTATGACAACTGTTAAGTACCAGAACAGAGAAAGTGTGGAACCTACATCCCTGGAGATCTTTAAAACTCGACTGGAGAAGTTGTGAAAAGCTTTATTTAAATATTTATTTATTTTTATTTTTATTTTTATTTTTATTTTTATTCTATCCTTCTGTTAAGCAGAAGCCTGGTTGTAAATGATCACCAGACGTTCCTTCCAACCTGCATTTTCCTGTGATTTCACTCCATCCATGATAACTAAAACTCCAAGCTTTCAAAATGTGGGTGCTTTATCTCCAGTAGTTGAGTTGACCTTTTCCTTGTCTGGAAATTTATTGTTCCGTGCTAGGTTATGTTCAAAACTAGCAGTTATCACCTTGTAGGAATGTGAGTGAATTGGTGGCAATCTAGTCAATTGGTGGGATTAACCAAAATACTCCTTTAAGTGTCTGTGGTAGACTGTGTGTTATGGTTAACCTCTCTTCTACTGCTCAGCATAATCAATCTGTAGACATGCACACTCACAGTTGTCTCTGGTAAAAAGTATGAATTAGGGGATCCTAATTCCTGACTCTACAGTAGCCAAAGCAATACTTGCATCCCAATAAATTTTGAATTTGAATCAAATTACAGAAAAAGGGCTATCACGAATTCTCACACATAATCTCCAAGTTCATTCTTTTTTTTCAATCACAATAACATTGTATCCCCTACCATTTCCTCGCAACATAAATGCTTATGACCTGATATTTCATCTATGTACTTCATTTCCCCCAGTGCAATTATACCCCTCTAGTCTCTGCTCCAAACAACCAAGATAAGAGGCCAGGTTAATTTAAACTCATCTTTGGTGCAATTTATGCTTTGACTTTGGTCTTGATTTCTCCATTTTTTGACAAACTATATTCAAGACGTGTCCATAAAAGAAAAACTGATGAAAATACTCTTTGGTCATTAGCCAAATTTCATTTTTCCAGTCCTTAAATGAAATGTTAGGGAATTGTGACTATTACATACATATGCTTCTTTTGAGGATTACACATTTTACTAATGACTTTAAGATGACTGCTTAGCAATGTATTTATAACTAATTATGAACATAAATAATTATGCTAAATTGATTTTTAAAATGTTTTTGAATGTGGATAAATTGACTAGATTGTCCAGAGATTTGAAATAAATGGATAAAATCTAGGATTTTAAATAATTAAAAAAATTCAACAAAACAAAACATTAAGATTCTTCCATACTTAAAAGTCTCTTTCAATGTAATGCAAAATTGCCATATAAGATTAAGAATGCTCTGAGTACATATATAGTTTAAAATGCATTTAAAAATCAGTGAAACAAAGATTTTCCCAGAAAAAAAAACCCAGTAACTTAGTCTATCTAAAACCTTTTTCTGTAATTATTAACACATTTACTCTCATTATGAATTGACAGAATAGTTACCAAACAGGACCTCATTTCCTGGCAATGTTATGACAAATAAGTCATTTTCTCCTGACAACGCTTCCATATTTAGAAAAATAAAAAACAAAACATAAAACAGATCTCTTTAACCATCTGGTGACATTAGACCTTTCACTGTAGCATCAGAGCATACATCTGAGCATTATTCTTTGGTTAGGTGCAGATTATGTTACCATGATGCAAAAGAAATGCATACCTGATCATTTTAAATGGGCAGTGTACTAGGTTTGGCTGGCATGGAGTTAACTTTCTTTATAGTAGCCCATACAGTGCTGTGTTTTAGGTTTGTGAGCAAAGCAGTGCTGATAAAAATGTTTTGACTTTTACTGAGCAGTGCTTATGAATCAGCAGGGCCTTCTCTTTTTCCTACTCTCCCCAGTCAGTGTCTAGACTAAGGTTGCATAAAAAATGGGGAAGGGGCACAGCTGGGACAGCTGACCCAAAGCCACCAAAGGGATATTCCATACCATATACCTTCATGCTCAGCAGTAAAACTATGGGGGAATTTTCCCAAACTAGCCATTGCTCAGAGACTGGCTGGGCGTCAGTCTGCTTGTGGTGAATGATTACTTTTGCATCACTTGTTTGTTTGTTTGTTTTCTTCTTTATTTCCCTTCACTTTTAAAACTGCTTTTATCTTGACCCATGAGTATTCTCACTTTTGCCATTCTGATTCTCTCTCCCATCCCACTGGAGTGACAGCAAGTGAGCAATGGGGTAGGGGCTTGTCTGCCAATCACAGAAAGTGAAGCGTAGATGGTAACCTAGCCATGTTATTTTTTGTGTAAAATAATCTGTAGAAATGGACTTGATTTAATTAAATTCTATAGTTGAGTAACCAAGGATGGGATAAAATAATTTATGAACAAAATAATAAGATTTTGCTATACAGAAAAGTGAATATTGCTGGCAAGCTTTGGATAAACCACTGCTCTTCAGTGAGGGAAAATTTTCCATAAGAAATCACTTTGTTATGTTTGGTTGTCATTTTTAGAGGTACCACATGAAGTCACATTTTTTTCCAGTTGATCATATTTACTGATGCATGAAATAATTTGCTTTGATTATCCCAACCATTAGGATGCTGGTAAGAAACAGCAGTGCGGTGGTGTCAAACCTGACTGACTTCTTTTGTAAACCGTTGAAACTGATGAACTGTTCGGAGCCAGCAACGGTATAAACATAACCTGTTAAATATATCAATTTTCAGTTGCTGACAGGTTGTTTCTAGTGACTGATCATAGTTTTATGGTCTTATTTTATTATGGACTTATTTAAGATTAATTGTTTTTGTTGTTATTGTATTTTTTTTCTTTTTAAGCTGGAAAATGGTGTCTGGGACTTAGCTGAATTCCACTGAGGTTAAAAATCACTGTTAATATCGATGGAGGCAACTGAATGTTATGGTGTGATGAAAGAATTACCACTACAATTTGGTTTTATTGTTATTAGTTGTTGCACTTTGAAGCCTGACAGCATTATGCTTGTTTTATAATTTCTAAACTTTTATTAGACAGATTTTTTCCATCACATTTGAAGATAGTCAGCTTGGAGTGATGCAAAGATCTCAGATGGAATCATATTGAAATATAAGTAAATATATAATTAAATCATGCTTTCATTTGAGGAAAAGCATATAAAGCATAAATGACCCCAAGGAGCCACATTTTTTATGCATTTGAGTGGAATATTTTGCAGAAGATGGTGGATTTTTAGTTTTTGATCTGCAAGTATATCCTGTGCTATATGAAAAAGTGTATATTTTGAGATCCAGTTAGGTTACCAATATATTTCTAAAATCAACAGCTCTGAGGCAGGGGGAGCATCAAACAGACTTTGTTGGGAGAAAACAGATAAATTAATCAAGTTATTTATTTTACATAAAACTAAACATCATCCATCAAGTCATTTATATCATGCTAACCTGGCATGAATGAATCAATTGCCTGTGGTGAGATTTATAAAAGACGTGTTTGTCTTTGGAAAAACTTTCCTTCCATTCCAGCTCTGAGCTGTGATGTGGAATGGAATGAGATAAATGAATAATAGGCAAAAGAGCAAGGATAGGCGAGATGGTCTACTTCAGATAAATATGAAAGTAATGAAAATAGAAGCCACCTGATAGAAGAGTGGAGAAAATTGATTTTGGTTGTTGGGTTTTTTTGTTATAAAACACCACCTGGGGAGTACAACTAGGTGAAAATATTTCAAATGCTTTTAGAAAAAGTGAAAATTTAGAAAAAGAAAAAACAGAAAGAAAGGAAATCTCCTAAACCTAGAAGTCAGAAATTTGGCTTTATTTTTTATCAAAAAACAGCTTAAAAATAATTTACTATTAAAATAAATATGAATATTTTCTTATAAGGATCTCAGGATGATGAAAAATACTGTCTGTGTTGTTTGCAGTGTGATAAATCCCCACATAAGTTTTGAAGAACAAAACATTAAACGAGAGAAAAATAAT